>JACAGA010000019.1:8804693-9230752 GCA_029231665.1 Morus indica
AAAAAAAAAGTACAAAATTGTACATCATTGGAGAAATGGAATGTGTGAGCTGCTTGAAATTGTGCTCTCACTCACTGCTCAGAGACCCCACGAGGAACTGTTGCAGTGCTAACGTGGGCTGTGCATGCACCATGTTCTGCGCTTTCTGGTTAATTTGTAGTACTTGGATTTGTAATTGTACTATCTTTTTTTTTCTTTTATAAAAAGTGGAATATACCTCATTTTCTTTCATAATACTGCTGCCCAGTACTATATATATCCTTTTAGTAGCTTTTTCTCCCCGGATCTCGATTTCTAACCGTCTGATTAAATCCACGTTAAAATGAAATGGGTATACAAAATTAATTGAATTTAATACGGATTTAAAGATTTAAAATAATGCCCTTGTGATAGGTATTTTGTCATACCCTTCAAAAAATTGTAGATTTTTTTAATGTTTTAATTATGACATGGAGACTAAATAGATAGGCTGGTAAAATCTAATATTTGAGACGTACGTGGAGGAGTACCTAAACATATAAACTACTATAATGACCTAATGTTAATGTCAAATGCAAAACCATTATTATTTTTTTTTAAAGAAAAAAAAAACAACATAAATGCAAATAAGGTCATGAAGTTGTTGTACAAATAAATACCGTATCGTCACATGTCAATATGTATTGGATTAAGTCTTAAACATTTTTTTTTTCTATTCTTCAGTAGAAATAGTCTTTTGGATTTCATTATTATAAGTCGTATCCGAATGACATACTAAAAAAAAGAAAGTCAAATCAAATCATGCCAAAGAGTGGAGAAAGCTCTTTTGGGAATTGCGGTTTTTTTTTTTGCCGTGTGCAATAAGTTGTTGCAATAATGGTCATTTGTTGTATTGAAAAAAATAATGGATTTGGCTGTGGTTCCTAATTCATTGTGGGTTTCATTACCATGTAGCTACTATGATATAATAAATGCCCCTAGGCTTGGCATATTTCATGTGATTCCAGAGTGTAAAGCCTAATATTGTGCTAAATGTTGATGGGTGTAGAACTACAATGTTTTAGATAATTATTGCCAAAACGAAAGTATCCTGTAAGAGTAAAAAAGACTCGTTCAGTTCGCTGATTCGAGTTTTTAATTTGAGTTGAGATGTAATTTTATGTGAGAGCTTTTTACTGTAGCAAAAAAGTCAGATGTGACTGTTTCTGAGAGCTTTTTACTGTAACAAAACTCGAATTCTAAACTCGAATCGGTGAAATGAAAGGAATCACATTGATATATATATATATTATATATATATATATATATATATGAGGAATAATAATTTGGTGTATTTTAATTTGGTGTCAAATCAAATAAAGCATATTCTAAAAATTTGATATTTGTTGTTCAATGACTCTTGTGTTGAATTTTTCTATGATGCCAATACCATCTTTTAACTATTCAAAATTAGAAACTGTAATGTCCAAACATCATAATTGATGACAAAAAGTAGACACTACTATAAATTATAGATTAGACGAAGGGTTTTTGTATTAGTTAGATTTTGTAGAAAAACTTTTATGTATGAACTTGGATTTCGCATAGTTGTGCAATTTGTGTATTTTTATCATGTTGAGAAGGAAAAGTATTTGCAACATATTTTTAGAAATTAGTCGTTTTTGACTTTTGTCATGAACTATGAATGTTTTATTAATTTGTGAATAAGTTTTTAACAAATTATTGTTTGAGCAAGCAAATAACTTTGGCTAAAAGGATCTTTTTTTTAATTCTTTTGGGACTTTTGACAACAGTGTTATGTAAATATGTCATTAAAAGTGGCACGTTTTAACAATTTTCTAGAACCGTAGGTAAGTGTTGCACTCAAAACTGCATAAGTGCACTTAGATGACAGTTAAAATTTTTCATGAAATGTGAGGGACATATAAGGACTCCTGATTTCGCATACGTGTAATTTAGATTACAGTTAAAAATCTTCATGAAATGTGACGGATATATAAGGACTCTTGATTTCATGATGTGTTTCAAGATGTCAAATCTGAAACGACTTTTAAAAACTATAGGTGTTGTTAATTTTGAAAATGATTTTAGAATACATTAATTTATGTACGAATAAATAAATTTATTTAGCGAACAATTAGGTCGATAATTTGAATTTTTTGACAACAAATGTTCATCACTCCAAACTTAATTAGAATATCCAGATCTTTCTCATTAATTCATTAAATCTACGAAGATATGTGTGTACACACTTGAAGCAAAATAGGATTAGCACTCAAAACACTTAAGTCTTCCACGAGCACCAACACATGCACGACGTGGAACTGAGAATTTAAAAGAATTTTTCTTTTCTTTTTCTCTCAGGTTACATGCCAACCTCTAGTAGGTTACACGCTAACTAACTATGTGTTACATGCCTACACTAGGCATGTTACACGCCACTTGTAGGAGGGAGAGTGAAAATGTTACACGCCTATCACTAGCATGTTACACACTGTTTGACAGAATGTTAGATGTCCGTAACTAGCATGTTACACGCCTATCTCATAGGGGAATGGAGAAAATTGTGTTCTCTAATTTTCGGCAATCTCCTATTTATAGAGTACCTCTTGGAGTCTTAAAGAAACTCTATTTTATCTTTTAAAATAAGGTTTCAGAAAATAAAGATAATATTTAATTTAAATCCTATTTAACATCAAATAAAATTCCCATTTATTTTGGCACAATTTTCTCTATCTTAAATCCTTGATGTAGATAAAATTCGTCCACCACAAGGATAAACCCCCTATGGTTGACGCCTACAGCTGATAAGGAGGATATAAGATTTCTCCTTTATCCAGTTGTCCAATTTTGACTCAAATTTAAATTTCAATTAAAGTCAAACTTAATTTAATTTGAATTTCAATTGGATAACTTAGAGAACAAGCAATTGAATGCCACATGAATTCCTACAGTGCTGGGCGTGTGACACTTGTGATCTCCATCATACATGTGTTCCAAAATTCAAATTAAATAATCAAATTATTCAATATTTAATTAATTCATAATTAATTAATTTTGAGTTTTTTTAGTTAGAATTTATAATTTTAAAATTCTTATTTTGTTCTTAGTGTCTTGTAGAATTATAAGGACAACGTAGGGACTCATGAACTTATAATTTTGAGCTCCAATAAAATTAATAATTAATCAAACTCTTTAATTAATTAATTCTATTAATTCTAAAATTACTCCACTATAAACTTAAAATTACTCTCTCGGAATTATAGATATAGTTTACTCTCAAACTTTGAAGTGTCCATTTGATATAGCCATTACATATAGATCAATCCTCCATAAATAATTCATAATTAGAACAAAGTGAAATCTGTTAACCTATATAATCACATCTTTATTTTTGAGTACTATTGATTCTCTAATGAACAGTTATTCATATTCTTTCTAACTAAATAATTATATTAATTAAAAATTTATTAATTAAGAGTAATGGATAAAAATCTACGTAAGTTTTGAACAATTTTCTCACGGAGACTCTTTGGACTACCCAAAGCCCAACGAAAACAAGGGCAGTCTTCATTTGACCCAAATCATATAGAGTCAATCCACAAGGTTGGTTGGGTTCTCTAACAAGCAAACCCATTAACTATAAGGCCTAGGCCCATAGATAAGAAAGTCAAACTTTTGACACGGCACCGAGCCTCTGAGTCACTGCTCAGAACTCTCTAATGGAAGAATGAAGCAAAGCACCTTACAAGGTTTATATATCGACGTTAAAACTCGAAAATACCCTCGCGCTACGTTCAAATTTCCCATTGCTAACACCGAACCCAATGGCCTGAACTGAACCTCCGAACAACCATGGACTCCTCCGTCGCCGGTACGGTGCCTCCGGCCATGAGCCTCTCTGCCTCCGTCCTCTTCTTTCTCAACCACAACCTCAACACCGGCGAAGCTCTCAGCCAAGCTCCAAGCCTCGTCTCCGAGCTCCAAGCTCAGTGCGGCGATTTGGATCAAAACCTAATTGACCTGAATCGGAACCTCGGGGAGATCCTCGTCGCCTACTCCTCGTTCTCCGATCAAACCCACGCTCTCTTCGCTGACATCAATGCGCAATTGATCGGTCTCCTATCGTCCACTTCCTCTCCTGGTTCTGCCTCTGCAGGTTCTGTTTTCTTTTGGTATATCTATATGTATATCTGTCGCTGTCTATGCATTATGTCTGTTGAGTTTTTTTTTTTATTCGTATTCGATTTGTGAATTCTAGGGATTTTGTGTATCTATATGTATTGATTTCTGTGATTTTGGCAATTGATGTGAGCGGATTTATGGAATTTTGTGTACAGATGGGGAAGGAGGAGAGGGAAAGGGGAGAACAGAGCAGATATTGGGGGAGGAGCTGCCGGCATTGGCGAAGGAAGTGGCGAAAGTCGAGGCGGTTAGGATTTACGCCGGTGAGTTGCTCACGATGTATAGAATGGAAATGCCGAAAATCGGTTTGAGATGTTCAGTTAGTGTAGGCGTTGTTGTGTCATAACAAACATAATGGTAGGAATTACATTGGTTTTTCACTTAAGAATTTGATTATCAGTTTGAAAGCTTCTTTGGATGTCCACTTGTTTGGAAATGAAGGTCTTTATGATTTTTCATTTTGTGGCAATATAATTTGTTTATGTGCAATATCCGCAACATTTACAAATTTTAGAGTTTAGATGTTTTCAAATAAAAGCTTCCCTGTGGCAATAGAAGTGCCGTAAGCTCATTTTGGTTCACTTTGTTTTTTTTTTTTTTTAAATTGTTTTTCAGTTCCATGAATCTTAGGTATAAGATTAGGAGAACTTAGTTATTCTCATTTTACAGGAGTTTATCTTCATGAGAATTGCACGTGAAATTGAAAGTATGTGAATAATCGTGAACAATCTCCCGACACGCGTTTTAATTTTAGGATCGGACTGTCAATCACTGTTCATAAATTTTTACCACTGATGGACTGCTTGGCTTTATTGATCACATATGGTTTTGTTCGGTGTTCATGAAGCCTTTAGCCCTTTGCGCACTATTGCACCACATTAACACAAATTATAATCATTTACATCATCTGCATCTCGCTAGTCGGAATCTTAAAGCATTTTACACTGAGATGAAGGATAAACGTAAAAGAAAGAACATTAATGTATCAACTTGCTTTGTCAGCAAGGGTGGTATGCAGTGTTTTCATGGTTGAGCTTTGTCAGTGAGCGTATGCAGTGTTTCCATAGTTGAGCTTTAGTTTTGAAGAGATGGCATATGTTCATTATCTTGGAAAAAATTCAACTGCCAAAACTTTAGTGATAAAATAGTGGTGATATATTTGCGCACCAAGGATGTTATTTTCTAATACACTTAGATCTTTTAAAGAATTATATACCATGCAACAATTTAGGTTTATTGCACAAGCATTCTTCTTCAAAGATTGGACATACCGTGTTATTATCTTTCTTGGAAACACTAATGCGGACATAAATATATACTATTTTTATAAGTTTATTACAGTAATTCAGTGTTTCTGTCTTTTTCCTCACTTTTGTACTTTGTCTCTTTCAGAGACAGCGTTGAAGCTTGATAGTTTGATTGGTGATATTGAAGATGCAGTATCTTCAACCATGACAAAAAACTTAAAGAAGTATTACTCAACACAGAATTCAGAAGTGAGTAGTCGTTATGTTTTTAGAGGAAAATGATATTCTAATTATTTTTCCCTCCGGTCGCCAATTATATTCTCTATGCACTCAATTCTTGCAGGATACTCGTCTGCATGCTATTAGAACCCTGAAACAGACAGAAGACATTCTAACATCAATTACAAAAACACACCCACAATGGGGACGGCTTATGTCAGCAGTTGATCACAGAGTAGATCGAGCTTTGGCCATCTTAAGACCACAGGCTATAGCAGATCATCGAGCACTTCTTGCTTCTCTAGGGTGGCCACCGCCACTATCATCTACAAGTTCTGCAGCTTCAAATTCCACCAAATTCGTCAATCCTCTTTTCACAATGCAAGGTGACCTCAAAGACCTGTACTGTGAAAACTTTTTTGCTCTGTGCAACCTACAGGAGCTGCAGAGACGGAGAAAATCTCGGCAACTTGAAGGCTATAGCAGGGAAGTTGCTCTGCACCAGCCACTTTGGGTGATTGAAGAGCTGGTAAATCCTATATCATTGGCATCCCAACGCCATTTCTCGAAGTGGGTTGAGAAGCCAGAATTCATTTTTGCTCTTGTCTATAAAATTACAAGAGACTATGTAGACTCTATGGATGAACTATTACAACCATTGGTTGATGAAGCAATGTTATCTGGATATAGTTGCAGAGAGGAATGGATATCAGCAATGGTATCCTCCTTATCAACATATTTGGCAAAAGAAATTTTTCCTAAGTATGCTGCTCAACTAGAGGAAGAAAATAACATGGACACTCAATCACAGGCCAGAATATCCTGGCTTAATCTTATTGACTTGATGATATCATTTGACAAACAGATTAAGTCTCTGTTAGAGCATTCTGGAATCTTTCTTTCCTTTGAGGATGATGGAAACCTTCAAAAGATTTCCTCTCTATCTGTTTTCTGTGATCGGCCTGACTGGCTTGAGGTATGGGCTGAGATTGAGCTCCGAGACATACTAGACAAGTTAAAAACCGAGTGTAATGATGAGAGAAATTGGACAATGAAGGTTAAGGGAGCAATCCTTTCCTCTAATCCCGAAGACTATAAAGCACCTGCAATTTCTAGTGCCTTTCTTTGGCGTCTTTCATCTGTAATTGATCGTTGTCAGTCACTGCCGACGTTATCTCTGAGGTCGAAGTTTCTCAGATCTGCTGGTGCACCTATAATACAAAACTTCTTGGAATGCTTGCTTCTCAGGTGCCAGGAAGCTGAAGGCCTAACTGCCTTGACAGATGATGATGCCCTAATCAAAGTTGCAAACTCTATTAATGCTGCTCGCAATTTTGATTCTGTACTAATGGAATGGTGCGAGGACGTCTTCTTTCTTGAACTGGGATCAGTCCAGGGTGATCAATCGGAAGTATCTATTAGTGCGAACAAAGGTGGTGGACTGATAGAAGATATTGAGAGTAGCGTGCTAGATAAGGAGATTGGAAAGTTGGAGGGATTTAGAATAGAGTGGGTTGAAAAAATATCTGTCGTAACTTTGAGGGGGTTCGATGCTCTATGTCGAGACTATATGAAGAACAAAAGGCAGTGGCAGGAAAAGAGTGAAGAAGGTTGGACAGTGTCGAAGTCTTTAGTTGGTGCCCTTGATTATCTGCAAGGAAAAATGTCAGTGTTAGAAGTCAATTTGAACGGGAAAGACTTTATTGGGGTGTGGAGAAGTTTGGCTGCGGGGATAGATCGATTAGTTTTCAATGGCATTCTTTTGAGTAATGTGAAGTTTCGTGATGGCGGAATTGAGAGGTTTGCTAATGATTTGGAGGTTTTGTTTGGGGTATTTAGAGCTTGGTGTTTGAGGCCCGAAGGCTTCTTTCCAAAATCAAGTGAGGGCTTGAAGCTGTTGAAGATATCAGAAAAGCAACTTAAAGATGTTTCGGCTGGAACGGAGAAATGGATGAAGGAAAATGGCTTTAGACATTTGAGTGTGGTTGAAGTAGATAGAATCGTGAAGATTAGAGTTTTCTGAGTAAATATTTCCTCATCTTCATATTCCTAAAGACGTGCTTTGGCTGTGGAAATCGGTGAGATTTTGTCGGATTTATCAGTATAATGTTAGAGATCTTTGTGTTGTACATGACTTAGGACTCCTGGAACGACCCATTTAATTGTGATAATTATACAATAATGGAAAGAAAAAGGTAGTTAGGCATTTTCCTTCTACTTTTGAGAAAGCTCATTCCATTAATTGCTTGTTATCAAATTTATTGACATATAATTTGAACCGGATCATTTTCTCATTTGCAACGCATTTTGAACTGTTGTTTCTCCAATTCTGAAGCATTACTATTGTTTGTTTATTTATTTTCTTATTTATTTTTTAGAGGTACTATTGTTTACATTAAATTAGTTTGGGAAACTACTGTAGGTGGGGAAATACAGTACTTGAGAAATATGATACAAAAAAGAGACTCTAGTTGTGTAGCTGATTTCCGTATAGGTGTCTTATATAGGCCTATATTCGACGTAAGTGTGATGTAGGATATGGAATTATTTATATTTCGGTCAAATTTACAATTACGTTTGATTATGGTAACATGATTTCTTTTTGAGGGCATGTTATATTGGGTTGTAACTTGTAACATGTGGTATTCTTTAAAAATTGTGATTAATTTCATGTAAAGGGTTGTGATTACTTTCACGTAAAATATTTTTTTCACAACTTAAGTTACAACTCAAGTCACAATTTAAACTTTTTCATGTGAGAGAAAAGACTAATAAAAAAATTAAATTTAAATTTTTGTGAAAGAAAACACCATAATAAAAGAACTTGATTTATAATTTGAGTTATAAAAAAAAAAAAAAGTTATTTTTTCATTTCACTAGTTTGTGAATGGACCTTTTATTTTATTTTATTTTTTAGAGGTCTTTTGTTGAGAGATTTTTCCTTTTCCCTCTTCTGTTCCGGTGAGTAGAAAATTCCATTCTGCCGGAGGTCAACCCTCTCAGTTTTACTTGACCTGGCTAGAAACCTACAGGCCTCTCTGGCAAAGCCAGTAACCGAGACATTTTTGTGAGTTGCCCGTATATATGTTTTACCATACCAATAATTTGTACTTATTTGGTATGAAATGCTAGCAATAACGACTTGTACTTTGTCTGGTTTAGATTTCTCTTCTTTCTTATCTATGCTTCAGAACTATTTCCTTCTTTGTGATGGGATGTTGCGAAATTTTTAGAGAGAGCAGAGCATGATACTTTAACTGTCGGGAAGGAATGATATTTAAAAACTTGAGATGTAATATAATATTTATTATTTATTTAATAAAAAAATTTATTTATTATTTTATATGCATATATTATTGAATATTTTATGAATATTACTGAAAATTTTATGATTATTTATGTGATCTTAAATATTATTTATCTGTTATTTACGAGAGGATAATATTTAAGAATAATAATTAAAATGATGTTTGCAATGAATTTAATTAAAGTTTAAAATCTTTAATTAAATCATTAATAATACATGTCATTTTCATTCAGAATAAAATAATATTATCTGCATTGTTAATATGTAGAGATATTGAATGAGTGCACTACCCATAATAAGATTATGCGGAAAAGGGGCATAGACATAATATAAATTTTTGATAATTTCTGTTAAGTATAAAAATTCTAATTGAGTATGTCGATGGTCATATATAGAATGATCTTAATAATGAGTTATTAGCATACTCATATTAATGGATTTGTGTATTTTGATTTACTCAATACATATTTTGAGATCCTAAATCATATTCCTTGTATTTTGGAGACATGCTGAAGTGAGCAGCTGAGAATGTTATTATACTAGATGAAATCCATTCCTTCTTGAGAGAGAAGTAGATAAATAATTGTTTTGAGGGTTGATTCGCTACTTGGACCAGTAGGAGGTTCGATTCATGAATTTGTTTTATGAATTACTGTCCATTAGAGAATCAATAGTACTTAGGGATAAAGATGTAATTAGAGAGGTTAACGGATTTTACCTAGCTCTAATTATGAATTATTTATGGAGGATTGATCTATATGTAATGGCTATATCAAATGGACACTTGAAAGTTTAGAAGTAAACTATATCTATAATTACGAGAGCGCAATTCCAAGTTTATAGTGGAGTAACTTTAGATTTAATTAAATTAATTAATTAATTAATTAATTAAAGAGTTTGATTAATTATTAATTTTATTAGAGCTCAAAATTATAGATCCATGAGTTGCCGTGTCGTCCTTATAATCTTACACGACACTAAGGGCAAAATGAGAATTTTAGAACTATGGAATTCTAAAATAAAACGCTTAAAGATAATTAAGTGAGAATTAATTATTAATTAAATAATGTGATTATTTAAATTTAAATTTGAATTTTGGAATACACATGTGAATGTGTTCATATGTTGTGAACGGCTGGTATAGTGAAATCCCTCTAGAATTCAATTGATTGCTCTCTAAGTTATCTATTTGACTTATTTGATAAGTTACCCAATTTGAAATTTAAATTAATTTAAGTTTGACTTAAATTAGAATTTGAATTTGAATCAAAATTGCACTGCAAGATAAATGCAAAATTTTGCCCTATTCTTTACCTGCAGTATGCGCCTACCACAGGGAGGGATTCCCCTGTGGTGGCCGGCCAATATGTAGATAAGAGAGAGGGATTTTATTTCCAAATTCAATTAGAAGTGAGAGATAATTATCAAGCTTTATCTTAGAGATAAAGATTAGACTTCTTCTGAGAGTTTAACTACTATTCTATAAATAGGAAATTGTAGAAAATTAGATAACACAATTTTTGCTCTCTCCTAGCTATAGTGGCCGAATTATAGAATGTGTGGAAAGAAAAAATTTTCTTCTAAATTTCACATCGTGCATGTGTTGGTGTTCGTTGAAAACTTGAGTCTTTTGTTGTTAATCCTGTTTTGTTTCAGGTGTGCCCACACACACGTCTTTGTAGATACAAGAAATTGACGAGGAAGATTTGGGTGTTCTAAACTAGCTTGGAGCAAGGAACGTTCGTGGTCAAAGAACTCAAGTTATTAATCTAATTGTTCGCTAGATAAATAAATTAATTTGATTAATTTATTCATGCATAAATTAATGTAATCTATAGAGTATCTCAAAGTTTTATGAAATTTTTTGTTATATATGATCCGTAAATTACACGCTTCCGCATCCGAATCGTTTCAGAAACCAACATTATTTCCGTCAAGAAGAAAATTCAAAATTAAGAGAGTAAATATCCGACACTCTGACACTTCATGGAAAATCAAGCCATTCCAAGTCAATTTGAGCTTCATTTATTTGTCGGATATGTTTAACATCTCTAAACTCCAATTATTTTCAGAGACTCGAATGCTTTTAGGCCTCGTTTGTTTTGCTCGTTCGAGTTGAGAACTTGAGTTATAAAGTAAACTGTAACAGAGAAAGTTGAATCTAAATTTTTGTGAGAGTAAATACTATAACAAAAACTTGAGTTGTGATTCAAACTAAATAGAACGAATGAGGCATTAGACTGTTTGTGAAATCCTTCAAAAGATGGCTTAACATCTCAACTAATTCGAATATGATGGTGACGTGCTTGTGTAAGTAATTAAGCTCAAACATCCACATAAAGTCTACACCATTGTGCTTGATCAGGATACACAGCTTATTAAGAAAACAGAAAAAATTGTCTTTTTCCTAAAGATCATATCTTTCGAGATCCTATTGTGTTCCATCAGTACTCATGTGCATCTTTTTCTGCAGCCCAAATTTGGATCCCTATTCAACGGCATGACACAAGTTGTCGTTTATCGCGTCCCTTTTGTTGAAGGCAACTTGACATAGACACACAGCCATGCTAGATACACACAGTAGTGCAAGAGGGAGACACTGTTATCGTCTTCACTGACAGCATCAAATTTAGCTTTTGAGAGTACAAAAATAGGTTAAAAAAAGAATGGACCACAAAGATCTATTAATGTCACTTGAGGTTTGTCTTTGTCGTTTAACACTTTGCTTTAAAAAACTGAAGGGAAAAGGCAATCACAATTATGTGTTTTGTAAAACGTGCAATTGCCAATCTTGTAGAATAGGTGCCATCAAACAAGTGTGTGAACTGTCCTAATGTCTAGTTGGTTTTCGTATTGATTGTTTTGTCCTATAAAAAAATAAAATAAAATAAAAACCCCTAGACCTATGTTTGGACCATGCTTGAAGTTGACCAACATTAGCACATGTTATGATTTGCTTGCTTCACTTAGAGGAAAGGGTGATTTTCTTGAAGTGAATTTGGACAAATTTTGATGCAAGAAGTTGAAGATTTCTCGATAGACTCGTAGCTTTTTAGCATCCAAGAGAGTAGTAAAACTGTAAATTAAATACTTGCATATAAACCCTTTTTACGAAAGAAATCTAAGATAATTAATTATCGTTGATGTTTTTTCCAAACTAATTAAACCCAATCTGATTTGTGAAACCAGCCCTAAGACACCTCCTCCTTTCTCCTTAGATCTTTGGTGAGTAGTGATTTTGTTTGGTTTTTGTTATTCATTTCATTTTTTTTGGTATACACTAACTCAAATCCTAAATTTTGTGTACCAACTTTTGTAGCATGTGAGTTGTAATCTTTTTATTGATAGATGTGTTCACTTTTATTAATTGATGTGACAATGTTTTCAACTATACTAATATAAAAATAAAAACTCACATACCACATCAGTTGGTACACAAAAATTGAGATTTAAATTGGTGTCTCAAGTATTATTTATTTATTTATTTATTTTCAAATCCAAGGCTTCTGAGGTTCAAATAGAGAGTTTTTATACTGTCAAAGGTCGACTTTTGCTGAAGATATGTCTATGTATCATCAAGACGAGCCAACTGACATGTGGTGGAGGGTATTTTAAAAGACATTATAATCTAGAGGTACTTTCGATGGTTCTCTACTCTGTATTTCTTGTGGAATTGCGTGCACGCCATCTATTTCTTGATCGTGAAAGATTAGTCCTCTATGATCATTTGTAGAATACAATAGCTTTAACGACCGTTATTTTTAACATATTGGTCATATTCCGATCATATAATTTGCGATAGACTAGATAATGTTCAATTTCATAAAAATATGATTAATTCTTTTTTTTTTCTTTTTTTAGAAAAAAAGACCTAAATAGATCCGATGTCTCTCCAATTTCCTGTTTATTTAATTGCTTCTTAACAATTTCGGTTCTTCAACATGCAAATCGACATTAATCTTTTAAAAACTTAGAAATGATGAATCATGATCTCTTCTCTATCAATCATCTATGATTTGTTTATTATTGAGGCACATATCTTTTCTTAGGGCCATTGTATATTCAAATTATGGTTCGTAATTTTAAAGTTTAAAATTTTAATTAGAAGATAATCGATGATTTAAATTTAAATATATAAAATAAAGGGGCTAATATTTCATCACGTACTAGCTAATGTTTGACTTTGAGTATATAAATCAATGTAATGTTTCACCATGTACTATCTAGCACTGTATACATAGTGTATAATATATATATATATATATTCACATTAAAAACTTGCTCATTAACGAGTACAACTTGCTTGTTTGTGGTCGATAATTTGGTTCCAAAGGCAGAGACAGACCCCTCTTCTCTATGGAGTGTAGTAGTGGGGAAGTCTAGTCTAGTGTGAAGACTAATTGTGGGGCTGTCCACATCATAGCAGTACTCTCCATTTACTAATTCTTGGCGTGCCACGTGCCGCTCATTTAGAGGATGTCGTTTCTGGGGACATAGCTACCGCAAATTTAGGTGCCAAATTGAGAAGGGTTGGTAAATAAGGCCAAAGACCCCAAGACCCCAATTATTTGGCTTTTTTTTGCCCTTAACCAAAGCTCTTTATTGTTATTACCGACTTCAGTTCGCCTACTTCACGCGCATGTCTTGTTCATACGGCTCAGTCCTTTGGCCTTTTCTTGCTTATGTTTTGTCACATCAGGGTTTCGGTTGGGTGCAAGACTCACTCTCTGCGGCCCACGGTTTCACTTTGTCATGTAATAGTTGTGACGCAATACTGTTATATAAACACACGCTACTTTATAAGTAGACATTAAAAGTCTTTGATTCTAACTTTGGTTATTAGCTTTCTAGCATCAAAATCCTCTATGCCAATTATTTTCTTTTAGGTAGTACAAGGATTTGAACACCGAAGACATTAAAATTCGGGATTGTAACATTTTTTTTGTTGCTTGATCATGAATATTAATTATGAAATGTGAAACGATAATATTGTTAAGATCATTTGATCACCTCAATTTTTAGCTGCATATTAATTTCGTGCTTACCCGCAATTGATTAAAAAAAAAAAAAAAAATTAGAGATATCGAGTTGCTTCAATTTTTAACGTTTTGAAATAATTTAGATAAACAATGCAACAATTAAGAGTAAGATTGGAGGAGTGTATAGCTATATTCAAGCTGATGTGATTGCTCATAAATTAAAATGGTACTGTAAATTTGGATGGTTTTGATAATCGTTGTCTTATTATAGAGAGAGAGAGAGAGAGAGAGAGAGAGAGAGAGAGAGAGAGAGAGGGTGATTAAAACAGGCTTAGAAAAATGGTAATTGGTAAATAATTTGCTCTGAAAGTGTTACTGCAAGAATATATATTCTTCGGTCCCGGCTCTAATTTTACTAAACCTAAATCAGGAATTTCTGCCTATAATTTACTTATCAAGGAAAATTTGTCTTTTTAACTGATTGAATGATTTGATTTCATGGACTGAAAGGATATGAAATAGTGGTGATTGCAGGATTAGTCTAAAAATAGTTCTATACTCATTTTCGATGTTAAAATTCTTAAATTATGATCGTTTATCTCACTCTCAAACTCAAATAATAAATCAACAGTAATAGTAATAAAAAAAAAAAACATTAACAGAAAATCATTTTATGCTCTCTAACGTACGGTAAATCCTTCTAATTTTTTTTTTTTTTAAAAAGATCTAATTGTATGTTTATTTTTTTTTTTATTGTAAAAGCTATTTGAACTCCTTATTTTTATGTATTTTTATTTCTTTTAAAAAAGTGGTCTGAACATACATCTATTAAAAATAACATAATCAATCACGAGTATTCTTAATATAATTTGTTTTCATTATTTATAGTCTTAGTGTCAAAACCTTCATTAGGTAGTAGTTACAACCTCAGCTATAAATGAGGAGTTTGCTCTTTGAATAATAGACCGATCTATAACCCTCAGCGCATAAAATATGCAAAATTGTCGCCTATTCATTATAAATTAACACTTTTCGTCGTGGTTGTCATTAATTCAATCAGAGTTCTAAACTTAGACTATATTCTACATAGACATATATAAATATACATGTTATGTTGTACATATACATATACATATATATGGGTGTGGTTTTAATGGTTACTCGCATATATATCCATCGATGACTATTATTATTTTAAACGTAAAAATTTAATCCGACGGTTGTAATAAATTAGATAATTAATTAAATAAATTTATGATAATTAATAAAACTGGATTTTAACTGCACCATATCATTAAGTTTTTATATTTAATGGCAACGATTAATTAAAACGTAACCATTGAAAATTCGTCCATATATATGTATATGATTATATGTATGATGTCTTTGTGTGCACCAGTGTATGTATAAGGAGATATAGCACAGCCAAAGTTCTAAACTTTGAATATGGCAAAGGGAATGTATCAAGTTAGATCAATTTTCTATTAATTGTCATCCCTTGTCGAGGGGCTATCCCTTTTTTTTTTTTTTTTTTTTTTTTTTTTTTTTTTTTTTACACTAAGGGTTCCAACCCATTTCAGAGATAATCATAAATATATTTTTTAGGGCCAATAGGAAATGGCCTCAATTCTTTTCAATATAGAGCAAAAAAAAAATCCATCTAAAAAAGACAAGCGGATCAGGAATAATAGTAAGGACACCAATTTTAATCATAATTTATTATATCAACTTTGAATTGTCATTGCTTCAGAGGTTGTCACATTATAAATTAATAATAAAAAGATTGCATTTGTTAGAAAAGCTAACAATTAAAAGTTGTTATAAAAAGTTACGAGCAAAGTTGGTATCTCTCACATTACTTTAATAGACTAATACATAATGATAAAAAAAAAAAATGATAAAATGGGCAGTTCAACGGACAAAAGAGAAGAACTGTGCTCCCAATCAGCCCTAATCAAACAATGACAAATTAAGTATCTTTTGGGTAGCACGTAAACATCTCTAATAAGCTAATACTACATTTACAAAATAAATAATTAAATAAACAAATTAAAGCTCTTTGTAACATTTTTCCAACCTACGAGTGAGGGACAAGTGGCGTAAAAGGTGCCCTTAATTTCTTGTGAAGCGTTTGATAAGGTGATAGGCCATTTTCAAGAATTTATTAGGGCCTTCGGACCCTACTTTGATGAGTGAAATTGTAGGACCTCATAGTGCTCAAGAGATTGTCGTACATGTGGGGTTTGAATGGGACTAATCAATACCATTAATGTCTCCTCTGAACGTCGTTTTCCAACTAAATTGTTATCGTTATAAGCAGTCTCTTTTCTCCTTCAACTTCACTTCTCCCACTTCCCCAGCAACGGTTGACAATGTTATAGAAGAAGAAGAAGTAGTAGTAGTACAAAGGCAAAAACAAAGGGAATTTGGAAAACCCCAGTTAGAATAATAACATTATTATTATTATTATTATTATTATTATTATTATTATTAACAATATAACGCCTGTATCATCATATCATCATCATCATGTCAAACAGAAGTTCATCAAGATCATCTTTCAAACCCACTGATGAGGAGGTCAAGGAGCTTATCTTGAAGCTACAAGCTTTGTTGCCTGATCTGCTTAATCAACAGCGCAGCACTACAACGGTATAGATCGATCATGATCAAGAGACTTATTATTATAACTAATTTATAACTTGCATTAATTCTTTGTTTCATTTGTATTATTCATGATGTCTTGTTGTGTCAAATATGATTAATGTATTTTTCTTGGTAAAATATATGGGGTGTTGTTGTTGACTTTGTTTCATGTCATGAAGCGAGAAATTGTGCACTTGTCAAAAGAGAATTTTACATGAGCTACCTCATTGTCCTCAACAGCCTAATGATCTTGTGCTTAAATACGCCCATATTACACACACAAACACACATGCATAGTTTTCTTTAGAAAACCCTCGTTTTGTACCTCATGTGTAAAATGGGAACAATGCAGTTATTCGTTTAGGTTTTTGCAGTTCATTCACGTGAATACTGTTGATGATTAACGGTATTTCGTTGCACCACTATTTCATATTGCAGGTTCTATAATTACATATATATATATATATATATATATAGTGGTACACAAACACTCATATATATATATATTATATATATATATTATGGTACCTTTTTTAGGGAAATATATGGTACTTGTATGCATATATGAAAGTGACAAAATTGTTGTGACTGTCTGCTTATGTGCATGTAGATGGAGATTTAACTTGAGTAGTTATATAACTTTACTTCATGAAAGAAAATCTTATTTGGATTTGAGCCAATTTATCAAGGTGCATATACAATATGCATATATATATATATATATATATGTATATACATGGATTATAACTATACATATAAAATGTAGGTAGCAGCATCAACGATTTTGGAAGAAACTTGCAATTACATAAAGAAGCTGCGTAGGGAAGTGGGCAGCCTCAGTGAACGACTTTCTCAACTGTTGGATAGTTCAGATATTGCCGATGTTCATGAGCTTATTAGAGAAGTTCTTCAACAATGAACTCATAGATCGAGATGATCACTTTTGACTCTCTCTCTCTCATGCGCCTTTTTTTTTTTTTTTTTTTTTCTTTTTGTCTTTTTTGCTTGAATCTCTACTCTAGCTACTATTCGTCCTTAATTTTGAAATAGTTTATTTGGTCAGAATTCAGAAACCTCCAGTGATAAGAGTTAAATTTTGTCTTTTTATTAGTTATAATAATTATATATCTTAAGTCCTATGCTTTCTTTTCTATTAATATGCAAAGTCAGTACAATCGCTTTGTTTCGATTCCACGCTAATCATGATTATGTGTGGCTAGTGACCAGACCAGAAACAATTTTTAGATTTACTAACTGATTTCTTAGTCATCTGCACAATGATTAGGATACATCAAACAAAGACTACAAAACCAAAATCTTATAGAAAGCAACCACCAGGGTTTTTTGTCCGATAATACATGCCTAATATTATATATATTGTTCTGCTCTGATGTTGTGGGGTTTTGAAGGAATTATCCGGCCCCTATAGCTAATAGAACGTGTTTGATCTGTGGACTAAATTTGTTTAAGCAGATATACTTCTACACGTCGTGAATAATTAATATGTTAATAATACTTTAATATACAACATCCTAAAATAAGTACAAATTTGACAACAATTTTAATATTTGAGAATTCTAATAGTAGGGTATAAACAAAAACATACCGGTCTAGGACTCTAGTAAGTGTCATATTCCGTTAGTTTCACGTACCTTTTCATTTTGATATAAATTTGATCAGAACTAATGAAGAGACATGCATTGCCATTGGTGATACTCCACCATATAAAACTTCTATTTTTCCATAGTTGTCATGTAAAGCAAATATTTCGATTTGATGATCATCAAGCTAATAAGATTTCTTCTTTTTCCTTTTTTTTTTTTTTTGAGGGACAATTAGCTATTAGCTAATTTTCATATGCTATTCTATATGATTATATTTTCATTTCCCTGTTAATGATAAGGAAATGATTATCAATATCATTAGTGTCTGTTGATAAGGGTACTAAGATGAGAGTCGCTTCAAGATGAGACAAAATAAATTGGAGAGGGAACTTCATTCCAAAATCCATAGAAACCACCTCACTATCCAGCCACTCTTAATACTACAAGTATAAGATCATATACTTGTAGATACTTTAAGAGTATTTTAAAAGATAAAAGATATATTTTCTATTATCCAGAGGAAGTTCCTGTAACAAAATTTCCATGTGCGTTCAGTATTTAAGCACTCTGTACGTGCTCTTGAGAAATTATCCTTATTTCCTTGTACTGTACCAATTTTTTTTTAGCTCGAGTACCATTTCCGACTGCATTTGTCGTTTGATTCTGCTAAGATAACTTGCATTCTATGTGTATGTATATATATCTAATATCCCACCATTAGCGATGAGTTAGCAGGGCATATATAAACATAAGTACAAAACAACATTCTCGGAACCAGCCATTAAAAACTCGTTCATATATATATATATATATATATATATATATTCTAAATTCATATCGATGTGTATGTTAATGGTTTTCTAGAGAGTAGAGATATGTTTTATTAACTCTTAAGTAAGTGCCAAATATGAATGCTAGTATTTGGTACAAGTGATGTCCGATGCCACTTCTCATAGTAACTAAGTTTCAAAAATTACAAATATATGTAGGATCAATATATATCTGATAGAGACTCATAAAGTATTTATTAGATACTACTGATCATCCTCATCATATATATTTATATATATATATACATATATATATATATATATATATATATATAAATTTTAATGTTCTATTTTCATAACTGTCAGAAACAATGCACTGATACAGATTAATCCTTTCGGTATAGTACTTTTTAAACACCGCACACGATTGATTGAGTAATTCCTTGTATTGACATCTACAAACATTGGCCCCATTTTTCTCCTCAGCCTACTCAAACTCAAACACCACCACTAATCCACACCGGATGTTTGTGGACTTCAATCTCCAATACGTTAGTCTTAAATCTATTAGAATCTGATATAGTCATTGCCTTCTTTTTATTTAATTTTATGCTATTAAATTCTAGTGATCATCAGAAATAATCAATAATTTTAAATCTGGTGATTAATGATGACACCACCCTCTTTCCTGTGTTTGTGTTTCTTTTCTTTTTTTTTTTTTTTTTTTTTTTGATAATTAAGATTTCATTGAAACAGCACAAACCAGAACACAAAAAAAAAAAAAAAAAAAAAAAAAAAAAAAACAACAACAACAACAACAACAACAAGAATAACAACAAGTGGGTATGAAGAAACACCAGTACCCTACAATTGAAAAAAAGGCTAGCCATTAAGGAAAATAAAGAACAACTGGTGTGGAAGAGGGGTCCAGGAGTTGGAGAAATCTTGGGGCCTTCAGTAACGCCCATTTAGCCACCGAATTCACCATGGAATTGGCTTCTCTAACAGAAAAAAGCCAGTCTACTATGCAAATTTGATTTCCACAACCTCTTCCATGTAGTAGCTAAAGCATCGGAAGAAATCCCAAATCTAGGACTAGCACAATGGATGTTTCTTTTCAAAGCAACAGTTTCCTCTTCACATAACTCGTTCAGAAGCTGGATATTCCAAGAACAACCATCATCAAGTTTCAAGTCAGATACGTACAAACAACTCCGAATCAATACTTGTCCCTGGCTTAGGCTTCAGGATAAAGCCCCTATTCCCTGGAATCCAGGGCTGAGACCAGAATTTAACACAAAACAATCCCCTTTACTGATAATTTCTTTGGACGCGACCATACAGCGAAACACCGAAGAACTATTGGTTGGAGCGGATAAAGAAGCAACATCATCTGATCTTCCATATCTAGAAGATAGGATGCAGATCCACAATTTCTCTTTATTTGCATAATAATCCCAAAGGAGCTTTGCCAAAAGTCCACCAAAAAAGTCTAGTCAGCTTATCCAAATTTCCACAAATGCTGGATAGTATTTTAGAAGAGCTCATAGAGTAGGCCGGAATAGCTTGGACGACAGATTTAATAAGAACAGCCTTCCCAGCCTTAGACAAAAGACTACTTTGCCAACTTTCTAATCTTGAGAGGACTCTGAGGAAAGCAAAATCCTTAGCAGCTTTTCTCTGAGAGAGAGAGAGAGAGAATTACCCAGATATTTAGCATTCTGGCGCAATGATTTACAGCCCATCATCCTTTCCCAACTTATCTCCATTCATCCTCAAACCTGACCATCATTCATAAAGGTCCAGAGCCTCCTTAAAAGCACCGACTTCCCTTGGATCAGACCTACAAAATAGAAACAAGTCATCTGCAAACATCAGGTGAGATACGGAGGCGCTGAGTGAGCAAACTTGATCCCGTGGATTCGTCCATCACTCTCCGCTTGAGCGATGAGTTAAGTAAGAATCTCCATAGCAAGAATAAATAAGATACGGAGGCCCCGTTGTGGATGTCATTTTCCAAACGAAGAGCCATTGAGGAGAATTGACGTAGTAACCGTGGATGCACATTGCATAACCATCGACACAAATTTCTCATAAAAACCAACTGCTTCCAACACTTTGTGAATAAAAACACCATTCGACAGAGTCATAGGCCTTATGCATATCAATCTTAAGGCCTAAGAGCCCTCCACATCCTTTCTTTCATTTAAGATTTTGAATGATTTCTTGCGCAATAACTATATTTTCTGTAATGCTTCTCCCCGGAATGAAGGCTGATTGGTAAGGGGAGATCAATCTATCCAACACCGTTCTCAATCGATTGGCCAGGAGCTTTGAAATTATCTTGTAAGTGACATTGCATAGGCTGATTGGACGAAAGTTCGCAAAAGTGGCAGCCCCCGCGGATTTTGGGATGAGAACCAGATTAGTAAAATTCATGGCCTTTAGTAGCACACCATTCTGAAAATAATCTTGGACAAATCTTACCACCTGGGGCCCAACAATGCTGGAGTAGAAAGTAAAGAATATTCCCGGCATACCATCTGGACCTGGAGCTTTTAACAGATGCATAGCCCATAAAGTATCCTTAACTTCGTTTTCTGTCGGGACAGCACAAAGCGACAAGTTCTCTTCATTAGAGATAGAATGTTCCCACAAGGAAAAATCCTCCCCAATACTAGGATTAGACGTTCTAAACAACTTTTCAAAGTTTTCAAGGAAATAGTTCCCTATCCCCTGTCAAGAGGAGGATCGCCATACCCCATTAGAATCCTTGATAATGGCCATATAATTCCTTCTCTTCCGCATCATTATTGATGCAAAAAAGAATTTAGAACATTTATCACCTTCCTCCAGCCACAACTCTAGAGCGTTGGCGCAACATACTCTCAAGTCTAGTCCATCCCTCTTCATTCCTTCTTTCAAGATCTCTTTCTCTCGCAAGGATATGATCTTCGGAAGAAGAATGTTGAATAGTAGAGAGTTCTTGAATAAGATCTTTCACCTGGTCATGACAGATTCCAAAGTGTTCTTTGTTCCAGGCTTCGAGCGCTATCTAAGTTTCCTTAATTTTCTTGGCTAAGCGGAATGCCTCAGTACCGTCCACCTGCGTATCCCAAGCTTTTTGCACTATGTCCTTGCTAGAAGGATCCCGAGTCCATGCTTCAAAGAAACGAAACGGTTTTGGGCCACATCCGTTTGGCCAAACAATTCGAGGAAAACAGGATTGTGATCAGAGGAGACATCTGGTAGATGAGAAACAGCTGCTTTCGGAAACATTGAACACCATCCCACGTTGGCAATGGCTCTATCAAGACGTTCCTTTACATGGCTAATTCTACCTTGTTTATTACTCCAGGTAAATTTTGGACCCGAAAAGCCCAAGTCAATACCTCCAGAAGAATCCATAAATTTAGCCAAGTGAGAATTTGAGCAAGATGCTATGGATGTCCCTCCCATCTTTTCCCGTGGAGAAACGATATCATTCCAGTCACCCACTGCCAACCAAGGACCTCCAAAAGCTGAAATAATACTAGTGATTTCTTCCCAAAAATCCAATTTTGCCTTACCCTTACACGGGCTGTAAAAGCGAATGAACAACCAGTCCGGACCACCAAGCATATTTCTAATCTGGGCAACAATCATTGATCGAGATAAATGAATAATATCCAACTCCACATTGCTCGACCACATTAAGCAAATTCTGCCAGAGAATCCAACTGATTCCACAGCCACACAATTCTTAAACCTCATGCAACTCCCCAATCTTTTCATCCTAGCAAGACTGTCACACCGAGTTTCAGTCAAGAAGAGACATTCTGAGACCAAAATTTTTAACTAAGTTCTTCAAAGCATCCCTAGTTGGGGTGTTGCAGACACCCCTACAATTCCAGGAGATCAAGCTCATTGTTTCTGAGACCAAAACTAGAGCATGCCAAAATTTGACGAGACAACTTCAACAGCCAAGAGTTAAAAGTAAAGCTACGATGGAATCCCAAGCAAACTGAGCACTCAATACCCAGAGATGAGACAAACATTAATGGGGCTAGATTTTGGAAACTCACCAAAAGAAGCAGATCACAAATTGACGAGGACAATTATCTACCAATCGAGGCCCAAGGACACACCAAAGACGAGGAAAACTATTCCCCAAAGAAGCTCCACCACAGCCTAACCACTCCCGGAAACACTACCAATGACTAGCCAAGCCGCCGCAGAGAAACCCAGATTTGAAACAAAGTTGAAACAAAGTTGTTCTCCAACAACTATGGTTGGCAGAGTGTAGACTGTAGAGGACACGAGAGAAGTATCAAACAAAAGGAAAATACTATTTGAGGATATCTTCAGCTCTAGTCTTTGCAACACAAATAATGTAAATAAAATGATCCAAAGAACAAACAACTTGCACCGCCGCAAAAGTCGTTCACTTCCATATCATACAACCTTATTTCACCACCAACAAAATGTAGCACTAATTACCAAGTTATAACCAGAAATAGTATGAAGCAAAACTAGTGCATGATCACCAAAATATGACTTATGTTCCAAATTTAAGAAGCATTGTGCTAAAAGGCCATAATTATTTTAACATTTAAGCTCTCTAACTAGGAAAAAGAGTTAAATAGCATTGTTTTAAAATATTTATGGTAAAATATTATTTATGATAATAATTCATTTACAAAACATATTTACAGTAAAATTTATTGTATAAATTTGCTTCGCCGTAAACAAGTTATCTAGCATAAATATTTTTTTTTAGAATATCTAGCATAAATATTTTAAATATACTATTTATCATCAATATATATATATATATATATTTTTAAAAAAATGGCTTTATCTGTTATAATTATCGCTTCAACTATTGGAAATAACTTCTAATGTTTTGATAATTGGTTAAAAAAATTGCTAAGAATGAAAATTCCATGAACAAAAGGGTCAAATGATGAGAGATTTAAAGAGAACAAGCGCCAAAACCCAAAATAAATAAATAAATAGAATAACAATAAAAACAAAATTCTATGAGAAACTTTACCACATTTATTTTTTGAAACAGAAACTTTATAATATGAACTAATTAATTATTACACATTGTTTTTGTTATAGAACAACAATAGTAACAAAATTCTATGAGAAACTTACATAACATTGAGTAATTAGTTATTTTAACATTGTTTTCGTGAAATATTACACAGATTGACAAACACTTCTTTTGGGGTCATTCACAAAAATAAAAAAATAAAAAAACAACAAATTCTTTTTCTAGATTACTATTACAAATTCCCATAATAAGATTGATGTCTTATATTACCTTCAAAAGTATATGTACAAATTTTCGTTTCTAACGATGCATATTCTTGAGCTTGTCAAGAATAGCGTGGAAATTAGCCACAATTGCCAAAGCATTGCTAATGTACTCCTTGGACTTATCCATCTTCGCCTTGACCTCATCAAAAACCGCCGATCCCGTCTCCTCCAACCCATCCAAGCACGTCTCCTCATCCGTCGCCGCCGTGCCGATCCACGTCTGCAGATCCTTCATCTTCTCCGCCGTCAGATCATCCCCCTTCCCCGGTCCCACCGCGATCGCGACCGCCGAATCGTTGAGTCGACTCAGCGCCTCCTCCACCAGATCGCGGCAATCGCGCGTCGCCGCGTCGCCGGAGTTCATCGATTCGAGCGCCGACGAGAGCTTCGAGGTCTCGGCGATGGCGACTTCGACGGAGAGCTTCAGAAGGGCTTTCGGATCGGACTCGGGGGGGTTGTTGGCGGCGGTCATGCTGGAGACGCACGCGTCGGGGAAGCGCGTGAAGTTGCAGATGGTTCTGATCGTTGAGTCGGCCGAGTTGGAGGCGAGTGACGGCAATTCCGGTGACTCGGTGGCTGACTCGTGGGATAGGGCTCCGATTACTAGGCCGATGGCCAAAGAGACGACGAGAAGGGCTGAGATGGCGATTAGACGACGTCGTTTGTGAGAAGGGTTTTGGGTTTGATTTTCGAGATTGTTGGGATTTACAGTTACTTTGCCGTATCCTTTGACGAAGTTGATGGAATCCATTTCTCTGCGATGGGGAAACTGATGATGATTTAGAAGACTTTTGGTTTTTATTATTATGGAGAGAGGATGGAATGTGAAGAAGAATATTGGATTGAGCGAATTAATTAACAAATTACAAGCATCAATTTTTAAAAATAAATAAATAAATTCGACACCGGAACAGAACCCACAAAATAAGGATAGGAGAGTAACTTTCTAATACAATTTGCCCGCTCGCAGGAAAATTAATCTTCAAGTCAAAGGATGAAAATTCCCAGAAATTTCCAAATGTTTTATTAATATTTAAAAAATATGGCTGTAACTATAGATTTTATAATGGAAGTTCAAAAAAAAAAAAAAAGGTGGAACTCTTGTCTCTTGTTAGGTATTTCTTTTATGAGACCCACCTCGCAGCTTGGCAATAATACAATTAACCTTTCTTTTTGAGAATCTTTACGGTTGAGTGTTTTTTCTTTTCACCTTCGAAACAGTTTGTTTTAACTGTTGAATTAGTTTTTAACGTATTCATATCAAAAATTAATATACGGTTCCCACCGATTTTGCTCCACCGTGATTTTTCTTTCAAGACGGTTAACTCTCAATTTAATAAATAAAAAAAAAAACCAGATTAATTTAATATAAAAAAATATTAATTATTCTCAATAAATACTTACATAAGAGAATACTATTTAAAATTTTTAATTTGACCAATATTACAATAAATTTCAAAATTTAAAGAGTGAATTGTCAAGAAGAAAAAATAAGAAATCCATTTAAATTAATGAGACTGACTTCTTTTTAATCACAAAAGAAAAAAAAATACCCCAACAAATTAAGAGAAATTTGTAAATTTCATCTGACAGCAAACTTGGACAGCACATTTGTTAGTTATATGCATTTCACCAAACATACATTTTGTTCACTAGTACTGCATTTTATCTTCAATTGTTCTATTGTACCGAGATAACCTATGAATTTCTCTCCAACTGGTCAAAAGTCATGACAGTATTCTACCCTCATCAAGATATTACCAAATATGTGTTTGTAGTCATGTCAGCAACGAACACATTTTACTACACGACAACAGCCATTGATGAACAAGAGCCCGTCAGTGATTTGACAAAGAAGATAACTTACTGGCACAGAAAGCAAACGACACAGCATGATTCTCAAGACCTTTCCGAAACAAGAACATCAAAACAACCAGATAGGTGTGTTACTGAGAAAGAAAAATTAAATTCTTCCGAGAGTCAAAAAGATACACAACATCTCCTAAACACCCAGACAAAGAAGCTGAAACAAAGATGTGAAAAGTTCGTAACATTAAAATAGTGCAAGAAAATTTCAAAGTGCAAGATAGAAAGGAAAAAAAGTTCTACTAGTAATGCTAAGGAGAAGATCTAAACTCGCATCATTTAATCCTCATCCTCCTCATCACCGTCTCCACCAGCAGCCTTCTTAGCAGCTGCCTTCTGGTTCCTTCTCTTCACTCGTCCAGGACGACCACCACCGAATGGACTTGTGAGTGAGAAGTCAATGTGCTTCTGAGAATCTACTCTCACCATGAATGAGGGAATGTTCACTACCTGCCTCCCAACTCTGCCACGAAATACAGATAACAATATTGAGAAAACATGGCCATTATATCTATTGAAATACATAAACTCCATATTCAAACGAGATATTGACTATCTATTGATAAATCATAGCAGTTGTTCTCAACTGATTGCATTCATCCTAATAGAATAACTTGCAATCATCACCAGACCCTTTATGATATCCACGGTTGAATCGACCCAAATACATCAATTTACCAAAAAAAAAATGGAAGATAACGAAAAAAGGGAACCATCATGGCTGGCCTAAAAGAACCCTGTGTAGACTACCACGGAGACACCTTCGTAGTTCGATATATAAACAAATGTACTACCAGAGCTCACTTTTGCTGCCTCCTTTTTTTTTGGATTTTGGAATGTTAACACAAGCTTACAAACTTAATGATCAAAAGGAGACCAATAATAAACAGTGCAGCAAAAATATAGTAAGATGTTCCTTAAACTAAAACAGATAAGATTACCTGATGTGACGCTGCCTAATGAGAACTCGGGCATGGTGAATAGACTTTGCCATACCAGACTTGAAAACAAGTGTTTGCAGACGGCGCTCAAGGAAGTTCTCAACAGTCAGTGCCAAGACATAATCGAGCTTGTTTTGACTCTCATCCAGAAGCCCGTAGCGGTTCATCCTACGGAGAAGAGCCTCACCCTCAAAGATACGGCGGGGGTTCTTCTCATCGAGGGTCAGAAGCATCCTAGCATTGTTACGGATACGGCTCAATGCATACTGAACTCTCCACAGCTCCCTCTTGCAACGAAGTCCATACTCACCAACGAGTTTCAGCTCAGCATCCAAACGCTCCTTCTCATAGGGACGACGGGGCTTCTTGAATGTCTTCCCATCTGAACATGTACCGAATTCATATCACGATTTTGGAAATTCAAAACAGCAGCAATTTCAGTATTAACCCATATTGCACCAACAAAAACCACACATAAGTCAAAATATCCTGGCTTTATTTTCTGTGTTAAAGAAATTAACAAGCCCAATGTTCTATGCATCAGAAGTTCTCAAAAGCATAACACCAAAAATGAAAAAAGAGAAAATAAAAAAACATCTGAATATACAACATTGAAAACTATCAACACGGTGCACAAACAATTATCTTACTTATTCAAATCAAATGTCAAATGTCGAAATCCCATAAAGTAAAACTACAAAATTCCTAAGGATCGATACTTAATCGACCTTAGTTTATGTCAAATCTTAGATCCTTTCGTACCCATGACACAAACAGATCACATTCATTTCACACCAGCATCTCAAAAGTTCATAAGCTAATAATTCCACATAAAATTATCTACTCTTTTTACCGAAAACCCATCATAGAACCAAACAAAATTAAGCAAAATCATTTTCTTAAAAAAAAAAAAAAAAAAAAAAAGCACCAAACACGGAGCAGAACGAGCACCATAATCAATACTGGAAATCACATTCAAATCAGATCACGGATCATTTCATTTGACAGCCAAAACCCTAATCCCAATCTCTATAAAACAAACCAACATAAAGTTTCTCGCAGATCACAGATAATCTTAGAGAGAGAGAGATTACAGTTGCGATAGAACGAGACGTGAACCATGGCTCTTCTTCTTCTTCGTCTTCTCCGGCAAGGTCGTTGTCCGTAGCTGTGCCTCGCTCAGTGTCTCGTCTGATTGTAGAATCCTTTTTATACTCTCATTCTAAAACCCTAATCCCAGAACTCCCATGAGTTATGCCTATTAGCCGATGTTTCCAAACACCCCGTTTGCGAGTCCAATTTCATTTTAATTGGGCCTAGTGATAGACCCACTCTTTGTGGGCCTTAACTTATTTAATGGGCCTTAAGGAGACCCAATCGGCCCTGTTGTGAGGAGGAAATGTGAAAATTACTTTTTAAAAAAAAAAAAATTGTTCAACTTACTTTAAAAAGCGTTTGGTATTCGGTAATTAATAAGAATTATATTACTAAGAAAATAATAAAAAGTAATATAATTTTTAAAAAACATATATTATCACTTTTGGTTACACATAAGAATGTAAGAATAGATTTATGAGAATATCATTTTATTGGTTAAGCACAATAATATAATCTTTTTTATATAATAAACAATTTTAAATATTTTAAGATTAATTATTAAATAATTTTACTAGTGAAATTTACTCAACAGATAATTATAGTTTTGACATCTTAGAAATTCACTAATCTATATTTTATTATAACATTTTAGAAAATCTCGTTTACATTCTTTTTTACTTCTAATATTCACAATCAATTTAATTTAAGATTTTAATTTAAGTCCCCCTGATCATTTTTTTTTTTTTTTTGGCTTCGTAACTGCTTAAAAGTTGTTTTTTAATGGTGTCTTATTAATTTTTTGAGTTACTTTTAAATTTATCTTTATATACCATGTGTTTTAGATTTATTTAAAAATTATACTTTTAGGTTTTAATCTCATCCAATGTATAGTTTTAAATTAGATTTAACACATAAATTTACATTTTATATTGAATTAATTTTGACATTTAAAATGACCAAAACATCCTTAAAAAAATATGTTGAAACTTTCAAAAATTAGAACAAATTAAAATAAAAAAACGTATAATTAAGAAGCTACTTTGAGGTTTTTTTTTTTGGCATTTTGAGGTCAAAACTATGAGTTTAAAGTTTTCTTTTTCATTTTGAGGGCATTTTTTAGGTCAAAATTGAGAATTGGTCATGAAAAGGTAAGTTTTGTGTATTAAATTTAATTTGAATGTATACATTTAATAAAATTAAAAATCAAAGGTAAATTTTTTGAAAAAATGTAAAACACATAGTATAAAAAAGTAAATATCCCCAAGTTAAAGAAGCTTACATCTTCCCACTAATGAAAATAGCAAGAAAAACCATGAGACTGATACCTGAGATGATCACCACTGTACGTTTGTCATTCTTATCGGATCCGGTCACCAAACAAGGCAGGGAAGGGGGGAACAAAAAGAAAGGATATATTATTAGTACTTAAAAAAAACAGAATCAAGGATTTTTTTTTTTTTTTTTTTTTTATTGGAACCTTTCGCCGGTGGAGACGAGAGTTTGGCCATTTTGTTGGAGAATTTGCTTGGGTACTGTTAGATCTGATGTTACGTTGATGTTTTAGATGATGTTGGAACACTGTCTGGAATATAGCTTGATTAATTAAGATCCGGGTTTCTTACTATTCATATTAATTACCAAGGAAAGATAGTAATGCAGAAAGTAAAATAAATGCACACGATATGATATCGCAGTTTGGTGCGCACACCTACTCTGTGGGCCACGCCCAGACAATAAACAGTTCACTATGTTCCAGAAATTACAGACACTAGACGGACTTATTCACTCAAGGACTCCCTCCTAGACAATGACACCACTGTGATGAATTTCCACAGTGATTGTTTAGCATGCACCACACGACTTTTATTCACCTGGCGAACTCCGTTCGACCGGCAGAGCTTTCTTCCAAAAGCAACAAATCCCTCTCCTGAAGGACAATCTCAATAGCGTACTAGGCTCACCAAAATTTTGTTTCTCTAGCTGAAACCAAAGCTTTTAATAATATTTCTAACAGATCACGAAAATTTTGTTTAAAAACTAAAGAATCGATTCTCTTATCTTTTTTATCAAAATCTTCTCCAATATGATCTACACAAAGCACTTTGCATAATCTTCTTTAGATTTGAATTTCAAATATTTGAATTCACTTTTTTGGACTTCAAATCCAAACCACTTTAGGAAATCAAATCTGAACAGCTTCTCTTGGCTAGCTCTACATCAATGCACGTCAAAACACCTCCACGTACAAATATATATATATATATATATATATATGTATATCAAATTTTCACTCAAACACGTTTTCTTTAACTTGCTTCTTATCTCAATATGTAGCACAATCAAATTTAAACGCCTAACAATATATATTCAAAACTTTCAAATACTCCAAGCTATTACTTTATCTCCTATCCTCATGAATAGCAATCGGATTATGCCACTAGAAATCAAATTTGAATATGCCTTTGAATTCAAATCTGAATCTTGCTTCAGTTGCAAGCAAATATCTTGTAGGCTATCTCCCATTTAAAATTGAACTCACCATTTTTAATCATTATTTCTACATATTATAACTCAACAAAATTTGCATCTTTAATTTCAAATTTAATTCAAAATTTTCTTCTGCAATCTGAAATCTTTTTGAACCTATTTTTTAAATTTTTACAAGATTATTAATAAATTGCCGGCTAATAAAAATACTTAAGAGATACTTTAATGGTGTCATCGGATCATCACTGAAGCAAAGCAGAATATAGAAGAATGAGCTTCAGTGAGTTATGTGGTTACATAAAATCGAATTGGCAGAGCATAACGAGAAATTCATGGGGTTCCATGTTCAGGTTCTTTTTGTTTCTTTTTATTAAATTTTCCTCGTTTCCTGGGGATCAGTTTTGTAAGGAAAGAGTGATGACCGCTAATAGTTGATGGGATTTTTTTTTTAATTATCATTACTAAATTAAGTAGAAATAGAAATGGCCTAATACGGAATATCCCACCTATCTTCATAGTGAGCCCCGCTTTACTTGAATAGTGAGATTTTAACAGGATATTGAACAAGAGTGCTCAGGTTATAAATAATTGGCACAACGTTGTCGGCTGCAAAACTTAAACTGGAGAATGTCTTACTGAAATGGCATTTCCTTTGAAACTCAGGGAATTGAAGCCCTTGAATGCAAGCAACAACGTCCTGGCCCTTGAAAATTTGGAGCACTCGCGTTCCCTGTCGCGAACTTGCGGGGAGAATTGCCGGAGGCATCTCGGTTTTTCAGATCATCCAATAAAGTCCTGAGGTCTTGGAAAAATTCATCCACATTGGATGAAACATTTTGAGTGTCCCAGATATAGAACGTTTGATTGATCGGTCTCCTTGACGCCGTACATGGAGCGGTTGGAATAGCGCAACATGCAGTATTAATGCCATCCGACCGCCTCCTTCTGATTGGGGCAAACGCGCGGGAGAAGCTGGGTGGCATTGTTGAGACATCGGGAATAGCGTCTCCTCTGCACAGTCCGATTGCGTAAACTTGGTTGGATGAATTGCCGTATGAGAGACTGTAAAAGCCGTAGCCATTGCCGTCTTGCGAGGGAAGGGTTAATAAGAGGTGGTTTAGGTTGGCCTTATAGGTACTCTTCCTGGTGTAATTGCCTTTGTCGTTATCACACATGTAATAATCGAAGTCTGGCTGAGCAATGGCTTGGGTGATAAGGAGAATGAAGATTTGAAAAAGTATGAAAACAATAACTTAGCCTTTATGGTGAATATGTACATGAAGTGAAAGATGTGTTAGATGATACATGATATTTGCTTTTATATATTGGGGTTGAAAGTCTTTTTAAAGCGCAGCCAACGTACAAATAGTTAAATTGGTTTATTAATTTATATTTCTTATTGGTGGAAAATTGACTGCTTTTTGACCATGAAACCAAACTAAATATAGAAACACACGTACGTGGAATGGAAATATTGACATTGATTGGTATTTGATGGAGTAATGTGAACGTGGATTTAGAAATGTTATTTTCCATCAAATAATTTCTTGGCATTTTCTTTTATTATACACTTCTTCCTTTTTCAATTCTAAAATTCCCCAATTACATGCATTATTCTCAGTCAATCAATGATTTGAGTATGTTGCTTTATGTGGTAATCATTTATGGTATTTACCACTTGTCTTCTATCTTTTTAGTGAACTCTATTTATTGACAGAACGCTTTCTCCTAAAATTAACAAATCTTTCTCTCGAAAGATGATGAACACTTCAATACACTCACAGACAATTTTCTGAATATTTTTCTCTATTAAGCCCGCACACTTAGTGAGTAGAAATAAGACCATTAAATAGAACAATTAAGGCTTCTCAAGAATCTTCTCAAACTCCATAGTTCTCTCTCAACAATATATTACACTTTTATCTCTCTGATGAAGTTATATAATATCTTTACATAATCTCCTTTCTAAAAAAATCTTCCAAAAATCTCCCCCCAAATTATCTATAAAAATCTCCACAATTTTTATGCAACCAGATCCGATTATCAAGATCTCAATCTCCATGAAGATTTTTATTCCACTAGATCTGATCTTCAGGATCTCCATTATCTCATGATTTTCTCTTAAAATAAAGTCTCTACGATTATCTCTCCTAGATAATATCTGGAATATCTTTACGATATTTTCCCAAAAAAATCTGCACAATATCTTATTCTGAATCTTCTTTTGCAATCAGAAATCTTCTTGAACCTATTTTTTAAATGGATGGTTCTATTCACATACCCCTTTTTTAAGCCTCGTTTACTTCGCGGATTTGAGTTTTCAATTCGAGCTGAGATGTGACATTTTCTGATAGCTTTTTACTGTAGCAGAAAAAGTTAGATGTGACATTTTCTTAGAGCTTTTTACTGTAGAAACCTAAAACCGAAAACTCGAATCGGTGAAATGAACGAGGCCAAAATAACAAAATTAAAAAAAATGGGTGTGAAGAGAAAAAAAAAAGTAGTCAATAATTAATAATTTTATGAAAAATGATTAGGGATAGTTTTGGAATAATAGGGGAGTGTAGAAAGTAAGTTGAATCATCTGAAAATTATGTAGGTTGTATAATTAGAAGGGGGGTTTGAAGAGAAAAAAAAAAGGATGTAATAGAGCTACTCTTTTCGAATTTTTATAAGATTATCAATAAATTATCAATTAATAAAAATACCTAACAGATGCAAACTTGAATAATTATAACCAATTTATACTTGTTTTTTTAACGTAAAAAATGATATTATAACCTTTTTGAAATATGTAACCTAATAAAAATTATAAAATTTGACATATGTAAAACGATGATCGGACGAAAATCAACAAACTTAATTATATAATGAATCAATGATACTACAATACCAAAAGTTGAAAAAATAAATACATGTTCTCTTCTATATATATAGCATAGATATGTAGCATAGAGTATATCAGCATAGGGACTCATAAATAAAAATATTTATAAAAATGAATAAAACATTAGAAAAGTAGTCGGGGACTTTGATTTAACTGTAACTAAAGGCTTCCATTTCAGGAAAGTAGGGGACCCGAAGCGCATCAACCCCCATCAACCAAGGGTTAAATAATTTGTCTCATTATGAAATCCAAAACACATGTTTTGGATGAAACTCTTAATAGAAAATATTAGTTTTTTTTTAAAAAAAAAGATACATTTGAAAAAAAAAAAAATACTTTAGTTGGATAAATAGGAGAAAAAGTATTTGCTAGGGTCATATTGAGAAAATAATACTTAAGAGGGTGTGAAAAAAATTTTAAGTAGGGGCATATTTGAGATTAATTACACGACCTTTTGTAAGAATCGTCATAAAATCATAATCATTATCGACGGTTCTACGGAAAATTGTTGTAAAATCTGGCAATTAGATGGTGGTATATGTGTCGTCTAATATGTTGTCAAAGCGCATCTCAGCGCTATACCCTTACCTTTAAGAGAGAGAGAGAGAGAGAGAGAGAGAGAGAGAGAGAGAGAGAGAGAACCGGTACAGTGATTTTTGATTTTTCAATATGCACCACCGCACTAACTTGTTCCACTGTGCAATGCAGAAGTTTACTTTGTCAACTGCGATAAAGCAGTTCTGCGTGGAGCTTCTCAAAAAGTATATGAGATGCAGAATTAAATTCGTAGCTTTACTATTATTATTTTTACTTCAACGTTAATTGAACAGTTGCTGAATTCATGCACTGTAACTGTATTTTTTTTTAGAAAAAATACTGTAACAAATCACAAATTATGATTCAAATCAGGGAACGAATCTCTCTACCAAATATCCTCGCGTATAAATCAGGTGAAAAAACTTGTCCGCTGACTTATTACTATAGCTGTGTCAAGTCGAACGTTTGCGAATTTTTAGGTACGGAACCAAGAAACATAAACGTAAACTATAATATATACCACTTATCGAAGTTAGATAAAGAAAAATAACCAATCAAAAGTAGTGGCATCCGATTAGACTCAAGAATGCCAAATGCGATGAGGAAAACATGATCCGCAAGGCCTAGAACTATGACAGAGTCTCCACTGTTTTACTGCCTTGTGATGGAAAAGATAAAGCCTATCGGTGCTACTTAATTAGGGCTTTGTAATATTTCAAAGGTCTTTTTAATTAGTTCTATTTGGTTGAAAACGCAGATTTATTATTTTTTTTCCCCTTTCCTTCTTAGTTATTATACTTTGAAGATTTAATTCAATGTCTGATATATATATATATATATATATATATCAACTTCCTTTTGTAGAAAAAGGCCAGACATATCACTTAGTTTAGACGCATTTCATCAGAAATTCATCAAGCCACAAATGCATGTGCTACAGTTTCAAATAGCAAGGAAAGAAACAGAAAGAGAATTGTAATTGATTAATTCCCTAATAAATCATCCTTTTTTTTTTTTGGCTGCTTAGAATAGAGAAAGGAAAAATTGGCCCTCATGTATAAAAGAAAAGAGAATAAAACTCAATACTAAAATAGTTACCAAGTGAAGCTCTTTCTTTTCTTTTGGCCGTGCCGTGAAGTAAAATTATATCGTATGTTAGTTAGAGAGGTTGGCGAACTACTACGATCTATAGATTCTCCATCTATATCCAATCCCAGCGAGAATAGAAGCAAATGGCTTGTAGATGTAGTCTTTTAGCTTATGTAGTGGTCGACCTTCCTACAAGCACGCACCTGCCAGTACAAAAATTTCTGATTCCGTCACTATTTGGGATGATATTAATATCTCTGTTGTTAAATGTCTATTTTAGAAGACATTGTTCCTATTACACAAATAAGTATCCTTAAGGTATCTTCTATATTATCTTGGTTTTTGATCTGGTCATCTATAAACTTGCACTATGTCTCCTTTTTGAAATGTATTGTTTTAATACTCCACTTCAAAATCCTATGCTGCTGTTAATACATCATTTGTCCTGCGAATGATATTTCATTTTCTATTAGAAATATAAGTTATGACTCCATAATTGGCCTAGCACTCAAATTCCCCTTCCGGTAGCAATCTATGACTTTCTAATCAACTAATCGGTGATTAATCAACTAGAAGCATTAAATCACATAGAGCAATTATCCAACATAATTTAGACAACACAATTAATTTGAATAAATGGAAAATCAAAGCAACATAAATCAAGCAATATTGAAACCTTATAACAAGAAAAATCAAACCATAATCACAAATAAAAATAAACAACACCAATAATCAAACATTTTTACATATTACAAAAATAAAAAGAATAAATATGAAAAAGAAATCACGAAATAAATGTGTCACAAACTCTAAAATCACTTCCTCAAATCTTTATCTTTATCTTTTTTTTTTAAGCTCCAAAATGCCCTCTTCAATGGTATTTATAAAATTACCTAAATCTAAAACTAAAAATAACTCCTAAAAATAAAATCCTACAACTCAAAATATATATATTTTTTTCTTTTTCTTCATTTCTCTCTTCCCCTCTTGTTCTCTGTGGCTGCACGTGGAAAATGAGGAATGGGCTGATGAGTAAGCACCAATTGCCTTGCTTCCCAAACGCACAGCTCTGCTCTCCTACTTTTTCGTTTTTTATTTTTCTTTTTCTTTTCTTTCCTCTACCGTGCAGCCAGCTGGAGCTCATTGCAGAGGAGCCAGCCATGTGGCATCGCGTGATTCGCCCTAGCTAGGGGCCGAATTCCAATTTGAATTTTAGGACTTTTTTCTTTATAATTTCGCCCCCACTTTTCTCCAAAATAACATTTTTAACCCCTATCGCCAAATTTAATTACACAATTGAGAAAATAATTATTTAGGAAGGGAAACTAAATAACAACAAAATCAAATTAAAATTAAAATTAAACTAAGCAAAATGAATTAAACTTGCACTATAACAAAATAAATTACAATAAAATTAAACTAACATGAACTAAATTAAAATTACACAAAACTAGACTGAAAATATCTAAAATCTCAAAACTTAGCAAATTTACATGCACACAAAATTAGTAAAAAAACCATATTTCATAGAGTTATCAACAGGGATGTCAATGTTAACGTAATTAGTTTCGATCAAAGAGTGTTTCTCTTATAGATGATTTTATTTTTTTAAAGTTAAGGGTGTTGACGTAATGAATTTTAGTAAAGGGAGTGTCTCTGTTATTTTAACAAAATACAGGAGTGTCAATGTTAATGTCCGAAATAAATACATGTTCTCTTCTCTTCTATATGTAGTATAGATATATAATAGAGTATAGAGATTTTAAATAAAATTGCATATGAAAACAAATTAAAAAAAAAAAAAAAAAAAAAAAAAACATTAGGCGTGCACTTTGATTTAGGTGTGACTATAGGCTTCCATTCAGGAAAGTAGGGGGCTCAAAGCGCATAAACTCCTATCAATCGCGGGTTGAATAATCTAAGCTCTTGTTTGTGTTTCTAGTTTAGTTCGGTTCAATTCAATTTAAATAATAAGTACAGTTTGAACTGACGTTTAGTAAACATGCAGTTTAAATTATATTTTCCGTTTAAACTGAGTTAAACTACCAAACTTAGAGTGTCGCTCCCCCCCTCAAGTTCAACAGTTCAAATTATTTTTTATCAGTAAAAAGAGTCCACTCTCTCTACTTTTCACACCTACTAAACACAAATTTGAATTTTATTCCCTGTTCAAATTAAAATTTTAATTATACATCCAAACGTCAATTTAAATTACAATTTAAACCACATAATTTAAATTTTTATGTTCAAATTAAAAAGTTCAAACCAATAAAATTCAAACTAGCGAACTAAACGAGAGCTTTCTCATTATGAAAGCTAAAACATGTGTTTTGGATGAAACACGTAATAGTAAATACTAGACTTTTAAAAAGACACATTTCAATAAAGAAAACTTTAATAATTTAATTAGTGGAAAAAGTATTTCTTTGGTCATATTGATAATATAATACTTTAGCCGCGTGAAAAAAATTTAAATAGGGACATATTTGCGATTTTTTTCAAATGATAAATTGGAGAAAAAAATCTATTTCATGAGAAACGTTTTAAAATACAGGGATTCAAAAAAGTAAAAGAAAAAAAGTATTTATTACGATCGTATTTGAGATAATAATATTTTAGAATAATATTATAAAAATATTAACATGAGGACATATTTTACAAAACTATTTTTAAAGTGATAAAACCGAAAGTCCAAGCAAGCAAGTTGGGGGTGGGTGGGTTGGGTTGGGAGGGGGGGATTAAGAGGTTAGTCTCCCTTGCCAAAAATGTGTGGAATGTAAAGCCAAGTTGGTGCACCGAATAAAGGAAATCCGTGGAAAAAAAAATAAAATAAATTTGGGAATGTCTTTTTATTTGCTTATTTATTTATTTGTTATAGAGGCACACTAGATAACCATTTTGTAAGAATCATCATCATTATTGACGGTCCAAAAAATTTTAATATGCTGCCAAATAGAGATGAGTATCGGGCAGAATGAGTTTGGGTATGCTTCACTCACCACATCCACCCTCATACCAGTGTATTCGGGATAAGGAAATTCCTATTAGGATGCTTTATTATACCTTACCCATTTATCCAGTAAAAAAAGAATAAATTACATTTATTCTCTCTAAACTATAAGCGTTTGAACAAAATATCCTATAAACTTTAAAAGTAACAAATTTTCTCCCTGAACAATTCGCCGTTAGCATGCATCCTCTTTTTTTTGCCCACTTGGTTAAATTTTGAACGTTAAGTGCCACGTGTGGAAGTCGTTAATACATTTAATTTTTATTCTATTATGAAATTACGACTTTGCCCATATAGATTGGCCAATATCACCCAATCAGAAGCATCTCAACCCTCACTCTCTTTCCTCTCCCTTTCTAGTGCACAACCACCAAGTTCTGGCAAGTATTTCGGCATCCATTTTTTACACCTCCCGGCTCATCGGAAAGCTCTCATCGAGCCAAGTCTGGATTGGTATCTTGTGGCTGCCAACTCTGCCGAATGAAGGCACACTTCCGGCTGAAGTTTCAAAAAACTCAAAACTTCCAATCGCCATAACTTTTCTGTCCGACCTCCGATTGGAGTGATTCCGGTCTCTATGAACTCATAGTGATGAGAGGAACAAGACCCACCCGAAGTTTTTCATCGATTCACACTGCAAAAGCTTCACCGCAACCACCCTCCACAGCCGCTACACCTCCTCTCGAAAAACCGCAGTCCCAGTGGTGGTGAAGTGCACCACCCCCATCATTTCACTCAGAATCCATAGATGAGTCAATCCCAATTAGTAGCTGCAACCATCCTGCCGATTTGCAGGAATTCAAAGTCGCCACCGCCGCTCGCTCTGGAGGAGTTTGGTTCCGTCGATTTTGGTTGCCATTTCTCATGTCATCGGTGTCAAAACACTCAAAAGTAAGTGGGTAACAAAAGCCTCAACTCTATTTCTCCGATCTGTGGCTTAAAAACTGAGAACCAAGTCGCCGAAAACTAAGAACCAAGTAAGAAAATTCGAATAGATTTTGCTCTATTTCTAACGTAACACAATAAATTACTTTTTTACCCTTAAAATGAGAGTCACATACCATCCACGCGGCACTTAACGTTCAAAATTTAACCGAGGCGGTGAAAAAAAGGGGACGTGTGCTAACGGCGAATTATTCAGGAAGAAAATTTATTACTTTTAAAGTTTAGGGTGCATTTTGTTCAAAATGGAGAATAAATGTAATTTGCTTATAAAAAAAAATGCGACAAATTAAATATAAAATTGTTCAACAAATCATCAATATTTCTCAGCTCCCGTCCCGTTTCTCATTCGGGGCACAATATAAACCTTCATGTCCGCTCCCATCCCCATTTAATAACCCTCATATCCACCTTATTAAAGGTGGGTACCCGCACCTGTGAGTAAAATGCTCATTTCTACTGTCAAAAGCGACATCTCAACGCTCTACACTCACATTTAGTCATTTTAAACCTGTTAGTAATATGGTAGACATACATTTACAGCATCATAAACTACTTAACTCCGTAATTGATGACTGTTAGTGTATTTTGTGATTGGCTTATTTTTGGCAATTTAGTTGAAAACTATTTTTGACAGATTGGTTGCTATTAAGTGTAATCTTGGCTGGCACAGCAATTCGGTGAGCCTCTTAAGGAAAGTTGTGGTGGCACAGCAATTAGATGAGCCTTTTAAGGAAAGTTTTGGTGGCACAGCAATTAGGTGAGCCTCTTAAGGAAAGTTTTGGTGGCACAGCAAAAGTTTTGGGGAGATGATTGCAGAGATTGAAAGTTGACTTTGGCGATGTACGGCTGGAAGATCTTCAAGCTTGGAGACGTTTTTTGATGTAGGTAGTCACGACAGAGAGTGTATGTGCTGAACGTGATTCTGTGATAGTATATATAGTGGCATGAAGGTTTTGATATAGGGGTAGAACGTGTAATGAACACACAGGGCTGAAAACAGAAAAGTTGCATATGTTCATGTGAGAATGAGATTGTAATGTTAAGTGTCGCTTGATGTGTTGCGACGAATTATTAAAACACTTTTGAGTTGGTTCTTCGAGAGAAGATTTCTTTGGTTTCGGGAGGAAACCGTCAAGTCGAGTGGTGCTCGCTGATCAAGCTTCCTAAGGAGATTCTAGGCAACGGCAACATCGTCAAGGAGGGAGTCGTTGAGTGTGTAAGACCGTTCAGTTCTTTGTAATCTTTTGAACTTAGTGGATTGATCATTGTCTGGGCGTGGCCCCGCAGAGTAGGTGTGCGCACCGAACTGCGATACCATTTTCTGGTGTCCTTTACGTTTTCTGCATTAATTTCCTGCATTTCTGGTTTGCTGGTTTAATTTCTAATTTTATGTCATAACAGTGTTACAGAAAAGTATTGTAACGCTTTCTGTGACACCAGCAACAAAAACAGACCTTTCAATGACGATTTTTATTTGTTGTTGTTTGAGAGAGAGAGAGAGAGAGAGAGAGAGAACCAGTCATAGTGATTGTTTCTGCGTTTTTTTTGTCAACTGCGATAAAGCAGTTGTGCGTGGGCCTCTTGAAAAGGTATGTGACATGCAAAATTAAGTGCGTAGCTTTATTATTATTATTATTATTATTATTATTACTATTATTATTATTATTATTATTATTATTATTATTATTATCGTCGTCGTCGTCATCCAAGACATAATTGTGTATAACAGGTGGAAAACAATTTGTCCGCTGAATTAATGCTATAGTTTTGTCAAGTCGAACGTTTGACTTAATCCTATAAATGTAAACTACAATATAGGCCGGATTACTTATGCCATTGAAACTGTAAAAACCGTAGTCATTGCTGTCTTGGGTGGGAAGAGTTGATACGAAGTGGCCGTTGAGGTTGGCCTCATAAGTCCTATTCCTGGTGTAATATCGTCTGTCAAATTCACAAAAGTGATATAGGGATTTTGGCTGAGGAATGACTTTGGTGCTTTGGAGAATGAAGATGTGACAAGGGATGAATAACAGTATTGGAGAAAGTAGCCTTGCCATCGGTTGCTGAAATCGATATAGAATTGGCTTCTAAATGTGTTGACGACAAAATTTCTCAGAATAAACCATATTTCTATATAGAAACCTGTTTTGGCCGACGAAATTTGGGATTGGAGTTATTTTAAAACGTAGCTAGACAACTTGTAAAGAAATGCGTCAGCTGAAACAAGCAAATTGATTAATTGGTATGTTTTATTTGATGGGAAACTGACAGCTCTTTCAACCAAACACAGCCAAGTAGCCGTGAAATGTGGAAGTTTCCATTAATTTACTTTAAAAAGAAAGATGAATGGATGAATGAATAAAAGATGCGGTAAAGTACAAAGGAGGACAATATTGGAAAATTCCAAAGTGTGAATATGTAAAGATTAACTCACTGTAGGTTTTATAAGATTGTAATTTCTCCGAACAATTCAATATTTATGTATGCTTTACCAACGAGCTATTTTTCTATTACTTTTGCTATTTGAAAAGTAGTAACTATATGAGAATAAAGTACACGATTGGGAAGAGACTATTGACTACTTCAACTTAATAAACGACGAATTGGGACAGGAGTGGAAAACAGCAAACCTGGATCTTTAGAAAATCATGTAGCAGTAGACCTGTCTGCGCATGGCGTACCTAACACGCATCTCAGTCCGTCAACTATATATATATATCGACTTCTAGAAAAAAAGTAAGTTATATATACGTGATGACTTCTATGTCCCAGATCAATATTTCATAAAGAATAAACAGAAAAAGATAAAGGAAAAGAAGAATAATCTTGAGATTTGTTTTGTTCTTTATAATCGTAAGTAGTGATATCTCCATATCGGTTTTAGGATTAGATACATATGAGACATATATAAACAATTAATAATTGAACATGGAAGGTTGACGATTCTTGGGAAGAACCGGAAGAAATTATTTCCTTTATGAAAACACGCTACATTGCTGTGTGAAACGAAGAATTCTATGCATTTACTTCATCTATTAAACATGGTATATGAACAAGTAATTATCCTCACTAGCGAGGGTAGAGTTCAGAAATTGAAGCTTCATTTGCAGATGCTTGATTAACAGACTTGCTTTTCGAATGTTCCGATTCCGTGGTCCTTGAATAGAATTCAGATGCCAACGCCATATCGGATCCAATGTCGCTATTCGTAAAGAAAGTTGGTTCTGAGGGCACCGGGAGTGACAGAGAATTGCTGTTTAGCATAAGAACAACTGTATTCATTGTTGGCCTTTGAGCTACATTTTCTTGGACACACAATAGTCCGATGTGGATGTATCTCATTATTTCAGATACTGAATTAACCGTCACTAATGGATCTATGATATTTGAGGCAGTCCTATCGATCCAGTTTCTCCACGCCTGTCACAACATTAGATGTTAGATATAAAATTCCTTTGATTCTTTTCTGCTGATTAGCTGGAAAATTCTTTTGATTCGATTGAAAATAAATTAAAAAATCTTGCATTTTACGCAGAACTACAATCTAACTTGTACTCACATAGCTTAAGAGGTCTTCAACATGTTCTCCATGACGAAAACAATTATTTTTCTGTCCACTCACAATCTCCAAAAGTAACACACCAAAACTATATACATCAGTCCTAACCGAAAAATGTCCATGCATTGCGTATTCTGGAGCCATATATCCACTGAAACAGAGAACATTTCTGTAATTATATTTGAGTGAGATTTAAAGTAAAAACTAAGAACTTCTATTATATGGTTGAATATTCTTTTTTCTTTTCTGCAAGGCAACATCATTGGTATAAACTAAGATTTAGCTAAGGTTGGCATGTACTTACTAGGTTCCCACAATTCTATTTGTATTGCCCTGAGTTTGATCAACAAGAAACAACCTAGCCAATCCAAAATCCGAAATCTTTGGGTGCATTTCTTCATCCAACAAAATGTTACTAGCTTTGAGATCTCGATGGATAACTCTTAGACGCGAATCTTCATGAAGGTAAAGGAGTCCTCGAGCAATGCCTCCTATAATTTTGTAGCGCCTCTCCCAATCTAAGTTTGCACGCTTGTTTGGATCTACATATTCATAGATGTGTACAATTCAATAAAACCTTTAAAGCACGAATACGCATTACAGAGTACTTTTTCAAGAAATGAAACAAAACTGAAGCATAGTGTATTATATATATATATATTTAAGAGATTCCTATAAAAACAGAAGTGGATAAATGTAACCATACCAAATATGAAATTATCAAGGCTTGCATTTGGAACAAACTCATACACAAGAAGCCTTTCACTTCCTTCCAAGCAGAAACCAAGGAGCCTTACTAGATTACGGTGTTGAAGCTTGGCAACTAGTAAGACCTCATTCTTGAATTCCAAATCTCCTTGATCTGAATTCCTAGACAATCTTTTCACAGCTATGTCTTGTCCATCGGGAAGCTTTCCCTGAAATACATCACAAGAATATGAAGAAACAATTATATGAATCGCGCCCAATCAATTTTAAATTTAATAGTACTTGTGTACAAGCAAGAAAAATAAAACAAAAATTACGTACTCGTGACTCATTCAAACAAAGAATTTTATTATTACCCTATAAACAGAGCCAAATCCGCCCTGTCCAAGCTTATTTGCCTCTGAAAAATTATCTGTCCCACCTCTAATGATCTCAAAACTGTAACGCAAGGATTCCAAACTTTCAATTTCCTCAGCAGATTGGTATAAAAATTGGGGAGCTGGAATGAAAAATGCCAAATAAGTCGCATTCCTTTAGAGGGGATTGTAATCAAGTTCTAATACCTGACTTTTAATTTGTAATTTTGATACGTAGAGTAATTGATATACTGCAAATTGCTAGGAGGGAGAGTACTTGGAGCTCATAATTAAGGAAGTGTATCACCTTTCATAATTAAGGAAGCTACAAATCCGAGATTTAAAAATCAGAAGTTGTTAGATGATACTCTCAACTTACCTTCTTCGTCCTTTTTCTTTTTCCTCCACAAATACACGCAGGCAGAGATGATCAGTATCATAGAAACAACAGTTGAAACAACAGCAATAATGACAGTTCTTGAAGGGTTGTTCTCTTTATCTGCAATTATAACCAGAACTCAAAAATAAAATAAGAAAATACCTCAAGACTATAAAGTAGCTTAATCGAATCTTCTGAAATTTGTATACCTCGTATCCTTGTGGTACTGTTAATCGACGGTGGTGCTAGTAGTGGCGGGGATGCCCGTAATGGGACATACGCAGGCCCAAAGAAGAGGTAAATTTCGTACCTAAAGTTACAAGTGGGGCCAACAACTCTTCCTCCGATCCTCCCATAACAACATTTCGGGATTAACCCAAACTGATAATCCAAGCAATCGTCACAGTCTCTCTGCGACAAGTCTGGTGAGCACTGCACCAGCGCGTATATGGTTCTAAAGTCTGGAGCACTTGTATTTCCCGTTGCAAATTTGCGAAGAGAACCACCGGCCGCAGCTTGTTTTTTGAGGTTATTCAGCAAAGTACTGACATCTTGGAAAAAGCCATCCACGTTAGACGTTACATTTTGGGTGTTCCGCATACAATATGCTCGTGAAGTTTCCATGATGCCCAACATGGAGCGGTTGGAGTAGCGTAGCGTACAGTTATCGTACCATCCAACTGCCTCTGCCTTATTTCTGCAACGCTGTCTCAGAAGGTATGTACAGTCGTTGAGGCAAGTACGGCAAACTTCGGAATCGACATCTCCTCTGCATAGCCCCATTGTATAAACTTTATCGGGAGCGTTGCCGTAAGAGAGATTATAAAAGCCGAAGCCATTATCTTCTTGTATGACAAGGGACGACAGGAGATTATCGAGGTTGGCACGGTAGGCATAAGTAACGTTGCCTCCATCCTTTGCACAAAAATGGTATTGGAAATCAGGCTGAGTGGTGGCTCGGATGAGGAGAAGGAAGATGGGGCAAAGGATGTAAAATGGTCTTGAAGGAAGTATCATTTCCATTGATGCTGGAAGATGAGTTCTGTTGCGTGATTTGTGCTTGTAAGTACACGAGTCGCCTCAAGTAGTATAGTGTGAATAAGAATATCAATCTCATGAGAATTGAGTCACTGATAAGAAAATATAAAAATCACCTCAAACACTAAATTTAATAAAAGAATCGACTAACTATAATTCAATAAACTAATGAATCAATGATGAGTAAGAGTTAGAATTATTAATTTTTCTTCAGCTGCAACTCTGACCACAATTACTATAGGAATGTTGTAGCAAAATTCAATAATATTATAATAAAGTTTAACAATACTATAACAAAGTTCATTCAGTCAACCTAAAATTCTATATATTCCTCTTCTGACAGATTTATATCTGTAATTTCTCAAACTAAAATTAACATATTTCTATACATTTCAATTTTCAAAACATGAAACTAAGCACTAATCTTAATGGGTTATACAAGACAGTAATATATTCTTATATTATTCTCTTATATTATACAAGATAATTCTAACTAAAACTAATCTTTTTAAAATTAAATTTCGTTTATATTTTTTATTAATGATAACTTGTCACTTAATAAAAATTAAATAATAAACACACTTAAATAAACATGATAAAAATTACGCAAACAATTAAAATAATAAATAAATCATCATTGCAACTTTAATTCTATAAATAATTCTAACTAAAAAATTTAGCTCATATTTAAGTCAAAGTAATTAGAAATAATATAAATAATCAGATCTATTTATTCATGGAGAGAAAATACAAACAGATAAAAGAAAATTGTTAAGCTAAAATCTGGACGCTGAGTAGAATTGTGCCCTTGCTTCTTCTTGCCCAGCCGTGTTGTACTGCTTCCTCCGGCCCCAGAAACCAGCTCTCTTTTTTTCTCCTCCTTTCCCTTCTTCAAGCGAGCTCCCACTGGATGAAGAAAGATGGAAAAATCCTTTTCTGAGTATTGGTCCCCTTTTCTTCTTCCACTCTGTTCTGTACCGATTTAGCTCTATTTTTTTCTTTCTTTTCTCTTAGGAAAATGGCATAAAGCCTTATTATTGCTTATCCTTTTTTTTCTTTTTGTTGTTCTGTACGCTGAGTGACAGCAAGATGGATCCCTGGCGGCTGCAAAAGGGTGGGGTATTAATCCCCCTGAGAACCAACGCCAAGGACAAAGCCGGCTGGTAGCTCTTCCACATGGCGTGAACTGAGTGGAAGGAGAGTGTGGTGGATAGGTGGCAGTACAGGACTGATGAAATGTATAAGTATACAGAAATCAGGTGAGGTACAATGCATGTCATGGAATAAATTAGAATCAGTTTCAGTTCTCAATTTTAATTCTTTAAGCGTAATTTGAATATAATTTTTAAATTAAATTTAAATTATAATTTAAGTTAAAATTAAAATTTAAAAAAAATTAAATAAAATTAAAACTTAAAAGAATGTGAACTTAAATAAAATTAAAATGTGAGTTATCTTTTTTTAAATTTTTTAGATAAAGAACGTGCCCTTAATATTTAACCAATCTCAACTTTATCTTTTTAATTTGACTCCTTTTTTTTTGTCTTTTTGACCCAATATATTTTAAATTTTTTATTTAAATTCTAATTATACAAAATGAGAACACTAATTATTTTAGAAGGAAAACTAAAATAGAAATTACTAAAACTAAAGTAAATAAACTAAAATAAATTAAAATAAATCTAAAATAAAAAGTAAATTCATTAACATTCAAAATAAAGTAAAGTAAAATAAATTAAGTTAAAAATCTTAAAAATTACTTAAAAATTACATAGCTTAAAAGGTCTTTTACATGCTCTCCATGATAGAAACAATTATTTTTCTGTCTGCTTACTATTTCTAAGAGTAACACACCGAAACTTAATACATCAGACTTGACTGAAAATTGTCCATGCATTGCGTACTTTGGAGCCATATATCCGTTACAAACAAAGAAAGGTTTAGTGATTTGCAAGTCTTATACAAGGAACTAATTAAAAGGAACAAATAATATTTGCAAGAAAACTCACAACATTATGAATATAAACTAAGATTTAGACAAGTTTGACATGTACTTACTAGGTTCCCACAATTCTACTTGTGTTTCCTTGAGTTTGATCAACAAGGAATAATCTCGCCATTCTAAAATCTGATATTAGGGTTCATTTCTTCATCTAACAAAATGTTACTAGCCTTAAGATCTCGGTGGATAATTCTCAAACGTAAATCTTCATGAAGGTAAAAGAGCCCCCGAGAAACGCCTCCTATAATTTTGTAATGCCTCTCCCAATTCAAATGTGCACGCTTGCTTGGATCTGCATATTATACGAGTGTATCATTAAGTTAAAACTTCAAAGCATTTGTGTTACAGAGTACTTTTTACAACTCAGAAAAAAAGTTGAAGCATAATAGATACATTTTCTATGATTCTGTATGAGAAAAAAGTACAAAAATGCAACCATACCAAATATGACGTGATCAAGACTTGCGTTTGGAACAAACTCATAAACAAGAAGCCTTTCATTTCCTTCCAAGCAGAAACCGAGGAGCCGTACAAGATTGCGGTGTTGAAGAAGATTCACAACTAGTAAGACCTCATTCTTGAATTCCAGGTCTCCTTGGCCTGAACCCCTAGACAACCTTTTTACAGCTATCTCTTCTCCATCAGAAAGTCTTCCCTAAAGTACATCACATAAAGTGGATAGGTTCCATTTTACATGATGGATTCTAAGTCATAGTATTTTTTTTAAAATTAAGTTTTAGTACTTGTGACCCACTCAAATAAAGAACTAATTGTGTAATGTTCACTCATCGCCTTACCCTGTAAACAGAGCCAAATCCTACCCGTCCAAGCTTATTTGCCTCTGAAAAATTATCCGCTGCAACTTTGATGGTGTCAAAATTGTATTGTAAGGATTCCGCACTTTCAATTTCTTCAACAGGTTCATATAAGGGACGAGCTTGAACAACATGAATCAAATGATTAAGTTAATTTTCTTTTGAACAGAATAAATCAAATGAATAAGTTATTTTTCTTTTGAACAATATAAATAAATCAAATAGTCAACTAAGTTAAAATAAAATTTTGATGTGACAGTAATAAAGTAGCATAGCAGAGGAATGCTATGTCTTGAAGCAGAGGAGATTATTATGTGGAGCATTTTCTGTGTTGAAAGATGTAACAACAAAATGTATATATTTCTCAAAAAGAACTGAATTAGATAATGTTAACTTACTTTCCCCCTTTTTCTTGGCCCTCTTTATTCTAAAAAACACGCAGACGGAGATAATTAGCACCACCAAAAACAGAGCACTAGTTGAAACAACAACAATAATGACGGTTCTAGACGTGTTACTCTCGTTTCCTGCAAAACCAAAAACTCTGCTCCTATCAAATTATTTTTAGGGGAGAAATTTTGACAAATCTTACAGTTTTGATGGTAAAATTAATAGAATGTAAAGAAATAGACAAGTGTGTCATACTCCACACAATAATTGGCATTAAATGTAAGGCCAACTTAAAAAAGTACTAAACAAAGCCATTTTCCATGTTAACTTTCAGAGTTGAGGTTCTAAGTTCCAATAATTCAAAGACAGAAAACACATATACAACATGTATACCTTGTGTTGTGGTGGTGTTAGTTGTTGTCGGCGGAGGAGGAGATACCGTTGGCGATAGTAGTGGTGGGGAAGTTGGGGGTGGGTTGGCTGTAGATTCATAGAAGAGGTAATCCTCATACGGCAGGGGTAGAAGAGCCTAACTATGCCTTACTATTCATATAACTTCTGTAATCTTATTGGCTGTAGAAGAGCCTCACCCTCAAAGATACGGCGGGGGTTCTTCTCATCGGAGGTCAGAAGCATCCTAGCATTGTTACGGATACGGCTCAATGCATACTGAACTCTCCACAGCTCCCTCTTGCAATGAAGTCCATACTCACCAACGAGTTTCAGCTCAACATCCAAACGCTCCTTCTCATAGGGACGACAGGGCTTCTTGAATGTCTTCCCATCTGAACATGTACAGAATTCACATCACGATTTTGGAAATTCAAAACAGCAGCAAATTCAGTATTAACCCATATTGCACCAAGAAAAACCACACATAAGTCAAAATATCCTGGCTTTATTTTCTGTGTTAAAGAAATTAACAAGCCCAATGTTCTATGCATCAGAAGTTCTCAAAAGCATAACACCAAAAATGAAAAAGAGAAAATAAAAAAACATCTGAATATACAACATTGAAAACTATCAACACGGTGCACAAACAATTATCTTACTTATTCAAATCAAATGTCAAATGTCGAAATCCCATAAAGTAAAACTACAAAATTCCTAAGGATCGATACTTAATCGACCTTAGTTTATGTCAAATCTTAGATCCTTTGTACCCATGACACAAACAGATCACATTCATTTCACACCAGCATCTCAAAAGTTAAGCTAATAATTCCACATAAAAATATCTACTCTTTTTACCGAAAACCCATCATAGAACCAAACAAAATTAAGCAAAACCATTTTCTAAAAAAAAGCACCAAACAGGGTGCAGAACGAGCGCCATAATCAATACAACGCTTGGAAATCACATTCAAATCAGATCACGGATCATTTTATTTGACGACCAAAACCCTAATCCCAATCTCTATCAAGGCAAACCACATAAAGTTTCTCGCAGATCACAGATAATCTGAGAGAGAGAGAGAGAGAGAGAGAGAGAGAGAGAGAGAGAGAGAGAGAGAGAGAGAGAGATTACAGTTGCGATAGAACGAGACGTGAACCATGGCTCTTCTTCTTCTTCATCTTCGTCTTCTCCGGCAAGGTCGTTGTTCGTAGCTGTGTCTCGCTCAGTGTCTCGGCTGACTGTAAAATCCCTTTCATACTCTCATTCTAAAACCCTAATCCCAGAACTCCCATGACCTATTAGCCGATGTTTCCAAACACCCCATTTGTGAGTCCAATTTTAGCGTTAGGCCTAATTTCATTTTAATCGGAGAAATAATAGAAAATAGGTGCATATAAAAAATTTTAAAAAAGTATATAAATTAATTTTTAATTATAAATATTAATAAATTATAATTTATAATTAGATAAATTATGAGTAAAAATAATAATTTAATTTATTTATTAATTTATTAAATTTAATTCATTTCTCTCTTTCGCCTTTTTATTAGGAATAGTGATAGACCCATCTTTGTGGGCCTTAACTTATTTAAGGGCCTTGAGGAGACCCAATCGGCTATCATGAGGAGGAAATGTGAAAATTACTTTAAAAAAAAATGGAGAAAGAAAAAAATATGTTAAAATTTGAGATGAATTAAAATTAATAGGCCAATAGTTTATATAAGTTAATAAATAGGTCAAATTATTATTTTCATCTATAATTTATCTGGTTATGAACATAACTTGATAAGTTATTATTCATAATTGTCCATAACTTGTCTGGTATTAATCATAACTTGACAAGTTTATCCATAATTTATCTGGTTATGATCATAACTTCCAAATTATGACCTATTAATTTTTATAACTAAAAATTAGTCTATGTACTTTCTTAAGCTTTTCATATTACTTACTTTTTACTATTTCTCAAAAAAAAAAAATTGTTCACTTATTTTACCTGGTTTGATACGAAATAATCAATATGAATTATATTACTGAAAAATAATAAAAAATAATATAATTTTAAAAAAATATGTATTAACACGTTTAATTAAATATAAAAATTTAAGAATAAATTCTTAAAAATATTATTTTATCATTTTATTATATTTGATTAAGCACAATAATATAATTTTTTTACATAATAAACAATTTAAATATTTTAAAATTAATTTATTAAATACTTTTGCCAGTGAAATTTACTCAACAGATTATTATAGTTTTGACATCTTAAGTTTTTTTTTCAAAGATAATTAAAAATATTAGAAAATATAAAAAACGTAAAAAAATGAATAATCAAAATCAATTTTAAAATTAACACAAAAAAAAACTTGCAAAAAAGAAATAGGCACCCTCCCTTCTCGATCCCTCTCTTTCCTTCTCTCTCTCTCTCTATCCTTACAAATTCAAATCAGATCTCTCTCCCCTAAAAACTCAAATCAAATCTGGTATGACACGGAAAGGACGGTGGCTTGCGGTGGAGGGAGTCTGCGACGACGGTTGGGAAAAGCTGCGACGGAGGTGGGCTGAGATTAGTCTTGCAATGGTTGTAGGCTGTAACGGGAGGGCTTGCGACGAAGGGGGAGGGGGCCTAAGACGCGGCCGATGGCTGAGCATTGGGGATGGGTCTGCAGGTTTGTGGTAGCTAGGTGGGTCATGATATATGGTGGTGGTTGTGTGGGTGGGCTGTGATTTTGGGTATTTTGGTGAGATTCGTTTATGAGATTTCTGAACATTTGAATAACACTTTTATTCAGATTATCTCAGTTTGAGGCAAAGTGAATCTCGTAAGATTTACTTTCTCATAAATATAAAAATTAAAATTCTTATGCTAAACGTAGGAACGTGAGAAGATTTTCATTCTCTCTCATATTAAATACCCAATACATAGATTTAAATTTTTATTTATTATTTTTGATTAAATGTAATTATTCAACTAAAAGCCCTTTACTAATGTAATTATTCAACTACAAAAGATATTATAATTATTTAACTAAAAAAATATTACTTAAAAGTAATAAGTAAAAATTTATATTTATACACTATATAAAAAAATATTTATCTCATTTTTCCTTTCATTTCTCCCTCTAAAAATTAGATTACATGGCGCGTGTGTTTATAAGAGTGAAATTAAAACATGGCATTAACGTAGTCGTATTCTCTTGTTATAATGATCTTCAATATTTTTATTTGAAAATTATTATTAATTCTTTTACTATATTTAAAAATGATTAATAAGATTACGTTAGATAGAAAACTTGCCTTAAATTATGTTTGGTGTCATTTTGGAAGTTTGCTAATTTCTAAATATGCTTCACATTGTGTCGTCATATTAAAGTCACTTAAGTAATTTATTATTTTATATATGATAAGAAATTTATTTATACAACTATTTAAATTTTATTGAGTTACTTTAATTAAGGTAATTGAGCTTACATATTCGCACTTTTCATAAATAAGACATATTTTGAATAAATCAAATAATAATAATAATAATAATAATAATTATTATTATTATTATTATTATTATTATTATTATTATTATTAAGGCATAGATATGAGAAGAAAAAAGATGTATGAGTATTTGGAAAAACAATATAGTTTATTACGATAAAAAAGAAAAGAATTAGTAAACCACATCTTAAAATAGAAGAGTACAAGGATAAAAATGAATAAAAAATGACTTATGTTATTGATGGAGAAAAGATAGGAAAAAGAAAAAAGAAAAAAAAAAGGACCAAAATGGGATCAGTGATGTGGAGGAACGGAAGAAAGGGGCACATTAACACTTTCTTTTAGAGTGTAATTTGAGTGTAGTTTTTTAGTTGAATTTGAGTTATAACTTGAGTTGAAGTTGTAATTTGAATAAAGTTGAGTAAAGTTGAATAAAGTTGGAGCTTAAAAGAACATGAACTTAAATAAAATTAGAATTTGAGTTGTTTTTTTTTTTGAGTTTTTTGAACAAAAGAACGGGCCATATTTATAAATAGAACATATTTAGAACAAGTAGCATTGAGAACTAATTAAAATGCACATATGAGAAGGAGAAATATATTTAAGTAAGGTTATATTAGTAAAAATTATTTTCAGTAAGGTAGAGATGAAAAAATTATTTTAGTAAAATACATCCTTAAATATAAAATTACAAAAAAAAAATGATGTAAAATGTTATAACATAATAATTAGTATACACGAAAATAAGTAGGAAAAACATTTAAAACAAATAACTTGATATGAGTAAGAGGGAACAAAATTTCAAAAAACCACATCGAAAAATAAAAATGTCTGGCTTTTGGCAAAAAAAAAAAAAAAGAAAAAAAGTTACCCACAGAAAAAAGAAGAAGAAGTAAGGATGCGTTGAAAGAAAGTATTTTAAAAGAAAATAAAAGTATTTAAAAAGACACATAAAGTTAAGGTCCTATTTAAAAAAAACTATTTCAATAAGGGAAAAAGAGAAAAAGGTATTTTAGTGAGGTACATCTTAAAATATAGGGATTACAAAGGAAAAATAAAGAAAAATGTTATGAGATAATAAGTAAACAAAAGAAAATTAAAGGGAAAAAATTATATAGGAGCCTTTAAAAAAAAAAAAAAGAGAGAGAGAGAGAAAGAAGAACTGAAACAAGAAATCAAAGAGGAAAAATAATGAGAAAAGGTAAATCAAGAAAAAGACGAAAAAGAAAAAAGAAAAAAATGAGGGTCGTCATGTGGCGAACGAAGTTCCTTTATATCTTTTTATGTATGTAAAGATTATTCAGTCGTCCTTTTTTTTGTATAAATTAGGCTTTCTTCTCTAAAAAAAAAAATTGTGCATTTAAATACAAATTCTCTAAAAATATATTTCTCTAATTTAACTGTAAATTAGATGAGGTGCCACTTTTAAAGTTTACTTGTTGAAAACTTTTGAGGAATGCCAAAAAAAAAAAAAAAAAAAAACAAAAAAAAAAAAAAAACCATCATCTGTTATCAGATCATAGATATCGAGTTTATATTGGTGCCAACAAGAACTAATCAAATGATCAACAAAATGTGAAATTAATCCGCCCACGAAAGAAATTTTGACATAAAGTAACAAAACATATAAAGTTTTTTCTCCGAAATTTTACAACTTGAATTGTTTCCTTCTAATATTTTTTCTTCTTTTACTTAAAATTAGGGACGAAGCTAGCCAAGGCCCAGTGGGGGCTGTAGCCCCCCGACCCTAGCTAACTTTAAAAAAAAAAATTGTTTAACTTAATCTTAAAGTGTATAAGTCTTGAATTTTATCCCCTACTATTAATTAATATCATTTTAACTAATAAAATTATTTGACTAAAAAGTATATTAATTAAGAGTAAAGGATAAAAATTTAGACTAATGCACTCTAAGAAATATTTATCTCATTTTCCCACTTCTTTAATATTCGGGTAAAAATTTACTATTTTGTATTATTTTTTCTGGTTTAGCACCTTAAAAATTTTTCATTTCTAATTTTTATACTGAATTTTTAGAAGTTTTTACTTATACCCTTAAGTTTGATTAAAAAAATTATATTATTTTACCCATTTAAAATTTTTCTAATCTATATTTTATCATAACATTTTAGAAAATCTCGTTTACATTCTTAATTTTTTACTTCTAATATTACACAATCAATTTAATTTAAGTCCCCCTGAACATTTGTTTGCCTTCGTAACTGCTTAAAATTTGTTTTTTTAATTGTGTCATTAATTTTTTGAGTTACTTTTAAATTTGTTCCCAAATAACAAGGATTGTCTTACTTTACGCCTATAACTCAAAATGCACATAATTGATCCCCGAACTTTTTGGAAATTACAATTTTAGTACTTCCATCAGTAAAACGTCAATTTTTTAACAGTTTTAAATATGACGAACCCAATGCCCCCTACAAAAATTTTTATTCACTTGTACACTTTTCTGTGTAAGTTAGGACTAAATCATTCCAAAGATTACATACGAACACCAACAATCTAAAAACGATATTCCTTTAGTTCACCTTATTTTTAGTTATTTTTAAAAGTATTTAGATAATCTGTAAAGAGTGATTCGACTTTTCAAAGAGCTTACAATTAAAATTATAAAATGAGACTTTTAAAAAATATTTATGAATAAACTTTAAAACTTGTATTGAAATTTTTTTATATAAAAAAGTAGAAATAGTTGCATTAAATAAAAAGTCGCATCGATACTTACAAAATTATCAATACAATTAGAAAACTCTTCTAATCAGAACAGATATTTATGCAAAGAAAAAGAAAAAGAAATTTTCACTAATAAGTAGATAACCCTATTTCCTTGATGAGAAGCGCGAGTACAAGAACCACCATTCGCTCCTTCCATCGAGATCCTAATGTCATTTGAAATTGGAAATTCCGCAGCAAAAGAAAGCATCATTCACTTCACAGCAACTGCATTAATCAAATCATTTCCCACCAAGGAAGCATGGAGACCACTATCCCTGGTGAAGAGAGGTCCCTCTCTTATAGCCATACATTCTGCAACAAATGGGTAAAAACTCTCATGTATCTGCTTCGAAAAGGCTCCCAATAGCCTGATGAATCTCTGATAAAACCCGACACCAACAAAACTACTGTTGTGTGGGAAAATGTGACGAAATACGTGGACCACCAAAATTACGACACGTGGAGACATACGCTCCCTGCCAAACGCCCAACCCTCGACGCTTCGATATTTCGAAACTAGCCGACGAGCCCAAAGCCAACATCCAAACCGAGGCGATGACCTCATATGGCGTCGACAGAACCAAATTGTCCGAATTAAGGCGCTGAGGTTCCTCGACCGCCGAGAGGGCGCTCAAAGAGGATAAAAGAGGCTCAGGCTGTGCTGGCGACGAGAGGATCTTCCCGTCGAGGTATGGGTGGTTGCGTGCAAAAGAAGAAGACTGCAGACAGCATTAATGACAAGTTTACAAACCGCCCAGGGGACACAAAAGCGTTACGGAGACTCACAGAGCCGTAATCGAAGACTAATCAGAAGAGTGAACAGTGCTGATTAGTGGGCTACTGGGCCTAAAAAGGAGAAGCACTTGAGTGCCTAAGCCTACGGAGGAAAATCCCTTATGAAGGCAATATTCGGCTATATAAGGGGAACGACCCCCAATTGAGAGGAGAGGAATGAATTTAGAGAAAAGAAAACTCACATGTATAACTTCTGTAAACTATAAACTCTCTCAAAGGAAATACAAATTACAGTGGATGTAGCTCTAATTTTATAGAGTGAACCACTATAAAATTTCTTTTGTGTTCTTATTTCCAGCAAAAGAGAACACTAATTACATATAGAAAATCAATAACCGGCCGGTAAACCAAAGGGTGACCAGAGGTATCCTGGCTGGTTTATTGTTGACGAAATTCAACCGTCAACAATTGGCGACTCCACTGGGGACCGGAAGCGTTAGGCCCCCAAGAATATAAGCTGCAAACAAACCATCCACCTGGGAGATCAGGATGGAAGGAGATTTACGTCCAGAAGGAAATGGAGTTCCCCCCCCGACGCACCACAGCCAGACCCGAGACAGATGCAAGCTCAGATTACTGCCCTAACCGACCTGGTGCGTGGGCTAGTAACCGTGGTAGAGCGACTGGAAGGAAGGAACTCCATGCCGCCGTTAGAAGAGGTCCCGAGACCACAAGGACCCGCCGTAATGGAAAATCCAAATCACGGTGAACATCCACACGTCCAAGAAGGAACCGGGGAGAGCGAGCACCGCCGGGGCCTTCCCAGGCCTCGGCCCACCCACTCTTCGGGCAGCCGGCTGAGAGCCGCTGGGATCCGAGCCATCGAGGAGCTACTCCAAAATCCCGGAGGAAACCTGCCGGGAGACTCGGGATCAGTACAGGCGGACGGCCAGGCCAGGGGTGGACCCGTTGCTCAAAGGCCGGAAGCACCAGGAACTGCTGGGTCGGCCGTCTCGACGGAAGAAGCCCGGACCATCATGGAACGCATGGCCAACCTAGAAAGGAGACTGACCGGGGATGTGGCGGGGCTGAAAAAGAATATTGGACGAGTGGCCGAAGTGGTGAACGTCGATATTACACCCAGCCGCATTCACGACCACCCGTTCACTACGGAGATAATGGCGCTCCCCCTCCCCGACAAGTACAAATCGCCATCGATTCCACCCTATGACGGACGAGGGGAGCCCGACGACCATTTAGAGATGTACACGGGACACATGCTCTTACACGGGTACGCCGAGGAAATCATGTGCCGAGCTTTCCGGAACCACCTGACCGACTCTGCCCGGCGTTGGTTCCGGACGCTGAAACCAAACTCTATCTCCAGCTGGGATGAGTTAAAAGAGGCATTTTCCCTCCAATTCATCGGGGTCAAGAAATATGTACCCCCAAAACAAAACCTGACAACAATATACCAAAAGCCGAACGAGACGCTGAGGGATTGGCTTGCCAGGTATGGAGAGGCCGTAGCCGCAACGATGGATATTACCGACAGGGAAGCCCTGATGGGGGCCCTGTCGAGTATAAAGAAGACAGCTCCTTTCAAAAGAGAGCTGAACCGAAACCCCCCGTCCAGCTACAAAGAGTTCCTTGCACGGGCGCAAGGATACATCAATGCGGAAGAAGCAGACGCTAATGACCCCGATCATAAATCCAACAAGGGTAAGGGGATCGAACAAGGGGCGGCGCCACCAAAGCAAGACGGGAGGAAACGTCGAGGGGAAGGAAGCGGCGACAAACCACCAGCCTCGACACGAAGAACACCGGAGGCCAAGAAGCCGAGACAGGAGGAGCCACGCAGGCCTCGGCTATTCCAAAAATACGACACCTACCATGAACTAACGGTAGGCGTCGAAGAGATATTCAATCAGATAGGTCGCGGGAATATGCTACGCCGGCCTGAGCCGATGAAGTCAGACCCTACCCGAAGGAGCCAGAGGAAATTCTGCAGGTTCCACGGCGAGGTTGGCCACCACACCAATGACTGCGCCGACCTCAAGGATGAAATCGAAAGAATAATCCGCGAGGGAAGGCTGCAGGAATTTAGGGCTGACCGAAGGCCCCGTAACGACGGCCATGGCGGGCACAACGACGGTAGACGCCGAGAGGAAAATCGCCGACCAGAAGATCGGGAGCCTGTCGGCGTCATTCGAACAGTCCTCGGCGGCCCTTACATAGGAGGAGGCACTCGGAGGGCACAGAAGGACTACGCTCACGAAGCCAGAGGGGTCTACCAGGAGCGATTTTGGAATGTCTCCGCCACCAAAGCCCCGAGACACAGCCACACTGATGTGGCCTTCAACGAGGATGACGCCAGCGGAGCTCACTTCCCCCACAACGACGCACTGGTAGTGGAAGCCGTGATCGGGAACCACACCGTGTGCCGGATTTTGGTGGACAACGGGAGCTCGGTGGACCTTTTATATTCCGACTGCTTAGACAAAATGGGGATTCCTAAGGAGCAGTTGGAACGGACTACCAGGCCACTATACGGGTTCACCGGGGACTCCGTCATCCCCCAAGGAACTATCCGGCTACCGATAACTGCCGGAGAGAAGCCCCGGCAAGCAACAACAATGGCCAACTTTGGGGTCATCAAAGGAGGCTCCCAATACAATGCAGTCATCGGGAGACCGACCCTCCAGGCATTAAGGGCGATAACCTCCATCTACCACCAGAAAGTTAAATTCCCCACCCCGAATGGCGTAGGGGAAATTAAAAGCAATCAATATGAGGCCAGGGTTGCGTACTCCGATGCCCTTCGTGGGTATGACCAGCCGGGGAGACAAGAAATGAGGATGGTTCAACAAAGCCTCGTCGAAGATATAGACCCCAGGGTTCAAGAGGAAGTTTCTTGGTCCCATCCTATCGAACAACTGGAAGAAATCCAAATCGACCAAGATGAGAGCAACAAAGTACTGAAAATTGGCTCAAACTTGACCCCTGACCTCAAGAGCGAAATTGAGAAATTCCTTAGGCAAAACCTGGATGTCTTCGCATGGAGCCATTCTGACATGGAGGGAATCGACGCCGAGGTAATGTGTCACACCTTAAACGTCGATCCCACGTATCCTCCGAAGCGCCAAAAACGCCGCCCAATGAACCCAGAGAGGTATGAAGCACTGAGGGAAGAGGTCGACAAATTGATCAACAATGGCTTCATCAGGGAGGCGCATTATCCACGCTGGATATCTAATCCAGTCTTGGTTGTCAAACCTAACGGAACTTGGAGAACTTGCGTCGACTTCAGCGACCTCAATAAAGCATGCCCAAAAGACGGCTTCCCCCTCCCTCGGATAGACCAGATGGTCGACACCACGGCAGGACATGAGATGTTAAGCTTCATGGACGCTTATTCCGGATATAATCAAATTCCCATGAATCCAGCCGACGAGGAGCACACGTCATTTATAACCGACAGGGGCCTCTACTGGTACAAAGTAATGCCATTTGGCCTGAAAAACGCAGGGGCAACCTACCAAAGGCTAGTGAACAAAATGTTCGCTCAAAAAATTGGCAAAACGATGGAGGTTTACGTCGACGACATGCTCGTAAAAAGCACCAAGGCCAGCCATCACGTCGATCATCTGGGGGAGATGTTTGGAATACTGAGAAAATACCACATGAAGCTCAATCCCCAGAAATGTGCATTCGGAGTCGGATCAGGCAAATTTCTCGGTTTCATGGTCAGCAGCCGAGGAATTGAGGCCAACCCAGAAAAAATCAAAGCCTTACAGGATATGCGGTCACCAACCAAACCAAAGGAAGTACAGAGGTTGACAGGTTGCGTTGCCGCCCTGAATAGATTTATATCAAAGGCTACAGACAAATGCGTCCCTTGCTTCGACGCGCTGAAGGGAAATAAGCACTTTGAATGGACTCCACAGTGCGAGGAAGCTTTTCAAAGGCTAAAAGAACATTTGGGCAAGCCCCCAATCTTGTCCAAACCAAACGCAGACGAGGAGCTTAGCCTCTACCTCTCAGTATCTCAACACGCCGTGAGCTCTGTACTTATAAGGGAAGAGGGGAAAGTGCAATTACCAATCTACTATGTGAGCAAAAGACTCCTCGACGCCGAGTCAAGATACAGCGAAATGGAGCGTCTAGCTCTCGCCTTGATGATCGCCTCGAGGAACCTCCGACACTACTTCCAATCCCATATAATACGAGTCCTCACAAACCACCCGCTGAGACAAGCGTTGCAAAAACCCGAGACCTCCGGACGACTTCTCAAGTGGTCGGTAGAGCTAAGCCAGTTCGACATAAAGTACATGCCAAGAACCGCTATCAAAGGACAAGCTCTCGCCGACTTCCTGGCCGAGTTTTCTCACAGACCAGCTTCCACCTCATCTGAAGAAGCAGATAATACTACATGGAAGCTCTATGTAGATGGGGCATCGAGTGAAAACGGATCAGGGGCTGGCATTCTGTTGATCAGTCCTGAAGGTCACAAAATTACCTCGGCGGTACGATTTAAGTTCAAGGCTTCAAACAATGAAGCAGAATATGAAGCCCTGATTGCCGGACTGCGCTTGGCAAAACACCTGAAAGTCGAGAGAATCGACGTCTACAGTGACTCCCAGTTAGTCGTCGCCCAGGTCAAAGAAGAATACCAAGCACGCGGCGAGAAGATGGGGGCATATCTTAGGAAAACAAAGGAAGAGCTCGTCAAATTCAAGAAATACGAGATATTCCAGATCCCTCGCAATGAGAATGCAAACGCAGACGCGCTGGCAAAACTAGCGACGTCGAGGGATGCAGACACCCTAGGCATCGTCCCCATTGAAGAGCTAGAACGACCAACAATTGAGGAACTGGTGCAAACACTTAACATCCAAGAAGGAGAAAATTGGATGACTCCCCTCATTCAATATCTCATGGACGCACGACTGCCGAATGATAAAGTTGAGGCCCGACGAATCAGGTATAGAGCCGCCAGGTATTTATTATACGACGGCCTGCTCTACCGACGAGGCTATTCAACACCCCTACAACGATGCTTGGATGATACCGAAGCTCAAGGAGTCCTCCAAGAGATACATGAAGGGGTATGTGGTAACCATTCCGGGGGACAATCTCTAGCGCTAAAAGTCTTGAGGCAAGGATACTATTGGCCTACGCTAAAGAAGGACGCATTTCAGTACGCCCGGCGATGCGATAAATGCCAAAGGTACGCCACGATTCCCCGAGCACCCCCGGAAAAGCTGACTTCCATTCTTAGTCCATGGCCCTTCGCCAAATGGGGGATCGACCTAATCGGACCATTGCACCCCGCACCTGGGGGGTCGAGGTTCGCAATTGTAGCGGTGGACTATTACACGAAGTGGGCAGAGGCCAAGGCCTTGACTACCACAACCGAAGCAGCCTGCACAAAATTCCTATGGGATCACATTGTGTGCAGGTTTGGGGTGCCCCACTCGATAGTCTCCGACAATGGAAAACAGTTCGATAACACCGCAACACGCAGATTCTGCGAAGGCTTGGGCATCAGAAAGGACTTCGCGGCGCCGATCCATCCGCAGTCAAATGGGCAGGTCGAAGCAGTCAACAAAATACTCAAGTACACTCTGAAGAAAAGGCTCGATGACCTGAAAGGAAGATGGGCCGAGGAGCTCCCCAAAGTCTTGTGGGCATATCGCACAACTAGCCGAACTACAACAGGAGAAACCCCTTTCTCCATGACATATGGCGTCGAGGCTGTGCTTCCCATAGAAATCGAGGCGCCGACCCTAAGAACCGTTGTTCACAACGACGAGGACAACGCAGAGGGCTTAAGTGGAGGACTCGACTTATTAGAAGAAAAACGACTCGACTCCCAACTACGCCTCGCCGCTTATCAACAACGAACGGCGCGGTACTACAATAAAAAGGTTCGGCAGAGAAGGTTCATCCCGGGAGAACTAGTATTGAAAAGGGTAACACAGAGCACGAAGCCTAAGAATACTGGTCCCCTGGGCCCTACTTGGGAAGGACCCTACCGTATAAGGGAAATGCTGCGACCAGGCACTTACGTCCTAGAAAGCCTCGACGGGAAGAAGGTTCAGCACCCATGGAATGCCGAACAGCTAAAAATATACTACCAATAGCGTATGAAGTTGTTTACACATTTTATGTTTGTATATTCTTTACAAATGAAATAAATTGGTCTGTTTTGCAGCATAATGTGTTTTACAGCATGAGATCGATCGATCCCCTAAAATGTGTTTGTTTGAAAGAAAACCCAAGGGTGTATTTAACCAAACACAGGGGCAAGTGAAGACACGACACTTAGTGAAATTCCAAAGAATTTCCTAAGACGACGACCCTAAGGGGTTACATCGACGTCAGAATCCTCCAAGGAGGAAAGACGCAACACTTAGTGAAATTCCAAAGAATTTCCTAAGACGACGACCCTAAGGGGTTACATCGACGTCAGAATCCTCCAAGGAGGAAAGACGCAACACTTAGTGAAATTCCAAAGAATTTCCTAAGACGACAACCCCAAGGGGTTACATCGACGTCAGAATCCTCCAAGGAGGAAAGACGCAACACTTAGTGAAATTCCAAGGAATTTCCTAAGACAACGATCCAACTAAATGAGCTCGACGTCAAAAGAAAAACAACAAATTCTAAGGAATTTTTCTAAGGAAACGGAAAGAAAATGGCGGGCAATCAACAGTCGAGGTATGATATGAAAAACTGTTGCCATTATATAAAAATCGAAATACAGATAATAAAATTGTCTGAAAAGAAGATTAATTACAAAAAACAAAAGGAAGATCTATAAACGACGAGAAACAGCTCCTTAAGCCTCGTCGCCACCTTCATCGCCACCGGCCGCTGCTGGCTCAGCATCACCTTCCGCTGAAGGAAGCAAATCTTCATCGACGACCGGAGTAGAGGGGTTATAAAGAAAGCTCAAATCCCACTCAGGACGCTCTTTCTTGATCAAATCAACAATTTGATCACCCGCTGACATAAAGTCCTTGTTGCGGATATCAAGAAACTCCGGAGAGACCTTGAACTCCTCAAGCATCTCCAACCGCCGAGCGTTAAAAGCGGCTTCAGCCGCAGCCTCCGCCTCCAGCTTCCCCTCGGCTTTTCCCTCGCGGTAGCGATTCTCGACGTTGGCAAGAGCCGCAGCCAGCTTTTTCTCAGACGACTCCAGTTGCCGGGTGAGGTTTTCTGTCTTGGTCGTCAACTTGGCAAACTCACCCTCCAGACTTAGCAACTGGGTCGCGGCCAGATCCTTATCATAACAAGCCTCGTCCCTCTTCTTATTGGCTTCATCAATAAGGGACCTCAGCTCGGCCTCTAGCCCATTCATCGCCTCCTGACGCTCCTCAACCTTAACAAGATCAAGAAGGTTGAGGATGGAGAGGACCAGGCTCTAAAAAGAAAATAATAAATTGCAAAGAGTTAGGGCAGAACGACAAAATGTCCACTATCAGGAAAAAATGTATTTATACTTATACTTACATGAATCTGGAAGGAGATCTGCTTCCTCTGCCGATCGACCATGGAGGACTGGGAGGCAGCGACCCAGTGAGGCTCCAGGAAGGACTCATATAACGCCTGGAAGGCAAGGGAAAAGCGGGGAGGAAGCTTGAGCATCGCCTCGACCTCGGCGTCAGAGAGGTCCGAGACCAGGAAGTTCCCATCCTGGACCTTCCCCCCGGGGATCATTATACGCTGTCTTGGGCCCGGGGTGATAGGGACATCCGGGATGGGTACCGCCGGCGTCCACCCCTTCCCAGTTGACGTAGCAACATCATCCGGGGTTTCGGTGCGCTGCCTTTTTCGGCCCTTGCCTTTTTTCCCCTTGGTGGCTGGGCGAGACGAGCTGGCCACCTCCTTCCCCTTAACCGATGGTTGGTGGCTCGGCGGGGGCTGAGTGGCGGACGGTGCCTGCTCTGTCGGCGCCTGTTCGCCCGACGCCTGTTCCCTCGGCGCCTGTCGAGGGCTTGGCATCGGTCGCGAGGCCCCGGGGAGTTGGATCCTCAGAGACGCCATCTCTGACGACGAGAAGAAGAAGATACTACGGTAAAAAAAAAAAAAAAAAAAAAAGAGGAAGCGTCGAGAGAAAGAATTACCTTCGTCGTCAAGATGAAAATATTCACGGACGGCGTCTAAATCAGAAGGGTTGGGGAGATTGAGAATCAGGCCGGATGCTCGAAGGTTCTCTTCGGTAAGAAGGTTTCCAATTTGGCGAGCCTCCGAAGGAAGAGCAAAAGCTGCCTCGACCCTCTCCAAGCTATTGGCCGCGAACTTCGGCCGGTCGTGGTTAACTACACAATAGAAGGGGCGTCGTCAGTACGAAATAAAAAGAGGGACAAATCACCTTAAAACACAATCTACAAACTTACTCATCTCCCCAAACGACGACTGAATCAGCCTTCGGTGAGGACGGCGGTCATTGGGGTGAAAGTTGAATGGCCCCCGGACCATGAAGAACATGGGCTTCCACCCATGAGACGACGAGGGGGCACCCAAAATAAGCTTCCCAAGTCGCGGTTGGGACCTCCCATGACCGCTCAAGAAATACCATCCGTCGCACTTCGCGACGTGGCATAACTTGTACATAAAACAGAACTCCTCCAATGGGAGTTCCATATCGAACTTCTGGTGCCACAGGACCCATGTCCCCGCAAAGCAGTACCAGAAGTTCGGCGCCAGCTGAGCAGGAGAAATGCCATAAAAATGGCAGTACTCCTTAACGAAGGGATGAATCGGAAGAGTCATACCCGCCGTTACCGCCCTCGTGTAAACTGGAAGGTAACCAGTCGGCGGCATGCTGGTCCTGAAGTGTTTATCAGGGAGAAGGTACTCGAACCACCTCCCATCGATACCTCCTTCCTTCACAGCCCGGATAATGTCTTTGTTTCGGACCCTCGACGGTACGTCGTCGGCTGTGAAGGAAGGTCTTTCTGGGTCACCACTCATGGCGGCCAGAGGGGCGTTTACCGCCGCAGCCTCCACCCCGCTAACACTGGCCCCGGTAAAAGGGATCTGCTCGATCCTCCGGTCCACCAGCTCCTCAAATCTGGCAAACTCGTCCCTAAACTCGTCAATCGGCTCGAATCTTCCCTCGACGTCTTCGATATCACTAGGGTAAGAGCCGACACTAGACGACGAAGAGCTTCCTGAAATCTCCACCACTGAAGGGGGGTCAGAGCGGACAACGGAAGAAGAATCCTCTCGACTGCTAGGGTTTTGAGCCATTGTTCTGACAAATAAAGGACAGAAAGCTAAGTTAAAACCCTAAAGTCGAGAGGAATAAACGACGACTGCTCTAAACGTCGATCATTTATGGCATAAATGGAGACGACGAGTATTCAAGGGAACCACGGGTTCCCAGAACCCAGAAAATAAAGGAAAAATCCAGCAAACAGACAACTACGCGTACGAAAAAAACCAGGTTATCCAGTGCAACAAAAAGATAAGTTTTCCTAAACTTAGCAATATTCCCGTTTTCAGTATACACATATGTCCACGTTCCGGGTATGCAAAGAGAGACCGAGTAAAACCGAACGAACGAAGGTCTCAAAAACTCACCGGAGAATGGAGTGAAAATCGATTCGCGACGAAGTATGCCGAGAAGGACGGGAAGAGCAACGTCGGAAGTCCGGCGAGATACGCTCTGAGGCAGTGCAGGGATTTCAAAAACGGAAAAACCACGAGAAAGCTTTGAGTTCGAAGTTTTGAAAGTTCAAAAAATGGTTCCCGGATTTTCAAAGGGATATTTATAGGCAAAATCTGCCCTCGGCCCCCAGCCGTTGGATGGAGAATTCAAAATCCCACGGTCAGGGATTTCTGCATAGATCCAGCGGTCAAAAATTGGGCGGGAAATCGAAAGGACACAGATCCAACGGTCAAGGGTCGACCTCTCGAAGAACGGATGCCATCATTAGAGTCAGAGTAATCGACGCGACGGTTGCGTTCCCAAACCTGCCAAGCACTCATTGCGAAAAGAGGTTCGGGGACGGTTTCCCACACCCGAAGCACAGAAGGAGAGAGCCGAGCCTAGAGGTCGAGGCCACCAAAAGAGGAACCCTCGACCTGGGGGGTAGCTGTTGTGTGGGAAAATGTGACGAAATACGTGGACCACCAAAATTACGACACGTGGAGACATACGCTCCCTGCCAAACGCACAACCCTCGACGCTTCGATATTTCGAAACCAGCCGACGAGCCCAAAGCCAACATCCAAACCGAGGCGATGACCTCATGTGGCGTCGACAGAACCAAATTGTCCGAATTAAGGCGCTGAGGTTCCTCGACCGCCGAGAGGGCGCTCAAAGAGGATAAAAGAGGCTCAGGCTGTGCTGGCGACGAGAGGATCTTCCCGTCGAGGTATGGTTGGTTGCGTGCAAAAGAAGAAGACTGCAGACAGCATTAAGGACAAGTTTACAAACCGCCCAGGGGACACAAAAGCGTTACGGAGACTCACAGAGCCGTAATCGAAGACTAATCAGAAGAGTGAACAGTGCTGATTAGTGGGCTACTGGGCCTAAAAAGGAGAAGCACTCGAGTGCCTAAGCCTACGGAGGAAAATCCCTTATGAAGGCAATATTCGGCTATATAAGGGGAACGACCCCCAATTGAGAGGGGATGGATGAATTTAGAGAAAAGGAAACTTACATGTACAACTTCTGTAAACTGTAAACTCTCTCAAAGGAAATACAACTTACAGTGGATGTAGCTCTGATTTTATAGAGTGAACCACTATAAAATTTCTCTTGTGTTCTTATTTCCAGCAAAAGAGAACACTAATACATATAGGCAAATCAATACCGGGACGGTAAACCAAAGGGTACCAGGGTATTCCTGGCTGGTTTATTGTGACGAAATTCAACCGTCAACAACTACCATTAGGGAGGTACAAGACGCATCAAACATTCAGTTTAAGCATCTCACCCATCAGAAGCTAGCCAACACTTTATTATTATTAACAAATTTAAAAACAGTACTAGAAATTTCATAACCATCATCAACTTTATTCTAAATCTTAATTGCTTATTAGACAATTTAAAAAGGATTTGGCTTATTAAGTCTTTTATTCTAAAATTAATCGAAAAAAAATACAACTTTGATTTTCTTCTCTACTGGACTAAAATAAAAGAAAACCTCTGCCAAACAGGACCCTAAATACTAAAGACTTTCAACTTAAATATGCGAGAGAGATAAATTAGTATGGATTAAGAACCCTTCATTTGTATTTTTTCATGCTTTTTTAATATCTTTATTTGACCCCTCAAAAAATATTTTTATTTAAAATTTTCAGTACGAGGTAAATCATGCAATAAAAAAAAGAAATGTGAAATTGGTATTAAAAAAAGTTTCATATAAGAACTCAACCAATATTAATAGTGATTGTTAGTAAAGAGAATAAAATTGTTGTGGCTAAGAGCATTTTTAATGCAATATTATAATTGATGTTCCAATTGTAAATTTAATATTTGAGTGTAAAAAATACTCTCCAATACAATATTATTTATTGTAGTAAATTTTGCATATGCTATATATTTTGTGGTAAATTTTTCATCAAGTATAACATATGACAGATTTGGCACTTAATTCCTATTGATTAATGTGGTTGTTTTTTAATTTGATCATCACTTAAAATTAAATATTTATTTTTCAAATTTCAAAACTTAATGATTAAAGGAAAGTTAGATTTTAGAAATTGGTTGCTTAATGATTAATGCTCAAAGATTAATGGTTGCTTTTTCACTTGATCATCACAACTTTTGTTTTTTCAAATTATTTTAAAATTAAAAATTTATTTTTACAACTTTCAAAACTTAATGATTAAAGAGAAAATATATTTTAACATTTTAAGTAGCATTATGTGTTAGAATATAAATAAAAATAACATGTACTATCATACTTTAAACTTTAAACTATTTCCTTCTAATATTTTTCTTCTTTTACTTAAAATCAGGGACGAAGCTAGCCAAGGCCCAGTGGGGGCTGTAGCCCCCCAAGCCTAACTAACTTTAAAAAAAAAATTGTTAAACATAAGCTTAAAGTGTATAAGTCTTAAATTTTATCCCTTATTATTAATTAATATTATTTTAACTAATATAATTATTTGACTAAAAAGTATACTAATCAAGAGTAAAGGATAAAAATTTAGACTAATGCACTCTCAGAGATATTTGTCTCATTTTCCCACTTCTTTAATATTCGTTTAAAATTTACTATTTTGTATTATTTTTTCTTGTTTAGCCCCCTTAAAATTTTTCATTTCTAATTTTTATACTGAATTTTAGAAGTTTTTACTTATACCCTTAAGTTTGATTAAAAAAATTATATTATTTTACCCATTTAAAATTTTTCTAATCTATATTTTATTATAACATTTTAGAAAATCTCGTTTACATTCTTAATTTTTTACTTCTAATATTACACAATCAATTTAATTTAAGTCCCCCTGAACATTTGTTTGCCTTCGTAACTGCTTAAAATTTGTTTTTTTCTTTTTTAATTGTGTCATTAATTTTTTGAGTTACTTTTAAATTTGTTCCCAAATAACAAGGATTGTCTTACTTTACTCCTATAACTCAAAATGCACATAATTGATCCCCGAACTTTTCAGAAATTACAATTTTAGTACTTCATCTGTAAAACGTCAATTTTTTAACAGTTTTAAATATGATGAACCCAATGCCACCTACAAAAAATTTTATTCACTTGTACACTTTTCTGTGTAAGTTAGGATTAAATCATTCCAAAAGTATACATACGAACACCAACAATCTAAAAACGATATTCCTTTAGTTTACCTTATTTTTACCAACTCTAAAAGTTATTTTTAAAAGTATTTAGATGATCAATAAGAAGTGATTCGACTTTTCAGAAGAGCTTACAGTTAAAATTATAAAATGAAACTTTTAAAAATGCTTTTGAATAAACTTTAAAATTTGTATTGAAATTTTTTTATATAAAAAAAGTAGAAATAGTTGCATTAAATAAAAAGTCGCATCGATACTTACAAAACTATCAATACAATTAGAAAAATTTTCTAATCAGAACAGATATTTATGTAAAGAAAAAGAAAAAGAAATTTTTACTGATAAGTAGGTAACCCTATTGCTCTGATGAGAAGCCATCGAGATCCTAATGTCATTTGAAATTGGAAATTCCGCAGCAAAAGAAAGCATCATTCACAGCAACTGCATTAATCAAATCATTTCCCACCAAGGAAGCATGGAGACCACTATCCCTGGTGAAGAGAGGTCCCACCCTTATAGCCATACATTCTGCAACAAATGGGGAAAAACTCTCATGTATCTGCTTCGAAAAGGCTCCCAATAGCCTGATGAATCTCTGGTAAAACCCGACACCAACAAAACTACCATTGTTAGGTACATAGGCATCAACATTCAGTTTAAGCATCTCACCATCAGAAGCTAGCCAACACTTTTATTATTTATTAAAAAAGTTAAAAACTATTTTGACCCATTAAGCGTATCATCTGGCATCTACAGTATTAGAATTTCATTAAAATATCGTAAACTTCATTCTAATATTTTAATTGCTTATTAGATAATTTAAAAACTATTTTGACCCATTAAGTTCTTTTATTCTAAATATTAATTAAAAAAATTCTTAACTTTTGCTTCTCTTCTTTTACTGACTAAAAATAAAAGTAAAAGCTCTACCAAACAGACCCTAAATACTAAAGACTTTCAACTTAAATATGCGAGAGAGATAAATTGGAATGGATTAAGAACCCTCCATTTGTATTTTTTCATGCTTTTTTAATATCTTTATTTGATCCCTCAAAAATATTTTTATTTAAAATTTTCAATACGAGGTAAATCATGCAATAAAAAAAAGAAATGTGAAATCGGTATTAAAAAAAAGTTTCATATAAGAACTCAACCAATATTAATAGTGATTGTTAGTAAAGAGAATAAAATTGTTGTGGCTAAGAGCATTTCTAATGCAATATTATAATTAATGTTTCAATTGTAAATTTAATATTTGAGTGTAAAAAACACTCTCCAATACAATATTATTTTGTAGTAAATTTGGCATATGCTATATATTTTGTGGTAAATTTTTCATCAAGTATAACATATGGCAGATTTGGCACTTAATTCCTATTGATTAATATGGTTGTTTTTTAATTTGATCATCACTTAAAATTAAATATTTATTTTACAAATTTCAAAACTTAATGATTAAAGGAAAAGTATATTTTAGAAATTGGTTGCTTAATGATTAATGATCAAAGATTAATGGTTGCTTTTTCACTTGATCATCACAACTTTTTTTTTTCAAATTATTTTAAAATTAAAAATTTATTTTTACAACTTTCAAAACTTAATGATTAAAGGGAAAATATATTTTAACATTTTAAGTAGCATTATGTATTAGAGTATAAATAAAAATAACATGTACTATCATACTTTTTATTGTCAAATATACAATTGACATTAACATTTACATTAAAGATGGTCTAATCGTTTAGCCACCAACCCACTTTAGTCTTAGGGTTGTGCAATAAATCATTCAAACTAACCAAACAAAAAAAAAAAGCTAAACTAAATCAATTAATAATCTGTTTGGTTTAAATATTTAGAAAACCAATTAAATTGGTTTGATTTGTGGTTTTGTAATACCCGAGATTTAATTAAGACTTAAGCCAATAATAAATAAATTTAATAAATTACTATCATGCATCACATTTGCCATTTACCTTAAAGTTATTTGTTAGAATTATATTTTATTATGATAGCTATCATATGATTTTATTAAACTTATAGCTTCGCTAATCGAGTTTTCAGTTTTAATGTGCAGTACAACTAGCTCAATGTAGGAACTCAATGTGCTAAACTTATGAAGAAAAGGAATTATATTTATTATGATTATTTGCTATGATATTTTACCTCTATTATGATTTGCTTTAATGATGAATTATTATTTTATATTTTATTATATGGTTTTATGTAAATGTGTTGAGGACTTAGTTGCTATTTTGAGTTTTTGTGAGAGAAGACTATTTTAGCAAAATGAGTGAACTTTAGGCACCTAAATGAAGAAGAAAAATAAAGACTTTAGAGCTGATTTTATGAGGTTAGGAAAAATGTTAGAGACTTAGAAAAACCTAGACACTTGTCATATTATAAGGTCACTCTATTTTTGTTTAGTTTCTAGCATGTTTAGACTTCATTTTGGGTCTATTTCAGCAAAAAAACCTAGAACTCCGACCATAACCTTTTCTTCTCTCCTCTCACTCCTTTTCTCACCCAAAACTCAGAATCAAACCTAGGTTTTTAAGAGAGAATGAGCTAAAAACTCAACCAGCCCATTTCAACTCGTTTTCAACCTAGAACCAAAAATAACCACCAAGATTTGGAGCTTCTATTCACTTGGGAACACATTTTTCTTTGAGGTAACTTCTTTCTTATGCTAGAAACTAAGATTTTGGAGATTAAGATGTTGAATCTTACTTGAGATTCGGATTTTTGAAGGGGCTTATTATGCATGTTGGTTGTAGACTCTTAAAAATGAGTTTCTTGAGGTTTTGGTTCAAATATTGGTTTCTGGGTGAAATTGATTATTTTAGCTTGATATTATTGATGATCATTTGAAGATAAACTCTTATTAAGATCATGATTCATGTATTTGAGAGTGGTCTTTGAAGATAAGGATATGCATGCTAGGTATTTGATGAAATGTTCAAATACAAGTCCTCTGTACAGCCTATGTAGATTCTGTTTTCGTGCCATATATACTTATGATTTTGCCTGAACAGATATTTTTCTATTAAAGTATACATCTCAAGCTTTCCGTGAGTTTTTGAATCACTCCAAACACATTTTTCTGCATTTAGTTATGAATTTTATAAGTTCAGTTAAAAAGCTTTTATTTTCCTGACGAGATTATACTTCAATCTGGATTTCGGGCTGTTTTGGTTAGTTTGAAAAATCTGAAACCCATCATGTAGTAGCTCTAAAAAGAGGGTTTTGAGCCTACTTTTATTTGTCACTGGTCTCATAATATTTTGAGTTTTGATGAATTCGTTATGAATATTTTCGTAATATTGTGCAGTTATGTATTTGTTAAATGATGATATGAATGTGATTTTTGAAAGCTATGGTTTTTAAAGGTTAATTAGCACATTGAAGGTTCCCCACAACCAGCTAGTTTGTGCTTGCAAAGTGGTGATCAAAATTCAGGTAAGTACAATTAAAGCATTTTCAAAACTGCATCACAAGACCTATTTGACTTAACTTGTTCAGAATTGTGAATATGCAAGTTTATTCTCTTATGAAATTCTTATATGATTATGTTCAAAGAGTATTCATGATTAATTATTTTGAAAAAGATTATGATTTATGCTTATTATGTTTTTATGTTTTAAGAGATTTTATGGTATGGTATATGGATGAGAGGCTGGGTAAGCAGGGGTGCGAGGGACCGGTACCCCAAATTAGAGAAACTGTCTCTTTGAGACAACTAGAGAAAAATGCTAGTGGGAAGTTTCTTGTTGATCACAAGAGAAAGAGATTCTAAAAAACCCCGCTTAGTGTTTAAGAGAAGAGAATTGGCCAAAATTAGAGAAGGTCCTGTATAGAGAGGCTTACTTGAAACCGAAGTTCTGTATCATACCTAAACTAAGAATAAGAATGAAAGTTTATGAACAATGATTAACAAAGAGATTTTAGCCACAGAGATTTTAGATACTTACTTGATTTGAAATCTACTTACTGAGTTTTCGCTTATTAGTTTTACCTTGTGATGCAGATGATGTTGTTGTTACCGAAGAGTAAAAAGAAATATGATTTCCAAGGTTGGCTGAGTACTCCAAGTCTTACATCTGACATCTTGCTTATATGTACTTCCAAACAATAGATGGGCTCAAAATGTTTTTGTTTTGTTACTATGTCACTTTTGAATAACTATTTAATGTTTAAGATTTGTGGTTGCACACTTACTCATTTTGTTCAAAAAATTTTAAGAAAATTTTGTGATGAAATCAACCACAAGTTTCCGCATCTTAAAAATGATATTGTTTTAAGTGTAAAAAGTCTGTTTTAAGTAGCACCACCTCGCTAAATTCGGCCTTAGACCGGTTTAGCGTATGAGGGCGTTACAGGTTTTATCCAAAAAAAAAAAAATCAAACCATACCAATTTCTATCAATATAATTTTCCTAAAATTATATATATTTCATATATCTATAACTTACTTATATTTAAAAAACTCTTTTATTTCAAAATTAAATGATCATAATCCTTGAAGCTTCTATCATAACCTATATACACAGAACTATACAAAACTAACACTACCTCCGAGGTCTACCCCCAAGCTCTTTCCACTCCTCTCCTCTTATTCTCCACTCTTTTGAGTTATGATCATGATTCTCTCTAAAGTCTTGTCTCTTTGTTAACATGAATGTAGTCTCTGCAATAATAAGTATCTCTAATTTATCTATATTCGTTTTCTTTCATATATTTAAAAAGCTAAATATCATATCAATTATGAGTTACAACTAATATTATATAAAAATATCTTTAATTTAATTACTTTGACTTCATTTTGTCTTTAGAAAAAGAGAGATAGAGACAAAAGAGTACACAAAATATTAGTACCAGTTATGATTGAGACTTTAAAAGATGTTGAAAAATATTAGTTCAAACCAATTAGAAAAACCAAATCAAACCAATTACAATCGGTTTAGTTTGGATTAGATTAGATCTCTTAATTGGTTTGATATGAATTAAAAATTCCTAAACCAACTTGTAATTGATTTGCATTTCACCCAAGATAAACGGTTTAGTTGATTTGCACACTCCTATTTAATCTAGGCCTAGTCGCCTAGAGTTGTGTTAAGTCTTTAGTAAAATAAAAGGGGGGCTTTATCCCACATTGATTAGGAAGTAAGTGGAGGGGACCTACGACTTCTTTAAGCAAAGTTATTGTTCATACTACCCTAGTTAGAAACTAATTTATTGATTTGGTCCTCAATCTTTATAGTTCCGTTCAGCAGGTCAATCATATTAGGATGAAGGTTTCTTGAGAGGAGAAGCAATGATCTCTCAAGCAATGAAAATCAAGTGCTTTGCAAAGTTTCATGAGATAATATTATAACCTCACAAATGAGTTAAAAAAATGAAGAAAAAAAATAAAGTATATAGATTGTAATATTTTATTTTGAATTGGTTCCAAGCAAAACAAAATAATGAGATTTGTAATGATTTTTAATTTTGAATTACGACACTAAATAAAAAATTTACTTTAGACTTCAAATCCTACTTGTAATTACGCCCACTTGAGTTTTTATTCAATGTCATTATGCTGAGTAACTATGCCTTACTATTCATATAACTTCTGTAATCTTATTGATCTTAGGCTTATAACCAAAGCATTCATCGTATTTATAATGAGAGAGCGTCCATTTCAAGTGATCCACATCAATGTCATGAATACTATATGACGAAATTGATAATCCGTCTCTTCATATCTCCTATCTAAAACTAGAAGTAGACAACCTTCTTGCTTTAGTTCCCCAGTTCAAATCAAGTGTTACAAGATTCTATCACAACTTTATCCCATTACAAGTTAATAACAAATTCCCTAACGCTTTAGATAAGTTTGATGGTGTACAGCCTACCTTTTATTTTTAACATACAAAGGAATTATTTTTCACGCCTTACGCAAAAATTTGGTGTAAGTAAGAGTCTTACTTAGAAGCCTAATCTAAGATCTAATTACTTATCTTAGACTTGTAATGTGCAAAGGAGTGAAGCCTATCCAAGTATACTTATGGCCTAAATCAGTAATCTTATTAACAGCTTAAAAGTAAAGAAACAACACATCTACCTACAATTGAGGTAAAGACATTATAAAGTTTGTTCCAATGGTTTAGAAACAACTTAAAAAAAAAAAAAAAAAAGCAAATGGGATAAATCCCATTTTCTTCTAATCAAGTATACCAAAATCACAAAAAGAAATTTGTGAGCCTCATGTTATGCAAGGGATTAGGAGAGGAAGTTGAATTTCCTATGGGACAATGGGAATCTGATTCCAATCTCTTTGTGGTTGCTTAATTCCCTCTTGTACCCTTTTCAATAAAGAGAATAAAGTAAAGATTAATGATATTTTAAGTTACTCGATTTTAAGTTGTGTTATTAATTTTGTAAGCACAAATAAGAAAATAACTAAAAATTCCCAGACGTCTACTATAACATTTCAATGAAATACTTGAATCCCATTTGAATCTTTGATGTTCCCCCTCCTCAAGTTCTCATTGGCAAAAAGAAAAAAGGATGGTTACAACTTAGTATACAAATTTTCTTAATGCAACTTAATTTTGCCTTAAATATGATTGGATTAAAAATCTAGGTTACATAGTTCGATAATTATAAAAGTATTGTATGTATTTTGTTGAAAGGTGGGTTTATCCCCTTAAAAAAAAAAAAAAAAAAAAAAGGTGGATTTTAACCCTGTACTTTTGAAACGTAGAAATTTTTTTCTCTATTAATAAATAAAAAAACTTGATTCAAAATTTTAAAATAACAAAACGTTGGTAACATTTTTAGAAAACGTCTTGTTTCCCTCCTCGATTACCCATGGCCATGGAAAGAGACGTGTGGAGGGGTCGAGTGGTTCGCTAGTGAATGGGGTCATGACTCGCAAGCCGAGTATGGGTTGTGAACACCATCCACCCTCCTTAGTACGTGGTGGTGCTTCTCCCTTTTTGAAGTGATGCGGTGTTCTCCTCATTTCTCCGGTGTTGTTTAGCATTTTTTCCCCTATTTTTTATTTATTATTATTTTTTAAAAGAATAGTAAGGAGTGGTGGCTATTTTGTAAAATTATTGTATTGTTATTCAACGAATCCATATCAGATAAAGAGAGTTTTCATACGAGAGAAATGTTAACGTCATTTTTTTTTTATTTTTTTATCACTTTTTGTATTTATTGTTTTACACGTAAATTTTATTATTATTTTTTATTTAAATAATAATACATCATGTTAATAAAATCTACTTGTTAAATAAAAACACACTAAGTAGAAACCCACATTTCCAATAAAATGGAGGAGGTATATTTTATTAATAATACCTATGTATTTTGATTACATTGAAGTTTTATTTTGTTTTCTTCGGTTCAATGCACCAAACCGTCTCAGTTAATTTTGAATGCTCTCGAACCATAAATGCAAATTAGTATGCGAAGTTATTTTATCATGTAAAGAACACTTACATTTCTCATTATTGTTATTTTTATTTTTTAAACCCCACTACCTAAGTAACCATTAACCAAGCAAGGCAAAAATAAATCCCATTTTAAGACCATTTTCAAAAGGAAAAAAAAAAATCCTATTTTAAGACCCCAAATATAGAAATCAGTAAAATAGAGAGAGAGAGAGGAAAAAAAAAAAAACGCCCCACACAATTTTTCTACTTTAATGCTTCTTAAAGTCCCAACTCCCACGCGCATTTTGTTTGTTGAGGAAAAAATAAAACTCAGGCGGCATTTTTCATCTATAAAATATAAAATTCCATAAATTATATATTATGATTCTTATAACAATTTACTCAATAAATTTCAAAACATAACATATGTTTATCTAATCTTATTATTTTCCCTCGATTTATCTTCTGTTAATAACTTTTCCTTTCTGTTAAGTTAAGTAATGAAATTTACGCGTCTTACTTATTTAGTGGACGTTTAGTTCGTGTATTCAGAATTATAATTCAGAATTATTCTCATTTTACGTGTTTTTTTGAGAAAAATACTAAAAACCAATTATAATTAGAATCAGAAATGAATACAGTAAATAAACAAGCTCTTAGTTATTCTTAGTGAGATATTTAATTCACAATTACACTTTTATCCTCTTAAAAGGAATTTCATTAAAAAAAAGAAAAAAACATGAAACTAAAAACGACATTACCTAATAAAAAAGTTTTTAAAAAATTGAAAAAAACTAACTAAAGACATAAACAAATTGGAAGAGTAAATTCTTAGCATAAGCAAATTGAAAAAAAGAAAGAAGTAAATTCTTAGCATCAACAAATTGGAACAGTAACTAAGGCCTCGTTCACTTCGCGGATTCGAGTTTTCGATTCGAGCTGAGATGTGACATTTTCTGAGAGTTTTTTACTGTAGCAGAAAATTTTGATGTGACATTTTCTGAGAGCTTTTTACTGTAGAAACCTAAAACTAAAAACTCGAATCGGTGAAGTGAAACAAGGCCTAAAGATATCAACAAATTGGAACAGATTCTTAAAAACTAAACGACATTACCAATGAAACAAGGAATTCTTAGCAACAACAAATTGAAAAAACAAAAACAAAAAACAAAAAACTAGACGGAACATTAACTAATGAAACATCAGCCCACCACTAACCTGTGATTCAAGTGTTTTATTCACAAGGAAACTTATCAAAACCTCTAAATATTTTTTGATTTATCGGCAGATCTCTAACCCTAAGAACCCAAATGTTAAAGAGCTCAATTGTTTTGAGTTTTATTTTTTCACGCTTTTGGTGATAACTTAAAGGCCTTATTCACTTTGTAGATTTCAATTTGAATTAAAATGTGATATTTTTTTAGAGTTTTTTACTGTAACAAAAAAAGTTAGATGTGACATTTTCTGAGAATTTTTTACTGTAAAAACTTAAAATTAAAAACTTAAATCGGTAAAATGAATGAGGTATCTTACGAGCTAAATTTACTATAATATCTCCCTATATGTGTCACATGCAATTCATGTGATAATTATAATAACATAATGAGTAAAATTATTAACTCAACATATATTAAGAGAACATATATTATTTTTTAAAATTTAGAGGATAAAATGTTACGATGATGATAATTTGATGAGAATTTTTGTAATTACAAAACTTGATTAAGGAAAGGAAATTAGTAAAATTGGCCGACCACCCCTATTGTGGTTAATAATAAATTCAAAAATATTAAATTTTGAGCAGAAAATTTAATAATATTTGATTGAAAGTGGAAATTAACAGAGACTACTGACTGGCTATCTATCTATGTATTACATAATATAATTATAAATAATTAAAAATAAACCATCAAAAGAGGAATTAGTTAAGTCTGGCAAAAATAAATAAATAATAAAATCCAATATAAAAGTAAATCTAAAATAAAATCCAATAAACACAGAGATCGGCTTTAGTGGACAACCACCCTGAACACCATTCCTTCTCTCATTTTTTTTTTTTTTTCCTCATTTTTTCCATTTTCCATTTTCTCTTCTTTCCGTTTCACTTCTGTTTCTTCGACCTAATTCTCTCACCGTTCACTTCTCTTCTTCAGTTTCTGATTTGAAAAGAAAAAAGAAAAAAAAAAAGTTTTGATTTTTTGGTTTTCCTTAACGGATGCTCAATCAATAGTATAACAGTACGTCCGTTTTCTTTTTTCTCTCACCGACATTTTTGGCGTTTCTCTCTCTCTCTCTCTCTCTCTCTCTCTCTCTCTCTCTCTCTCTAAAAGATTTTGAAAAAAAAAGTAACGAAATTGGGATTTTCTTTGTGGGTGTGAAGAAGAAAGAACAATGGCGACGAATATAGGGATGATGGACAGCGCGTACTTCGTTGGAAGAAATGAGATTCTAACGTGGATCAACAATCGTCTTCAGCTTAATCTCTCTCGTATTGAAGAGGTGTTTTTCTTTTTTCTTTTTCTTTTTTTTTTTTTTTTGGAATCTTCTTTGAGTTTTTCCTTTGTTTGGTTCTTGGTATGAATTTTTGTGGAGAAAATGAAAGTATCTTGGAAATGGGTATTCTTTTTCTAGGCGTTTTCGGCAAAACCCTTTCTGGGTTTTGTTTTGCCTTCTTCCTTGTTCGCTTATTTTGTATTTTTTTTGGTTTTTTATTCGTACCATTTTTTTTTTATTTTAGAGGGTTTGTGCTTTTTTTTTTTTTTTTTTTTTCTCTATGTTTTGTGGTTGCATTTCCTTTTCGCCTTTTTTAGTTACATTTACTTGCCATGAATCTGTTAATAAATGGGTCTCATTTTTTATTCCTATCAATTGAGAAAGAAAATGTCGTTTTCTTTAACAGTGGATCTGTGCTCATAACTTTCGGAAATCTGGAGAAGTTATCTCCTTGCTTTCTGAAATGTTTTGGATATTTCTTGAATTGGTGAATTATGTTTGATTTTTAGTGAATTTTGTTGGGTTGTAATGTATGAATTATACTGGATTGTGATTTGTGTCGTATGGCAAAAGATTTGTAGTCACAACCTATAAAGAATTGTAATAGCATAATGGCTTTGAACCTTTATGCTTTGCATTTTTGATATAATTGTTTACAGATTTATTCTACAGTGGGTAATATCTTTGAGTTATTTGTTTATAATAACATGGACCATATATACTCTGCACTTTTCAGCATTTAGAATTTCCATTTCCGGTAACTTTCAACCTAAATTTACGTTTGCTTTATGTTGATGTGAAATGATTTGGCCAGGCCGCATCCGGTGCTGTGCAATGTCAAATGATAGACATGACATATCCAGGAGCTGTTCCAATGCACAAGGTGATAATCTATCTTGCCTTTGCTTTTGTATTCTTGCCCCTGCTTTTTTAATTGTTAATTTTGTTTGATTTATGTTTTTTCTTTCTTAACAATTTTGTATCGTAGGTCAATTTTGACGCAAAGACAGAATATGATATGATCCAGAACTATAAGGTTCTGCAGGATGTGTTCAACAAGCTTAAAATTGATAAGGTATTATCACAATAGCAGCCCCCTTTTCCCTGTATGCCGTACTTCATGGAAACTGGTGCTGATTTTATCTGGTTACATAGTCACACTCTTAAATAATTATATACATTGTTTTGTTTCCGTTAGATCATTTCGTTTTACATGTAGGATCAGTTGATCTTTACTCTATTTATGCAATTTATAAAGTTCTTACACCTCTCAAGATGGCAACTGTACTCACACTGTTTTTTTACTGAGTTGGTGGTAAACAACTTTACATCAGCTGATCATCTTATGCATCTCTTGAGACACCTTGTTAGTAATTGATGCAATAGATCAACCCTGAGAAGTATTGTTTCAGCTATCATTCCTGTTTTTCTTGTCATGAATGGTATTTGTTGGCCTGAATTATGAAGGTGCACTGGTGCCGGTTAACTTATATTATGACTGATATCTTTCTCTCCTTTTGTCGTGTTGAAGCATATTGAAGTTAATAGGCTTGTTAAAGGTCGACCCCTGGACAACTTGGAGTTCTTACAATGGCTGAAACGCTACTGTGATTCTGTAAATGGTGGCATTATGAACGAGTATGTTACACTTTTGAGTGTGCTTTTAATGTCCTATTTCTGCATGTACCCTCTTTTATGTTTTATAACCTGTGTTGTTTATTATCTTATAGGAATTATAATCCTGTTGAGAGAAGGGGTAAGGGTGGGAAAGAGCGCAATTTCAAGGGTTCTCAAAAGAACTCAAAATCGCTGCAAACAAACAATACGCATAATGCTGGCTCAGGCGATGCAGCTGGTTTGAGAAACTCTGGTCAGCTTACACCTTTTTTTTTTCCCTTCTTCATCTTCTTCTTCCTCTTCTTTATTACCCTCGTCTTTATTAGCACCCTTTTATGTTTCCTATGGCTCTTGCATTTATTAAATTAGGTCCAAAGCAAGGGAAGACTTATTCATCATCGGGTGCTGCTGATTCTACCAGTGAGATTCAGGCTCTATCCAATGAGGTATTGATGTTGGATTCTTGCTGTATTTCCTGTCTCATTAAAATCCAAACTTGTGAGGATGTTATGCACACTTCCTTTGATACTTGGATACTTGCTTGAGGAGTTTGTTTTTCTTTCGATCTCTCAAATGATAGTCTGAAAATCCATAACAAGGGAGTTCAGTGATCTTGCATCTGATTTATTCCTTTCTTTCATCTTTTTTATTGTTAGTCATATTATTTTTCTGTTTTGGTTGCCTATGTTGAGATTTGCTCAGTCCTATTCCTATGCTCTTTACTAAAATTTCATTCTGATGGTTTTTTGTTTTCGGCTACAGATTACTGATCTCAAGCTCTCTGTGGACGTTTTAGAAAAGGAAAGAGATTTTTACTTTGCAAAGCTAAGGGATATCGAAATACTTTGTCAAGATCCTGAATTGGAAAATCTCCCGGTAAGAGAGTTTCAACAAGTGTGTTATACAGTTGTCTACAAATTCGCTAAGCACTTTGAGCACATTTCGATTCATGAAGTAAATGATTTTGAATTGAAAATTTGGTGCTGCCGGCGTTTTATATAGTTGTCTACAAATTTGCTAAGCACTTTGTTGACAAGTCTAAACGATTTGTATGAAAAATTGATGCAGATGGCAGTAGCAGTAAAGAAGATCTTGTATGCCGTTGATGCAAAAGAATCTGCATTGTCCGAGGCTCAGGAATACATTCAGCAATCAGCGAATGCATCAAAGGAGGAGCCCGACACCGAAAATGAGCCTTGAACGCGAATTTCAACTTAGTAACACTCAGGGAAGTCGTGGTTTTTCTTGTTGAGAAGATTCTGGTGACCCTTCGCTTCAATCCAACTGTGAAGTACTACAAGATGAAGGGCGTTTAGATGTTTGTTGATTTTTCTTGTTTTACTCCCTTGTATGTGCTGGATGCATAGGTTAACGACAATTGATTCTCTGAGTGAATGGTCTATAATAACAGAACTTACTGAACTTTTTTTTGTTTTAACAATGGTTGTGGATGCAATTCTCTGCGATTGCGAGTAGTTCGTTGGATTCATCGTTATCATTGGTTATGATGATAATTTTTCCGGTTGTGGAGTTGACAACTTTTAGTTACTCATTGTCCATAAAGCACAAAGTGCAATTTGCTCCTAAGGTTTGAGCATAGGTTTCATGTATAATAATTTGATGCATACTTTTGCATTGAGAAACTATGATGAGTATTGGCATTTAATATTGTCAAGGCAAAGTAGAAAGATTTGAGAAAAATGTCAAGGCGAAAAGCCATATCATCCCTAAAAGAGTTTAAAAAAGTTTGTCATTTCTTTGATCTATTCTCCAAAAGTAGCCCTCCTAATGTATATTCTCCAACATTATAAGAATGAATGTATATTATATAGTTGATAATCTTTTAGCCCTCCTAATAATGGCCTTGCCTTTCTCCCTTTAGGACCTCATAATTCTATTGGAAATTTTAAAATGAAAAAGACAGTACTAATTTACTATTGGGGATGAAAAATATTTATCAATCAACATTTTAGAAAAAGAAAAAAAAAAAAAAGAAGAAAAGAATACATGTTAGCAAATTTCCGATATATGATACACGAATTGATAGAGAATATATTTCTACCAGTATTTCCGATAGTATCGTCATATATCCTCATACGGGCAGTGATAAGGATTTTGCAGCTTATATCATTCAGTATTATCCATAAGAAGCATAATGTTTGAGCTGCTACAAATAAGATAACTGCATTTTTGAATTTAAGATGTGATGATTAGATTTCTTTATATGTGTGTCTATATATATAAAATATATAATATATATATATATATATATATTTGTTCAGATAGCAAATCAGAGAGATTGTGAAGATTGTGATGATTTCATAACATTACCTAAAAAAGTTTTCATTTGTCATTTTGTTGATCTAATTTCTTCTCCAAAAAGTACATTTCAACTTCCCATTTCCTCCTAATCATGTTCACTCCTTTTTCCAACATAATTGGAATGAATGTAATGACTGCGTTTTTTCAACTTCTGATATCCAACGGTTAAGAAAGTTCAGATAATATGCACAACCTTTGTTAAACGAGCATGTCCCCAAGTGGTGGGGGAGAGAAGAGGAGGCTCTTCCTTGACACAGCGAAATCAAATCTTAAAAACAATCTGCCTAAATCCATCATTTTCACTAATATAACACCTTTTCAAAGGTTGATATGTCAACTATAGATAGTGATATGAATCTCAACTTTTGATACCTACTCACGTAGCAGATGAATTGTCATATTCCGATCAGTAGATTCAACTTTAATGAAGTGTTTGCCACCATAAAGCAGTATTCAGTTGAAAGAAAATTGTCAAGGGGAAACCATGATAATTACAGAAAATAAACAAAGAACATTAAGCATCCCACCAAAAAAAAAAAAAAAAAAAAAAAAAAAAAGAAAAAACATAGACATTATGTTCTGGCAAACGGATCACAGTAACCGGGGGGGGGGGGGCGGGGTTGGAAGGACCAATTTAGGCCTCAAAGGACTAATTCTACTAAATAGACAATGCCTTTTCCCTTCTTGTTTTTCTCCCCCTTCACAAGGAAGTAACTAGAAAACATACATAATTACAGCAACAAGGCTCAATACCTGTGGTCATCATTATAGATTGAGTAACCCTCGTTCCTCCGAGACCTGTCAGCCTGCAAAAACGACACAAGCTCATTAAGCCAGACTGAAACAGCGTTCCATCATTTGTCTAACAAGAAGATTCTAAACAACAAAAATGTTTGTTAGTGGCCGAGGAGCATACCCTGTGGATGAGCTTTTCAAACGCTTCAGTCCCGTTCTCTTCAATGTACTTCTCTGCAGCAGTTAAGATGTCGTCTGGTTTACTGAAGATGTCCTTCTTCCTCGGCACGTACCAGATGTTAATAGTCTGCGACCCAGGGTTGACAAAGAAGGGTCGGACGAAATGTTCATAAACATATGCAGCGCCACTGAAGTAGGGGATGACCAACCAGCAGGTGACAATAAGCTTGGCATACGACCAGATTGGGATCCTGCAAGAAAGAACGAAAGAACGAAATTTTCTTAGGAATGACGAGCTGACACGTTACAGAATATCAGAATTATGACACTTAACTAAAACAACGCATGAAACAAATGTAGGTTGAACTCGGATCAATGATAAATTAAATGGAAAACTAGGCTCAACATCACTTTCATGTAACTAGAATAACCTATACACATAAATGCGAATGGCAAATTGGCAATTCAAGAACATAGATAGCGCAAAATCATTTTGACCTTACGTGAAACATATCATATCATTGACCAAATATCATAATATATGAAATAATAATATTATAATACTAGAGATCCCGACTGTTTAATCCCAACTAATATGGCTTGTGAGTAGTCATTTTTTACACGTCAATTAATATCAAGAAATTCAACCTACCAATGAAAAATTGACAACTCACTGCCCATGGCATCGAAAAGTTGGAATAAAAGTTGGGATTTCTATACAAAAAACCTACCAAGTTGGGGATCAACTTTTAGATCTCACTATGCAAAATATGAAAAAATCACATTTAATTAGTATTAGAGAAAAAGTTGAAGAAGAATAATCTCATATTCTCATTGCATAACGGTGGAGGTACCACTGAAAATATAAAGCCAAGCTTAGATCTAGTTCACGTATCCCAAGCCTGGCTAGTACAACTGGCATAACAGAAAAGTAGTAGAATATTCTAAAATACATAAAGCAAATTATTTCTAGAATGCTAATATTCCCCCTCAAGATGGAGAATAAAAAGTTTAGATTCCCATCTTGCCCAAAAGAAGATGAAACTGCGAAGGATGTAAGGCTTTAGCGAGCAGATCCGTAAGTTGATTGTAGGTGGTGACATGCATGGTTTTTATGATCCCAGCTTGTATTTTTTCACGCACGAGATGACAATCGATCTCTATATGTTTTGTACGCTAATGATAAACGGGATTGGCTGCAATGTGAAGCGCCGCTTGATTGTCATAATAAAGCAAGGCCGGACCATGATGTTGAACATGCAATTCACAAAGAAGACAAAGTAACCACACAATCTCACAAGTAGTGTTAGCCATAGAACGATATTCAGCTTCAGCTGAAGATCGAGAAACAACTTGTTGTTTCTTTGATCTCCAAGAGACAAGAGAAGAACCAAGGAATACACAATATCCAGTAAGTGAACGCCGCGTATCCGGACGTGTACCCCAATCAGAGTCTGCAAAGGCTTTGAGCTGGATTGTCGAGTTTTGAAGGAAAGAAAATACCTTGGCCTGGAGTTTTCTTGATGTATTGCAAGATGCGAAGGGCTACTTGAAGATGTGGAGTACGAGGAGCAGCCAAGAATTGGCTGAGACGGTTAGCCGAATAACTAAGATCAGGCCTTGTAATGGTGAGATATATTAACTTTCCAATCAAGCGCCTGTAGCTAGTAGGATCAGTAAATCATCTTCGGAGGCTGACAGTTTGAGGTTCGGCTCCATAGGGATAGAGGAAGGTTTACACCCCAGGTACCCTACATCAGAAAGCAGTTCCAGAGCATATTTGCGTTGGCAAATAGAAATCCCAACAACTGAACGAGCAACCTCTAAACCGAAAAAATATTTTAGGGCTCCCAAATCTTTCATCTTAAATCGCTTACCAACAGCAGACTTTAGGTTGTCCACGGCTATTTGATCATTGCTTGTGATGATAATATCATCGACATACACCAAGAGAGCCAAAAAAAGAATGTCCATGAGATTTGATGAACAGAGAATGATCACAAGCAGATTGAGTGAAACCTTCCGCGAGCAAAACAGTGGAGAATTTGTGAAACCATTGCCTAGAGGCCTGTCACAGCCCATATATGGATTTATGAAGGCGACAAACTGCATTAGAAGGCAAATACTCCCCCTGCCGACAAGTGTAACCAGGAAGAAGAGCCATATAAATTTCTTCAGTGAGGTCACCATAGAGAAGGCATTGGTGACATCTAATTGAGTGAGAGACCAGCCCAAAATGGCAGCCAAGGAAAGTAAAACCTTCAAGGTAACAAGCTTCGCAACAGGGGAAAAAGTGTCAAGAAAATCAATGCCTTCTTGTTGTGTAAACCTAAACCCCTTGGCCACAAGACGAGCTTTATATCATTCCACAGTACCATCCGCGCGAAATTTTGTTTTGTACACCCATTTACTGCCCACAAAGTGTTTGCCAGGAGGGAGAGAAACAATAGACCAGGTTCCATTACTTTCCAAGGCCTGCAGCTCCACACTCGTAACATTATGCCACACCGGAATCTCAATGGCTTGGGAAAAAGATGCACGTTCAGTGTGAGAGGAAATAGACGAGATGTAGTGACGGTATGGAGAAGACAACCTGTGATAACTAAGAGAGGAAGAGATAGGATATGAAGTGGAGGTGGAAGAAGGGACATCTGTAACAGAGGAAGAGTGTGTAGCTAGATAACAATGATAATCTTTCAGGTAGGATGGTGGTTTGGATACACGATGGGGACGAGATAAAGGGGCAGTAAAAGAGGGAGTCGAGGATCAATGGTGGAGGCGACCTGAGTATGGTGAGAATGAGAGGTACTGAGGATGGGAGTAGGGAGGACATGGTTACTGAAGAAATCATGGAGAACAGGTCCAGGTTGTGTGTTAGCAAAGGGAAAGATGGTCTCATGAAATTGGACGTTCCTTTCCTAGTGATGTAGGTTTTGTGACTCTCTAAGTCAAGTAGCTTGTAACCTTTGTAACCAAAAGGGTAGCTTAAAAACACAGAAACTCGAGCACGGGAAGAAAACTTTGTACGCTGACTTGGAAGAGTGGAGCCATCACAGAGACAACCGAAAGTCCGCAAATGAGCATAAGATGGTTTTTGGTTGTTTAAAAGCTCAAATGGAGTTTTGTTGGATAACAAAGGAGATGGTGTACGATTAATTAAATAGACTGCCGTTAAGACACATTCGCCCCAATAGCAAAGAGGGACACAAGATTGGAAAAGTAAAGCACGAGCCACATTGAGGATGTGCTGGTGCTTGCGTTCGACCACCGAGTTTTGTTCCGGTGTGTCAACACAATAATGATACGGAATGATCCCCTTGGAACGAAAAAAATCAAGAAAGACTAACTCAGGTGCATTGTTAGAATGAACAGATTTTATTGTGATATTATATTGAGTTTGAATAAGAGTGTAAAAATCTGAAAAAATGGTGAGAACATCAGCCTTAGCGCGTAAAAGGTAAAGCCAAGTAGCACGAGTGCAATCATCGACTATAGTGAGAAAATATTTGAGACCAACAGTTGTTTCAACATTAAAAGAGCCCTAAATATCAATGTGAACTAAATCAAAAGGTTTAACTGACATATTATTGTGTGAGATAAATAGAAGTTGTTTTTGCTTAGCCATATGACAAATGTGACAGTGAGAAGATAAATGAGAAAGAGAGCTAGGAATTTGTAATTCATTGTGAAGAAGCTGAATTTTAACAGGAGATGGATGTCCAAGGCGATAGTGCCATACGTCACTTTTGGAGAATACAAAACAAGAAAACAAGGAATTACAAATTGGAGTCCCTAGTTCAAAAAAAATAAAGATTGTTTTGGCATCTACCCTTCTCAATCGTCAAGCCCCGAGTGAGGTCCTAAATGACACACAAATTAGAGAGGAAATTAACACAACAACTATGGCTAATGGTAAGAGCACTTACACTTAGAAGATTAAAGGAAAACAGTGGAACAAATAAGACATTATGCAAGACCAGAGAGTTGGACAATTGAACAGTGCCGACCCGATTAATGTCAACGTTGTAACCATTAAGAAGAGTGATGGTTGTGTTGTGAATTGGTATAGAATTTGTAAACATCGAAAGAGAGCAACATAGATGATGTGTGACACCAGTATCAATTACCCAAGTATTGGGAGGAATAGTAGGATGTGAGATAGAAAGAGCAGAGGAAGAATTACCATAGATGGGAGAAATAGAGGGTGCTGCAGCCGAATGAGATTCAGAGGTAGTAGCGCCATGAACATGAAGCTGCGAGCTAAGATAGGCAATTAATTGCTGCATCTGGTCAGAGGAAAGCTGTCCAGAAGAAGAGATTGAGGCGGGCAGAGGTGGCTGGCGAGGTGGTGGAGAGAGGGCAGTTGTAGCAGCAGCCGTTAATGCAGACAAGAGAAAACTAGAGTGCTCAGATGCAGGGGTAGAATGAGATGTGGATTGAAGAGAGTTCTGATGGGCTTGGGCTTTGGGCTTGGGCTTGGAACCTGGTGGGAAACCATGCAACCTATAGCAACGGTCCACTGAGTGCCTTGTGACACCACAATACGAACAGATAAGCCGCTCTCGCTGAGATTTGGGCTGTGTGGAAGATACCGCCGCTAGAGGGGTCACCGGAGTTGGAAGAGGAGGCGAAGAAGATGAAGAAACGCTGAAGGCCAAAGACTCTGCTGGAGCAAAGGAAACCGGGCCGATGGAGCGTTGCCTCTCTTCTTGGATAACAAGATTAAACACCTTCGCAACATGAGACATTGGATTGAGCATTAAGATCTGGCCTCTCATCCCAGCATATGACTCATTGAGACCCATCAAAAATTGCATGACATATTCCTGTTGTTGATAATCCATCCAAGCTTTCATACTCCCACATTGACAAACAGGCATGGGTTGAAAATTTTTAAGCTCATCCTAAAGAATTTTCAGCCGAGTATAGTATGTTTTAACATCAAGCGAACCTTGAGATAGACCGTGGAGCTACTGCTTGATCTAGAAAATACGTGGAGCATTACTCTGATGAAATCTCTCGTGGAGATCTGACCAGACTGCGTGAGCACTATCAAGATAAAGGAGACTATCTGCAATCTCCTTCGAGACGGCATTAAGAAGCCAAGCTGTAACCATATTGTTACATCAAGACCAAATATTAGCTGAAGGAGCCTCTGGGTTTGGCTGTCAGAGAGTGTCATCAACAAATCCGAGTTTGTTTTTGGCAGCCATAAGCATTGCATGGCTCCAAGTATTGTGGTTTGGGCCGGTGAGAACATGAGAAACCAGTGCCATACCGGGATGATCGCCACTGTGAAGAAAAAACGGACTATGAATATTGTCCATAGGAGTTGGATCTGGTATAGGTGCTGTAGTAGAGGATGAAGGAGGAGTAAGCGGCTGAAACTGATTGTTGTTGTTGTTGTTGTTATTGTTATGCTGCCCGCCACAAGCCATTCTCAGAAATAGAAAGAAGAATAAGAAGGAGGAGCAACAAAAAGGTATTGCTCTGATATCATATTAGAGAAAAAGTTGAAGAATAATAATCTCATATTTTCATTGCATAACGGTGGAGGTACCACCGAAAATATAAAGCCAAGCTTAAATCTAGTTCATGTATACCAAGCCTGGCTAGTACAGCTGGCATAACAGAAATGCAGTAGAATATTCTAAAATACATAAAGCAAATTATTTCTAGAATGCTAATAATTAGAGTTCTTACTATAAAAGATAAAGCAGAATTTTTTGAAAAGAAAGGTTTGCTTTTGAAGAAAAATAACAAGAATAGGGAATTGGTTTACCATTCAATAAGCTTGGCAAAGGTGAGCTCAAAGAGAGTAATCATAGAATATAGAACCCAATAAGTAAGCCACTGCTGGTCATCAATAGGGGATTTGGTCTCAATTGCCCTAATTGATGCATATCTGCCAAAAAAAAAAAAAAACCAGAAAACCCCTCAAATCCAAGTGAACAGCAATAAGTCCATAGACAAAATAATTTTACAAAAGAAAATAAATAAAGAAAAATACCCATTGTCCAAGCTTAAAATTTTTTAATTGCACAAAAAAAAAAAAGAAAAAAAAGGAAAGAGAAATAGCTAGATTTCTACTTACAGAGGATAAACAAGACTAACCACAGGCCTGCAAATACAAAAACATTGGATCAAATTTCCAATAAAAAAAGGCAACAATTATTTTTGCAGCTAAATTGCATTAAGCGCAATTTATGCGAAGTGGGCAAAAGCAAAACAACGTAAAAAATGGAAAAAAAAAAAAAAAAAAAAAAAAAAGAAGAAGAAATAAGCAAATACCCAGCAAGAATATCGAAGTTCTTGACAAGAACTTTAAGGAAACTTCCAGCTCCAGATCCCATCTTCGAATTTACAACTCTGGCGGGCTTAATCTTCAATCTCAAACTGAAGCTTGTAGAACAAGCCAGGGTTTGTTTTCGATTTTCTGAGCTCAGATTCCGTTGCTCCTCAATGAGAGAGAGAGAGAGAGAGAGAGAGAGAATGTGTGACTCTGTATTATGATGTGTCTCTAAAGTAGAGCGGAGAAATATTTTTAAGAGAGAAAGAAGAAAATAGGTTAAAATTTGAGATAAATTAAAATTAATAGGTTAATAGTTTACATAAGTTAATAAATAGGTTAAATTATTATTTTCGTCTATAACTTGTCTGGTTATGAACCATAACTTGACAAGTTATTATTCATAATTGTCCATAACTTGTCCGGTTATGAACCATAACTTGACAAGTTTATCCATAATTTATCTGGTTATAAACCATAACTTAACAAGTTATGGCCTATTAATTTCTATAACAAAAAATTAGCCTATTTCATTTCTTAAGTTTTTCATATTGGCCTATTTTCTACTATTTCTCTATTTTTAATTGTTTTTTAAAAAAAGAACTAAAATACAAATGGAGTCGGAGAGTTATTGGGTGTGGTCGGGAGCATCGTGGTCTCTCTGAAATCACTGATCATAATTAAGGGTCCGTTTAGTTCGCTGATTCGAGTTTTTAATTCGAGTTAAGATGTGATGTTATGTGAGAGCTTTTTACTGTAGTAAAAAAGTTAGATGTGACTGTTTCTGAGAGCTTTTTACTGTAGCAAAACTCAAATTTTAAACTTGAATCGGCAAAATAAACGGGGCCTAAGGTAATAACGTAACGGGAGATGGGGATGGCAATATTCCTCATAAGGATAGGTTCTGCTGCTCCAAAGAGAATGGGGATGAGGGCAAATTTTTAGGAATGGAGATGAAAATAAAATTTATTCATGGTATGGTGGGGACGAGAGAAGTATTCTTCATCGTACCTCCGTCTTCATATTAATGTGCAAGTATATAATAAAAATTAAAGCTATTAAGAATAAAGAATGAATGATGATATATGTTTATATTTTGATGTTTTTAAATTTTTTTACACTTTTATATTAGTTATTATTTTTAGTTTTAATTTGTAATATGTTAATAATTTAGTTTTTATTGTGAAACTTTTGATTTTAGTTTAAATTTATAATGAATTTTTATTCTATTTTTATTTTAAGTTATTGTAATTTTAAAATGTCTAATCATATATGATAAAAAATAAAACGGATATGAAAAAGACTCTTCTAAATAAGAATTCTTAACTCCGACTCGCTCTTTCTTAAGTAAGAATAGAGACGGAGATGAAAATAGTTTAGAGTAATAAAAATGGGGATGAGTCCTCCGTCTCCACCCGTCCCATTGCTATTCCTAGTGGGAGTTGGAATTTGATGGAAGATTTTTGATTTACATGTTTTGACCAGCGTGGGTCAATGGTTCTGATTATGAATCTTTTGAAGGAGAGGAGGTTGGGTTTGGTGAACAATTTTGTCCTGAGAGATTACCAAAAAGTGAGAATTAAAAGAGATTCCACTCTTTTTTTCTTTTCTTTTTGCTATAAGAGCATTTGTGTAAAGTAGGTACTAAATCAATCAAGTTTAGCGCACTCCTAATTCCTATTAGTGTAAAGGTGTGTTTAGGATTGCATTTGGAACACTCTAAAAGTAATTCTGCACAATAAAAGAGTTGTTTTGAGAAGTTGAAATGTATAACTTTTCAATTTTAATTTTACTTTAATTAAAAGTAGTGATTTTATTAAAAACACAATAATTTCAAACTGAGCTTAAACTAATCATGTAAGTGCCTTAAATGGACCGGGCTTTGGGGCAATTAAAAAATGGGGAGAAAATTGTTAAACTTGCTTTTAGAATGCATGAGTTTGAATATTTACTCTTGATTTTCACCATTTTAATTAATATAGTATTTAATTAAAAAAGATATTGATCAATAATAAGCGGTTAAAATCTAAACTCATGCATTTTAAAAGAGAATTTGTCTAATTTTTCTTTAAATAGGAGTAGAATGAGTGTGGGGTCTGATATAACTCTCGAGTCAAGAGTGAAGAAGAAGAGAGATGACAATAGCACTCTCGTTCCCGCTTTGATGTTCTTATATGAATCGAATTTTAGAAATTTGGTTGGGTACTATTGGAGTTTGGATATGATTTAGAGATGCAGTTTTGTTAATTTTAAGATTCAATGTAATGGAACTTGCCTTGAATTTTAATAGTATTTTAATAGGTAAATAGGTTTGGTATAGAGAAAGCTCTATGACAACCCCACCGGCAAATGGTATTCCGCGCCTCCTTAATATTGACCTTGTCCTAAGTTTGGCTGGTATGAAGGGGTAAAAAGGGAAGGGGGATGAGGGAAGCATTAAGCATACATGACAAACCCAACCATGCATCGATGTCATCCCTAGTTCAATCCACAAACTACCTTCTATAGCACCACTAACCCAATGTTTTTCACTTTGGTCCCACCCACTTCAGCTTGTCAAAGGACCTAATTCAAAGTCCCAACTTCTAAAAATACCTGTTCTGCTAAAGTAAAAGTTAAAGTTAAAAAAAAGAAGAAAAAAAGGAACTTATCCGGTGTGTTTAATATTTTTTAGTTCGGTCCCACTTATTCTAAAATATGGATAGGAACTACATTTTATAAGAAGATGAAGTGTGGTTTAATTTTGTCTAAAAAGTACTTTTTAAATCAACCCAGTCACTCATAATAGTTCCATCCGTCTAACCATATAAAGACGCATTAATTTTATGTGATATTAATGATGTTTTTACTTGCATATAGTTGGATTGGACATAAATCAGAATGGACAACATACTTAGGCTATAAGATTCAGTATTGAAATCAACTTCAAACCTCGTTCTTTCATTTATTGAAGCTCAAAAACTTGGTGAATTGTTGTAGATTCACTTATATATCCTCTCGGTAAATTTTATCAAGTCAAATATAAGTTGTGTGATATTTTAACCCCGAGTCTGCGCAACAATCTCTTAACCAAATAATGTGTCAAAGCTTAAATCATTCATTATCTCTTTACTTGGGAGTTAAGAGCCACACAACTCACTGAGAGAGATCAATTGTGAAAATGCATGACCATAAAAGTTCATTTGAAATTTAAATCATTGAAGTTCCACGGTCATAAAAGTTGAGGGGAGGGGGGGCAAGTTACACGGTCTTATTACTCTTACAATTTAGAGAAGGAATCCTAACTTATAAAAGCAGTTCGGGTTAAAGCACAACAAAGAAAGCCCACAGCATGGTAGACCAGTTGGGCCACGGTCCAAATTGTTCACAAAAGGTTCTAAATGAACGTCAAAAATTGTTTACAAAGTGGAATGAGAAATGGACCAGCCAATTTCATTTGTCATGTTTTTGTTTACCCTTTATCCTTCAGTTCAATCCTGTATTTTTTCCCCCCCTTGTTTCATCACACTTGAGTTAATTCAATCAGCATGAATCAAGAATTTCCAAAAGAGCCATTCCAATTAACCCAAAAATATGCCTAGGAAACTGCACACTGCCGTTTAAGTTACAATTTACATTCTACACATTATCAGGACTTCTTTACCTATTGCTACTATTGCAAACCTTAGCTGAATCTTCCTCTGCTTCTGGCTGCTGCCTTAGAAGTTGAGCCGGCCAGGAATCACCCAAGGTGGGATATCTAGCATGAGGTTTGCTGACGTTTGAGGTTGGATTAGATGTGACTTGTGCCGCATCTGATAGTGGATAGGCTTGAAGATCGGAGTGAAAGGGAAGGACAAGGACAGTATGAGCCTGACCTAAGGTGGGTTCTGGAGCTGGCATTGTGAGACAATCAGGAGGGGGTGCATTAAGGTCAGGTTTTGACTGGACCACCCTCGCTTCGATCTCGCTTTGTAGCTTTCCGATCTGGGTTCCTAAAGTTGAGTTCTCCTCTCTTAGCTCATTCTTTTCGACTGTCACCTGTTCAAGTTTCAAACAATTTTGTATCAGAATGTAAGGCAATGGATGTATGCATCAAACAGAATACGAATTGTTGGATACATGTGTACTGATACACTTACATATTGTGTTCTTTCACAAATTCCCTCAAAAGCTTAACATAATAAGACCGAACACTATACATGGACGGTGGACCATTTCACATAAACAGAGGAGATTTCGAATTTAAGGGCAAAAATGTAACCAATCAATTACAATGTGAAATTACACGGATTTGAACGCAAGACTACATGATCTAATATGATATTATGCTAGTTTACCAATTCTCCCAAAAGTTTAAGCCCATAAAAATGGGGCAAGCATTTGACTTTTATTTTCTAATATACTCGTACCATTACAATTTTCTATCCCTACTGGAAACCTGGTTTCTATGCACTGCATTAGCCATATTCTGAGTAAAAAGTTTTAAGGGCCTTACATAGTGAGATTCGGATAAAAGGGAGGCGTTCTCCTTTCTGAGACACTCGATCTGAGCGAGCAAGTCCTTCAACAGTCGAGTAGCTTCACACAACAGAGAGGCCTTGCCGTTGTTCGGCTGTTTCAGATCTGTGGAAGAGATTCCCCTTATGAGTTAAAATGTCCTCCACCAAACTAGAACAAGGCAGAGGGAAATCATTACAAGGATCAGAGATTACCAAGAGAATTAGACAAGTCGAAGAAAAGCTCGTTTAATTGCTCGCGCTTCTGTTTCTCTCTCTCAGATTTGTGGATTCTTTTAGGAACTTTCTTCTGGTTCTTTGTGCCAGGACAATCCCTGTGCAATAGGACAACAATGGAAAAAAAATCTAATCAGAACATCTAAATGAACATGGTCAACATAAATCCACATCATCTTTTCAAAAACCTCATCTTTAGAACTCCATTTCGAAGGGAAAAAGGGCCAGAAGGTTATGGTATTGGAAAAAAGTGCCAAGCAATAAAACATTGCCAAAACTGCAGTCGTAGGGTCGTATTTTTCAAGCAATATATATATGATGATGGGCAAATCAATTTGGCTCGTTAAAATCTAAACTATTTTTGTCAAGTGGGACTGGAAAACAAAAACTTTCAAAGGTCGAGATCTTTTTGGACCATCATTCAATGCCTGGAAGAAAAGTGTTGCACGCTACGACCAGATTCGATTGGCCGTAGAGTAGGTTGATTCATAAGACATTGGTTATTGCGTATAAGCATGCCTCATGCCTACATAGACTGGAAAATAGATGCTTAAAGTCTCAAATTAACACACAAGCTAAAGCATGATATCAATAGAATAACATTAAGCACTAACATCAAAATTATCTTAACAAAAACATGTCATTTCTAAGTGCACAAGAGTAATTAAGTGATAAGAAGACAATCTACCATTAACAAATAAAAATGATGTAATTAAGCATAGAATTCCCAATTAGGAACTCTTGTTACTTACCGGTCTACAGAGACCTCAAGTCCGTCAACCAACGGTACAGCATCCTCTGAACCCATCTTCTTACCAATGAATTCCAAACCACTCTCAAATTCCTAAAACATTTCAATTCAAATTCAAAATCAAACTTTACTCAAAAGAAAACTAAATAATTCAACTTAATCACTACAACAAACAATTACCTCTTAAAAAAAAAAGAAAAAAAAAAACCATGTTTTTTCTATGAACTTCAATTTCGAACAGATAATTTTAAGCAATCAAAACAACTAAAAAGACTTTTCTTTGCAGTAACTTCGCCAAAAAAGAAAAAGAAAAAAGCTTGCGGAACCCTAGATCATAAGGCAAAAATGAAAGAACCCTCAAATACAACAGACCCACCTCAAGATCAAAAATTGTCAGCTAATATGTCTCCGATCAAGAAAGGAATTGAATTATCAGACCGAAATTTGTGAAGAAATCAAAAGGGGTCGGAGCAAAAACAAGCCTTTTATATTTATACGTAGAAAGATTGGTATAAAATATTTGTATATATATTTGTGTATAAATTATTAAAAAATTTATATGTTCTAATGTTGGCGAGGCAGGCAAGGAAGGAAAGAGAGTGTGGCGGGAGAGAAGAAGACACAGGAAGGCGCGTGGCGAGCGCATGCCGTTACAGTGGGACGAGGCGCGTCACGTGAGGCGGACACGTGACCTCCGTTTGTGGGATTGTTTCCTCGTTTGTCTGTTGGCGGCTTTTTGGCTCACATTCGAGCTGCTTGGCGCGTGGACATCTGTCGCTATGCCATTTTTGCTCACCCCTTCACTTGATTCTGACCAGCTGAGTTGCATCATGGCAATCTATTTGGTGGGAGATCCCTGTTCGGGTCCACGTGGCACTAGTGGGATAATAATTTTTTTTGCTAGAAGGGATAAAATATGTAATCGTCTTAATGATTTCATTTATTTTATTGATTTTAAGTTTTCAGTTTTATATTTTTATAATTAAAAATTCTCATAAATATTATATTTAATTTTTTTTATTACAGTTAAATTTTTTAAAAAAATATTACATCTTAACTCGAATTAAAAACTCAAATTCGCAAAGTAAATTAAGCTTAAAACCATTTGTTTTCATTTCCTAAAGAAAATTACCATTTTATTCAAAATTTTAAATTTAAGAAAATACTATAAAAAAAAGGAGTAATTGATATTAATGGTCTCTAATTTCTTTAATAGGTGACACTTTAATCTTTATTTTTTTTATTTTGACAAATAAATAGAGAACAAAGTGTCACTTGCTAAAAATATTAGGAACCAATGATGTCAATTACTCGTAAAAAATTGAATTAGTATTTGAATCCATAGAAAGAACAAGGCATTAAAAGGTTCTTATGTGAAGTCTTCATGGTACCATATCAAAACACAAAAACTGTGAAGGCGCACAAATTTATCGTAATTTTTATAACTTTAAAGTTCAAAATTTAAAAATTCAAATATAAAATTAAGAAGTTATCATATTCATTTAAAATTTAAATTTATCGTAATTCAACTATTAAAATTTACAATTTTTAACATAAAAGTTATAAATAATTATGTTTTCCACACGATATCAGAAATTTTTTTTCTAACACCATAAAAATTCCCGATAGTAGAATGTACCCCTTAATTCATCTTTTTAATTAAATTTGTTTTGAACAAATGCTCTTTTTCTCCTCTATAACTGATGAATATTTGCTTGAATTGTGCGTCAATATTTCTTTTTTACACAATGTGAGATTTATGAATATGCGCACTCTTGAACCCGTACCTTTGATGCAATGGTACTTTTGTTTTGTTTTGTTTTTTTAGTTCATAAATTTTGTATTTGCAACACTTTTAAATTACAATTATTTATAAGGAGAATATTTTTAAAATGCGTGTTTAAAGGGCCATTTAATTCGTTGATTCGAGTTTTTAATTTGAATTGAGATTTAATTTTATGTGAGAGTTTTTTACTGTAATAAAAAAATTAAATGTGATTATTTATGAAATTTTTTTATTATAACAAAACTCAAATCAACGAAATGAAGAGGACTTTATGAATCGGGTTGTCCGATCGAGTGGAAGTGTGTGGCAGGCACAAGTAATTGTTGGAGAGTTTAATGGAGCGCGAGAGACGTGTGGCGTCCACGTGGAAAGCCCATCCCAATAGTGGATTACATTCCGGCATTACTACTTACACATCATCTTAATTTCTGTGCCAAAACAAACCTCACACAAGTTGTGCTCATCAATGACATGACGTCATTAAATTTTTAATTTTGCCACTCTAATAAACCCCACAAAAAGTGAGAATTTTCTTTGGGCAACAAATTAAATTAAAAATGGATAAGAAGGGAAATAATATAATTGATAAAAGGATTATTAAATTATAATATATTTTTTAAAAATAAAAAATTATAATATAATTTGATATTTTTAGTTTTAAATATTATTAAAAACTCAAAAAATCCTAAATTTCTTTTTTCACCTTATTCTTCTTTTCTAAACATTTATTTTTTTTTTTAAAATAAGTAAATTATAATATATTTTTTAAAATAGGTATATTATAGTTAAGTCTACTATAGTCGAGACCGGCGACCTAAGACTATTTTTCAACAACCTGTGATCATTTTTGGGCAATCAGTGACTGTTTAACGCTGTATTTATAGGTAAATATCGTATTTACCAATAAATATGTATTTACTAATAAATATCATATTTACCTGAAAATTCAGCCACCGACTTTAGTCACTGTTTAACACTGTATTTACCAGTAAATATCGTATTTACTAGTAAATATTATATTTACCTGAAAATTCAGGCACCGATTCCTACGACCACTGTATTTAATAGTAAATACTGTATGTACCAGTAAATATCATATTTAACTGAAAATTCAACCACTGACTCTGACAACCTTTTAACACTGTATTTACTAGAAAATATCATATTTATCTAAAGATCCCACCATTGACTCTGGTAGCCATTAAACATTGTACTGTATTTACCGATAAATACTTTATTTACCAATAAATATAGCAAATTTCAAATTGTAACTTTTGAAGTATTTACATGTAAATAGAGTATTTGTCTTTTTTAAAATTGTAGTTACTAAAGTATTTAGAGGTATCACAACATTGACCAGATACAAACTTATTACTATTAAAATATTTACCGGTAATATTTATCATATTTAAAATTAAAATTACTAAAATATTTACGAGTATATTTACTAGATTCAAACTTATAACTACTATAATATTTTCAAGTATATACAATATTTAGCATAATTAATATTCTAACTGCTAAAGTATTTATCAAATTCCAAACACAAACCCAAGCAAATCCAAAACAAAATTATTCTGAGATCACAATCACAAACTCATATGTAAAACAAACATGGCAGCATGAAGCCAAAAACGGAAACAAGGGACCACCTCTGCCTGCAATAATGGCTGCCACCGACAGCCTCACGCTGCACCTAAAAATCATGTGACGATTGTGGCGGCGATGAGAAAAGCAAGAGAGGCCGAGAGAGAATAAGAGGAGAGAGAAGGAATCAGGAGAGAGAGAGAGAGAGAGATTGGAAGGTAGGAGAGAGAGAGAAAAGAACGAGAGAGAGAGAGAGGGGTGGATGTGAGTTTTACTTTTGAGGAGGAAATGTGAAAACCTAAATGAAAGGATAAATTTAAAAATATAATTTGTTTTCATAATTAGAATTTAAAACATGTTACCAACTTTTAAAAAAATACGTTATGCACTTCAAATATACCTGCAAAAGGTGTTATTTGGTGTAATAAAACTTTTCCCGTGGAAATTTTTGTCTTGATAAATGCTGCTTAGAGAAATTACACCTGTCTGGGACATACGGATACCTAATTAGAAATTGAGAAATAAACTACCACATTACTTACTTATTTACTTTTTTTTTTTTTTTTGTTGCTGAATACGTTACTTATTTACTTGATAAATGTGCGAGTTCGAACAAGATTATTTTTTCTTTCTTTTTAAGGAAAACATGGTCCGGTAGACTTTTATACACTTATAGATGGTCAAAATTTCTCTCGTAAGTTTCCATGTTACCCTCCACTTGACACGAAGAGGCAAGGTCTTGAAAAAGATGACTTAAAAGTTTGAAGTGACAAAGAAGGTTTCCTTACTCAAATCCCACTTCTAACGATCCTGACAACAAATTACGGCCCCGTTCATTTCGCTGATTCGAGTTTAGAATTCGAGTTTTACTACAGTAAAAAGCTCTCACAAACAATCACATCTAATTTTTTTACTACAGTTAAAAACTCTCACATAAAATCAAATCTCAACTCGAATTAAAAACTCGAATCAGTGAACTAAACGGGCCCGTACAAATATAAATCCATGACCTTACAACTGTTAAAAGTCATAACTTTTCGGTTTCGCTTCCAATTAAAAAAAATACAAAATACAAAAAAAAACCCCACGATCCAAGCTTTTATTTTGAGATGAATTTAAATTCCAACAACATAAACATGCACTACCATTAGAAAATCTCTTAATATGGAAAGCTCAGGGGGAGAGAGAAAAAAAAAAGATTAGTGACTACTATTATCTTATTTATGTTCATTATTTACAGAAATATGTCCAATATGGAAAAAAAACAAAAGAAAAAGAGAAATAAGGAAACTCATGGTGTGAGACCTACTGAACCTCATGAAATATCCGGACTTTGAAAAATTAGTTTCTCGAGCATCCGAGTTGAAATCTGCGAACCTTCATTCTTCCATTCAATGCAAGAGCCAAGACATCATATTCCTCCACGTACCAGAGCTCAGAAACTACAGCCTGAATTACATTAGAAGGGCTATCAATGGAGGTATATATTTATATATTTAGAGAGAGAGAGAGAGAGAGAGAGAGAGAGAGAGAGAGAGTTCAGTACATGGAATGGAATATAATTCTTAGATATCAAAAGAATGATTCCACCTCGAATGAATCTATTAGATTATGCGCATACACAAATTGGCACTAGGATCCTTTTATCTGAATAATTTAAGGTCAATGCTCATAAGAAATTCCACCACTCGCTGATTTTGAAAGAGTATGACCACCTTTCGGGCGAAGAGAAAGAAAGTGTAAATGCGAACAATTTTAAGAAATATAGTCATTTAGTGAGTAAATTTTGGAGAAAATTACAAGAATAACCATTATTTTTCATCATTCTAATATTTATGCCATTAAAAATATTCTGGTAGAATACGGAAAGTATCCTGCAAAATATATATATATATATATATTGTGGTGGAATATGAAAGATATCGTACCAGAATATAAATGGCATAAATGATAAATTTTAAGATTGATGGTAAAAATAAAATAGTTTTATCTTTTTGATAGCATTCCTGAAAATTTCCCTAAATTTTACAAGTGATAAAATATTACTTGTGCCCACCCAAAATCATTCTTTGTTAAAGCTTCTTTTAATGGTCTGCTTGGAGAAGGATGGCTATGAAGTTGCTTGATATCACAAGAACAGTTCACAGAATGAACTGTGATTACGTATAATGATGTGGACTGCCGTCACTATCACTATGTCAGCCTAAGTAAGAGTTTCCACATACTAGAGCAATTATTGACTTTGATCCCTACTTCACCATTTTTAGATATATAAACTCTAATACAAAATACTATGATTGTATAGGAAATAACATGTTTACCCTAAATCCACGGATTTCATTGTTCAGGCGAGTGACTAGTTCATGGAAGAACTTGATTGGATCCGAATCATGCAGCTCCTGAATATGACATGATTAAAGCATATGAATGAATAGCAGAGCAACAAAAAATATATCAAAATAAGATCCCCTAGTCTCAGAAGTAAAAATTGCTACCTCTTCGAGCCAAAACAAAAAATAAAAATAAAAAAAATAAAATGATGGCACTGATAAGCTAATCTGGTATTGTGCTTAACTTTATAGTAATACTTGCAGAAAGGTCCTTTATATTATTCATCGGTTGTACGAAGCCTCATTATACTACACAAGTGGGCGATAGGCCTCATTATTGTAGACAAGTGTTTGCAACTTAAGTACTAATTTAACATATACCTTTGATGATGCTTTGGGACGACCAAGAAGCCTTGCAAATGATGTGTGAAGGATTGCAGCATCGTACTGCGTGGGAAAATCGCAAATCACAAACTCAGTCTCTACATCAGTCTATGAATAGGGGACAATAAGTTTCTACTCAACAAGAAATGTTGCACAAAGAATAGCAAAACACGATATCGTAATGGGGCTAACCACAAATAAAAATTCATTTTTTAGAAGTCCTGTTCAGAATTTCTAAAATAAATAAAGGCAAACATTCCAAATTACAATAGTCCCGCACACCCAAACCAGTCAGAGAAAAAAAAAAAAAAATGTTACCAAATAACTACTCTCAAGCTGTAGTATAAGAGATGCACTATTCAAGGTTAACATTTATCTATCGGTAAAACATAACATTAAAATTTCAGAACTAACCATAATTGGTCTTTTGTGTGCGTCTGTTTCACATGACTCGTCAATGATTTGCTCTTTTTTTTTTTTTTTGTTCAATTAATGCAATATTAGAACAGAAGAGAAGCAATTATAATTCCACTTCGAAAAGATATTGAGTTAAAGACATTTATATGGTTCTTACAAGTTGCTTTTCTGGTGCACGCGGAAGTGCAGTTCTTAGTCTAGCGCGAACGGTTATTGGATCTGTCCCAGAAACCACCTAAGAAATAGGGGGAAAAAAAACAAAGCAGCATTAAAATGAATAAATAAAAAAATAAAAAAACTGATTCCACTGCCATTATTTCACATGGAGAGACCATTCACATTGATCATTCTTTCAAGTAAACCCTTAAAAAACTTGACTCATACACAGAGCAGAAGCCAACATTAGACAGAAGTAATCCACCATCAGTTAATTTCTAACTTATATCAAGCGATGGTAACACATGAAAAATGCAGGTATATACTTGTATTCTTTTAAGTAAATCTAAACAAATGACAACAGATATCACAAGTGAAAAGTTGGTTAAAAGCTTGAATGATATACCAAAGTTTCACGAAGACATGCAAAAAGCTTATTTAGGAAGGTGAATATTAGAAAGTTGTAGATAACCACGGAGATCGTGGATGAATAATACAATACTTTTACAAATTCTTGATAGTAAACCTTAAACTGTGAAAATGCAGAAAGACCAACCAAAAAAGAGAGAGAGAGATACTAGCTATAGTTTCACCCTTTTTTTTTCCCCCATTGGATGATAAAGAGAGATGCAAGGAATACTGCATCTGGATACCTCAACTCTTTAAAACAAGACAACTAACATCTCAATTCTCAATATATAAAACTTTCCTACGAAGACTACATTTCATGTTTCTAATCATTTAGACAAAAAGGGCAAAAGGGAAAGAAAGTACATAGGTTATAGGAGGTAACCTGCCAGCACCCCAGAAGCACACCTGTTGAAGTTAAGACCACTCTATCCAAGACAATGTTTATAGGGCATAGATCCTTTGCAACAGCTCCAACAGCAGCTGCCTCAGCTTCAATCTAATAGCACAAACAAGATTTTAAAAACCATTAATAGATTTTTAAAATCATCAATACTCAAATGAAGAAAAGGGTGAACCCTAAAGTGGCTGTAGAAGGCACTTTACCTCGAGCTCAGTTGCGGGAACAGGTGTAATATGATGTGAGGCATGAAACATGCTGAAATGGTACAAACTTGAGTTCTGAAACCAGATAGCTAACCATGATATGCGTAAGTATGCTAAGACAATAATCCAGTTAAATTAAACAACATCTAATAAAGTAAACAAAGATCCACAATGCTTGTTCAGATATCTAAATACTTCCACATGGCGATCATATATAATGTGCAAAAATGAAAACTTTAAACTAAAGAAAAGATATAAACTAAGGCCCCATTCGTTTCGCTCGCTCGAGTTGAGAACTTGAGTTAAAAAGTTGAATTTAAGTTTTTGTGAGAGAAAACACTAACAAAAACTGACTTGAGTTGTAATTCAAACTAACGAAATGAACGGGGCAAACAATTCTGGAACAGGTTGGTAAAGCAAAAGCTTACATTTATCAAAGTACGGATTAAATATTCGTTTCACAGCCTCCCTGCATCAAACCAAGCATGAATGCATCGTTCAAGAGATTCAGACACACCAAGCAAAAAGAAAATAAATGTCACATATAAACAAAAGAGGAAAGCTTTTGTAATCAAGAAAATGGAAGTGCCAAAGCACATAAAAATTGATCAATTATAAAGTGATCATAAGATCAGCTATACGCAAAATTCGCACCTTCTTAAGCTAGATTTATCCTGTACGCAAGTAAAAGAAAAAAAGAACCACAAAAAAAAAAAAAAAAGAGAATTGAACTTACGAGATTGGAACCGAGTAATCTGTGCCGAGAAACAAAACATTAGCACGCACAGGCGGATTCGCGGCCTAAAATCGCAAAGATTCCAAATCGTCATTCGCAGATCAAACGAGAAAATTCCACAATCTCCAATTCAGGTAATCGAAAATCAAGATCCTTCACCTTAAGCACCGGCGTTACAGATCCGTCCTTGAGAGCGAAGATGTCAGAGAGCGACAGCGACTGAGAAGTCTCGCCGTGGTTCAGAAACGACGCTCCGTGGTCATCCAAATCCCGAGCCATCGCGTCGTAGAGCTTCGACCTCCGATCCTTATTGGAAACCGGAGAACCTGCAGGTGTTCGTCTGATGGAGTGAAAATTTTCTCGAGAACCAAACGGAAAAGGGAAAACGATCAAAATGCGTACCTGAAGAAGAAGAAGAAGAAGAGTGGGAGTTGCGAAGGGCCATTTGGAAGAGAACGTAGAAGACGGTGGCGGAGACGAGCCAGATGAGAAGTACGGTCTTGGAGTGGCTCCAGTGGCTGGACATGATTGATGATGATGATGATCCGGTGCCGTTTTGGATTTCGCCCAAAGAACGGAAATAAGGCTAAGTAAGGACTGCTTTGGCTCAGGAGGTCACGCCGGGCGACGCGTGGCCTTTTTTAACGTAACTGTTTTGGATTTTTTTTAACCTAACCATCTTCATGTATACTTAAATCATAATTTTAGTTTATTAATAAGAATTTTGTTAGGGAAATTTTTTTTTTAAATTCAAACACAATAGAAAACACTATAGTATAATTATGGTTGTAGTTTGAGTATAGTTTCTAAACAACTCCTAATCCGTTCATTTCACCGATTCGAGTTTAAAATTCGAGTTTTACTACAGTAAAAAGTTCTCAGAAACAGTCACATCTAACTTTTTTATTACAATAAAAAGCTCTCACATAAAATCACATCTCAACTCAAATTAAAATTCGAATCAACGAACTAAATGAGCCCTTAAAACTTTAAGTTCACTGCTAGCTTCAAGAATATCGTGATTTAAGACTATCTCTAATGTAAATGCTAATGTCAATTGTTTATTTAGCATCAAAAATATGATATGGTATGTTATTTTTATTTTTACTTCAATGCATAATACTTTTTAAAAGGTTAAATCTACTTTTTTCTCTAATCATTAAGCTTTAAAGTTGTAAAAGTAAAGTTTTATTTTTAAAATAATGAGAAAAGATTGTAATAATTATATGAAAAAGTAAACATTTCAACCAATAATAATTAAATATTAAATTTTGTATATGTTATACTTAGTAGAAATTCATCATAAAAATATAGCATATGAAAAATTTGGCATAATAAATAGCATTGCATTAAATATTATTTCTTACACTCAAATGTTAAATTTACAATTGACACATTAATAATATCATTGTATTGGAGATGCTATAAAATTATTATTTTTATTTATTATTTATATTATTATTAAGGAGAATGAAATAAATAACAGATTTGTCATAAATAATTCAAGTAAATAACATATTTTAAAATTAAATTAAATAATAGTAAATTTAAACTTTTTGTGGGAAAAAATCTTTTTACTACATTAATTCAGCTGTAAATAAAAAATTTACAAGGTAAAATATTCTTTTACTGTATTTACTTTAAATATTTAAAATCTTCTATTTCTTTAATTTATTTTAATTTTATATTTTATATTATTAATTATTATTAATATTGTTATTATTTTTGGAATGGAGAAATGATAAAATATTTGCACATTTTTAATTAGATGTTTATTTTTTAAAATGTTTATGTAAAAAAGTTTTAGATAAAATTTTGTTAAATTTAAAATGCAACAACTATTTTTTTTTTGTTTTTGTAAACGTTCTATTTTAATTACGAGGTTGAAACTCCTTAGTCAAAGATTATAAGATGTTTTTATTATATTTTAGGTCGTAAAATCTAATAATTAGGTACATAAACATAAGTTGATTTATAGATATAGGGTTTATCTATATTGTCATGGGTGGGACGGTCTCACGTTGGTAATATATAAAAGTGAAAACATAACATAATATTTATTTAATGTAACACTGAAGTTGAAAATGTGAGGTGCCAAAATAATTAATTATTTTCTATTATTATTACGCTTTTCTAACATTCATATTATGTTAAATAATTAAATTAAAGCGTAACAATGGTATGAAATAGTTTTTTTTATTATTTATTATTTTTTATAAATATTACGTCTTTCTAATATCCGTGTTATATTAAATAAATGTCGTGTTACGTTAAATGATGTTGGTTTTACATTTGATGATTTTTTTGTTACTTTTTTATTTCTTCATGTTACGAAAATGAGACTGTCGAGATCATAAACAAGGCTTATATATATAAATATATATATTTATTTATTTGTATTCAACTTTCTTTGAATTGAAAGATGTAATATGAAATTTATATTATTTATAACAACGTATAAAAACATTATTTTATATGAAAAAGTATAACACTAATTTAGGCTACTAAAGTATCATACAATCCCTAACCTTCAAAGTAAAAGTAGCCCAAAAGAGCATAATTTGAACCTCACTATGGGTAATGAAATTGATCTCTGAATACTAAATAAATAAATAAAACTTTGATAGGTTGTCTTTCATCACTATACCACTAGTGACGATGCCATTCTATACCTCTTACTTATGCATACTAAAAATTGACCATACAGCTTACAGTGGGAGAATAGACCTTAATTCCATGACCACGGTAACAAATTATAATGAAATAATATTAGTATTTTTTGTGCTGATTAAAAAAAAAAAGATATAGTGGTGCACCTCACGGTCCCATTCCTTTGCCTTTCGACTATTAAGGCAATCCCAGGGACTATCAAAGAATGAAAAGGGCTGAATTGGAGTCCAGTCCATCCATCTTACCAGAGTTCTCCCACATGCCACTGAACTGAGTTTTTTCAACTGAAGATGAAGGTAAGCTAGCATTATTCATCTCTTCTTCCCAAACAAAATTTTCTCCTGAAGCTAGCATGTCAAAATGTAGTAGCCTCGTTTACTTCACAGATTCGAGTTTTCAATTCGAGTTGAGATGTGACATTTTCTAAGAGCTTTTTACTATAGCAAAAAATTTTGATGTGACATTTTCTGAGAGCTTTTTACTGTAGAAACCTAAAATTAAAAACTCGAATCGGTGAAGTGAACGAGACCAATAATTTGTTGAAGTTGGAACCCAAGTTTATCAATCCGTTGAAGTTGTTCCTTAAATTCAACCAAAAAAATAAAATAAAAAATAAAAAAATTGACTCACGTAGCCTTTTTTCCTTCACACTAACAGAAAACTAAAAAATTATATATATCGTTTCTATAACAATCCAACAAAGAACTTTCACCAAATTTTATTAGTGACTCCACTTTTTCTTTTTCAAGTAAAAACTTGGAACAAAAAGCTTGCCCGTTTGGGCTAACCTTAACCCAACACCCAAACATCAGTCATGACATATGTCCAAAGTCGGCCACGGACCCGACAGACAAGGGCTGGATGTGTTGGTGGGTCGAGACCCAAACACTTTATGTACCAACCACCAACCTGTTTATTTTGCGCAAAATCATGCCACTAGCCACACCCACATGCATGTCTTGTACCTATATTTATAACATGACAACAAATAAAATCGAATATATTTCACATAACAAAAAATAATAATAATAATAAAATAAACCCAGAAACAAAACAGTCGGGGATTAGGATTTAAGAGATTTTCGGGGCCCGAAAGAAACAAAATCAAAACTCAACTTAAGAGATTTTATGGGCCAAAAACACAAAGCAATACTATGTTTTCAGTTTCAAAATCAATGCGAATGAGCTTGTGTTTTGGTTTGCTTTTCAGTGAAAAAAAATTAGATTAGGGGTCCTTACGTCTAATCAAAGTTCCTTTTTTGGGTGCAAATTTCTCCTTTGCTTTTTTTTTTTTTTTTTTGGGCGGGACCATTAGCTATAGAATTTGGGGTTCATGACTTCATGTCCATGTGCGTTATGTGTACAACCAAAGACCGTTTCCGTTTGTGATGATGGTGTGTGATCCAACTTTCCCACACAAAGCATTAAAAGTTGATAAATGCTTAAGATACACACTTATATCAGGACAATTTATTCAAGATTAAGATGTGTGATGACCTCTAGCTTTCTATGCTTTCAATGCTTTCTATATCAGGATATTTGATACACACACACACACACACACACATATATGTTTGTGCTGTCACACTACAGAGAGAGAGAGAGAGAGAGAGAGAGAGAGAGAGAGAGAGAGAGAGAGAGAGAGAGAGAGAGGTTTGATGTTTGTCACACCACCTTATGAATAGTACTAATGTTTTGACTGGTTGTATCACATTATAACTATCAATATATACAAATAATACAATTAGTGAGCCAAACACGTCTCAACTCTCAACATCAACACTGATTGTTTTGTTAATTAAAAACTTAATTAGCAATAATATTATCCATAGTGACAATAATAGAGTGGCTCACACACACACACACACGCAATCAGAGTTTTATCAGTTCATTGTCATTTAGAGCTAACAGTTACAACTCCATTCCTGCTAGCTACCACAGTTGACACCACTTAAAACTCCTTAATTTCCCCTCCCCATTCCCATCATTGAAAACACATGAATGAAACGGACCGTTGCCACGTGGCAACTCAATATTCACAAGCTCCACGTCAACAATTCTTTAGTAATTCAGTTCATAATTGGTTGATTTTTATTTTCTCCTATTTATTTTTCATTTATTTTTCTCTTTTTCGTTTTTACTGAGACAGTACTATATAACTATGATCCATATTCCCACAAGTCCAAATCGTTTTTACTATACGCTTGCTTGCAGCAGTTTTGTAGCTGCAGCTGCCACAAGTAACATTTACGATTATAATTATTACTTCTACAGCATAATTGCTATAGTTATTTTCACTAATTAATTTTAATTGTCTCCAATAGTTTTGAATTCAATGTTTCTTAATAAAATGTATAGTTCTTTACTTCCAGACTCGAAAAATCACTACACGCGCGCTTTTCGTCGCTTTTCATGATCTTACATCAGATATATACTGTAAAAAAAAAAAAAAAAAAAAAAAAAAACTTCATCAAATTATTGTTTCAAAAACTAGGCTATGGATTATGAAACACCCATTTTAAGATCAACGTAAAACAATCTTTTCAAACATATATAATGTAGCCAATTATTAGAAAAAGGAGAGTAATTAACTTACGATCTAATCAGATCAACTTTGTTTATTATATCTTCTATTTGATGACCTTTTCATCGACTAAATTGATGATATATATGCCAGCCTCAGTGACGAGATCTCATAAACTTCTGGGCATGATATATATTTTTGAATCAGCCAGAAGCAATGCAATATTTCAGCAACAAATTAGAGTAACACTCAATCTATAAGTATATACATATGCCTTATACGTTGATAACTTTATCAAGTACTTTTCATATTTCTTTCACATAAGTTGGCAATATATACACAAATATACATATATACATATACAGTTCGAATCCTGGACCTTATTTTGTTACGTAGCCATAAAACAAAACCCAAAACCCCACCACCATCGTATTCATCTTAGATACTTTAGAGCACCCTCTATATCAATGTCACACTGAATATATCTGCAGTCAATTATACAAAAACATAAATGATCATGACTTATACATGTGTGTGTGTGTGTGTGTGTGTGTGTGTGTGTGTATATATATATATATATTTTGTTTTTAATACAGCATGTAATCCAATTAATACGATGTACACTAATTTACTTGCCTTTTCTTTCCATTTTTTGGGAGTCAACACGGTTGATCATCAGCTAAGAATCCAACGAAGAAAAATCTTATTTTGCCCCATGTATAAGAAATGAATCACACATATATATTATTTTGTTTTTTTTGCAAATTAGTACGTGGTAGTTTTGCTTGGTTTGATTCAAAAAAAAAAAAAATCTGGCACATCAGTTTATCACATCAATTGATGGGAAAATGAAAATGGCGCACAAATAATTGTCTCAACATTATCTGCTCAGAAAACAATTTATACCAAAATGGGCAAGTCCCATTTGCCCATTGCCAAAATGCCCAACTAACTAACTACACAAGTCTTGAGCATTAATAATCTTGAAGAAAGAAGAAGACATAATAGCAAAACATCTTTAAAGGGCATGCATGCAATATTGAAACTCAAAAACTCGAAAGATTCCCAGAAAATTTTTTTTTCCCTCCCTTTTTTCCTCTTCCAATACTACACTTACATTAGAGACCCAAGACATCAATGTGCCCACCAAAAGAGATGGAGCCCACAAAAAGGGGAATGGACGGTTGAGATCAAAAAGAGGGGTGGGGACAGTAACACCCACCACCGATCCTTCTCTCTTATGGTGCCAGCAACTGCACCATAAAAAAGATGAGGAATGATCCACCTGTTTGTCAGTGACTATTGTACATTGGTTAGGGCAATGACCAGCATTATGGTCCCACCACCTGAGCCAACACCTGGAACTGATAAGGGTCTGGATCCCACCGTCCTATTACCCCTTCTCTCTCTCTCTCTTGAAAAATCTTAATCATTGATACAGTAAAACTTAAGATTCATGGCAGAGATTTTAGAATCAGTTAAAAAAAGAAAAAAAAAATTGAATATTTAAGAGTGAAAACCCTTTTTTTTTTTTTTTTTTTTCAATTCTAACGTTGCAGGAAGTGTAATACTGTTTCATCACTTTCAACTACTACGCAAACTTTGTGGCTATGAGTGAAGGAAGGAGCATAATATGGAGAGAAGAAAAAGAAAAAAAGAAAAAAGAAAAAAAGACCCAATAATTAGTTAGGTGGGAGACTTACCACAATGCATGCAAAAATATATAATAAAGAAAAGTCTTGGAACACTCAAAATTCAAAAAAGCATAAACTACAATATTGTTTTCTTTTTGATAATTAATTTATATGGAAATTTTGCACAAACAATGATGATACTGAATAATGTACGGTGTAGTAAATCCCCAAAATGAGAATACTATTAGGGACCAAAAAACCAGCCAAAAATACTCATGTTAAGATAGTAAATAATGTCTTTCTTCCCCAAACCCTATATCAAAAAAATAAAAAAAATAATAATAATAAATAAAGGAAAAAAATTAGAAGCCCCCATTTGAATCACACTGAAAAAAATGTTTGGAAATAAATTTAAAAAAAAAAAAAAACTCAAATTTTTCAAAAGAGCAATCAAACCTCACGTGTGTTACACATCAAACTACTACACATGTGGGAAAATCATGATGATCATCATCTCTTCTCCCCCTATGAGTGATGACTGTTGCTATCATGCCGGTCGTCGCCGCCGTGAGAACCACTCGCTTGCGACTCCGATACCCCGCCACCTCCACCGGAAACTTGCCGGTATGGGTTTAGAGCGGTCAGCATGCTTAAGTGGCTGTCCCCTAAATTATTCCCACCGCCACTGCCACCGCCACCGCCGCCGCCGCCTCCGCCGTCGCTAGACCCTAATTGCTGACTTGGCATTAAAGCAAAGGGCGTTGGAAAATTCATAAAATGCAACCCACTAGACATAGTTCCCCTATACAACCCACTATTGTTAACCGAAGGAAATGTCCAAATTGGGTCTCCACTCATCACTTGACTATTGGAATTAGCCACCATCCAAAAGTTCGCCGGAATCTGCCCGTGGTGGTGGCCGGCGGGAACGGTGCTGGCGCCTGCGGACTGCAACAAGTACCCTCCCATTGAGCTGTTCAAGTCCTGCTGCTCCGGCTGCCGCCGCTTCCTCCCAAAGCCGTCCTCCGCCGCGGCCTCTGAGAGCTCCAACGACGTCGTCGCGGCCGCGGCGTCTCGCAACTCCTGCTTCGCCTGCAGCATGGGGGACTGGAAATTGAGCAGCGTCGAGGTGTTGTTCGTGTCGGACGACGATGGCAAGAGCCCGATGCCCGGAAAAAGGCTGCTCCGTCGGTGGTGGTGGTGCTGCTGCTGGTGTTGAATTGAGAAATTAGGGTTGTAGTACGAGGACGATCGGAGCTGGGAAGGGATGGACATGCTGGAGCCGGAGCTCCGGAGGGAGATGTTGAGGGAGGTGAAGTTGGCGGGGATGGTGCCGGTGCCGGTGGCAGCGATGACGGCGGGCTCCGCCTGCTGTAGAAGCCATTCAATGGTCTCTCCGTCGGACTTGTGCCCTAATTCCCTTGTAAGCTGGAACACCCGGGCCGCGCAAAGGGCCGGCATTCGGATGCGCCGCCCCCGGCCGTCCACCTTCGTGTGCCGATCCTTCGTGGAAGTCCGCTTCGGCGGAGGCTTCTTCGAAGCCTCCCCGGAATAAGGGACAACTTGAAGAGGTGTTGTATTAGCACTTGCAGTATTAGTCATCATCGTCGTCATCGTCATCGCCGTCGTGGTGGACGTTGGGCCAGAATTCGGCTCGACGGCCGCAGAGATTGCTAGAGAAGGGTACGCCGCGGCGGAGGAGCTCGAGCACGAGGCCTCTGCCGCCTCTTCCTTCTTTTCTAGTAATTGGAATGGGAAATTGGGGCGGTGGTGGTGTTGTTGTTGGTGGTGATGGTGGTGGTGGTGATGGTGGAGATCATCGCTTCCTTCCATGATCGCATGTATAAGAAGGACTAAAACCACTAGTAGTATCAATTTTTTTCCTTTTTCTTTTTTTTCCTTTTGGTATAGTAAGAGTGAGGAGGAGCTCTAACTAAGACTTTAGTTTAATGTTCTTCTTGTTGTTGGGCTCTTTGGTGGGACTTTGTTTTGTTTTGTTTTGTTTTTTTTTTTTTTTTTTTTTTTTTTCTCTCTCACTTGAGTAGCTTGAGGCTTTCTTTTATCTATATTTAGGGAGGGGACTAACTTTGCTTTTTTTAGTCTCTCTTTGTTTGGTGTTGAGGATGGGATTTGTATGAGACTGATGTTTTGGAGTATAAGTACTGTAGTAGCTAGCTATGGAGAGAGAGAGAAAGAGAGGAGAGAGAAAGAGAGAGAGAGAGAAAATAAGCAGAGGGAAAGAGGGCAAGGGGAAGCTTGGTAGCTTTAAGCAACAAAGATAATGAGTGGGAATTATATGGGTGAGCTTTAAAAAGCAAAAAAAATTTTAGGAAAAGAAAATTTTGCTTTGCTTTGTTGTTGTTCTGCTGGGCCTTTTCCTTTCTTTCTTTTATTCAATTTTCTTTTTTGGGTTTTTTTTTCAAAATGTAAAAAAAAAAAAAAAAATTACAAGTTAAATTTCTTTTTTAAGTTTTGGGGGAGAGGGAGGGGAAAAAAAAATAAAAAATAAAAATCTGGGATTTTAATTTTTGTGAATTGGAGGGTTTGGGGATTCCTTTTTATTGTGGTTGGACAGCCTCTTTGGTTCAGACTCCACGTGAGGTGCTCTTTTTATCATTCAATCCATAAAGACAATGGTGGCCGAGGTGGGACCCAATCCCAAGTCAAAAAATAAATTTTTTTTCTACTTTTTTATAAAAAAATAAAAAAAAAAAATTTTAGAGACTTGGAAAGGAAAGATTATAGAAGTGGGTCCCAGTCTCATTCAAGTAATCATTTCCGTTTTGCCTTTGGCCCTTTGCCTTTTGTTCTTGCACCTTTGCTGGGGGACTTTGGGATTCCTAATTTCCCTCAACTAATAAGAATACGCCTCTTTGCCCTCTCTTCTCTTCTATCCCTTCTTTGGGCCTTTCTCATTGATTGCTAGCTTTAATTTTATTACCCTTTTGTTTAATCAATCGCCATTGTTTATATATATACATGTAGATATAAATATATATATATATATATCTGTGCGTCTTTTTGGCTTAGGGTTTCCTTACTCCTATATCTATATGCATCTTTTCATGTCTAGGGTTGTCTAAAAAGTTCTTCGAATGAGCTTTTGAAATGGGGTCTTAACAGGACTTGCTTATTATGTCATCTCTTTGATGATTATGATCACTGGACAGCTTGAGAATTAACCTAGCTAATGGAACAGGGCTAGTTGTTTGATTAATGTTAATTAATATTTAGAGAACTTCTGAAACATATATTATTGTCTTAAAAAATTAATAGCAGTGAATTAAAATTCATATATATATATATATATATATATATGTTTTTCAATCGCTGAAATTGTGGTTTGAGTAGATAATATCGATGAGAATGTTTAAGGAATTAAATAAGTTATAGAAAGAATGAGCTGGCCGTTAAATTTATGTAATAATATAAAAAAGTTGAACTTGGGAATTAAGTAGTTACCTCCACTACTAATAATACTCTTGGCTTTTAATGGATATTATGTTTTTTTACACACTGTTTGAATTCTCTGACAGTACAGAAATGTGGAAAACTTATGACTATTTTCTGTTGCAGGCTAAAATAATTAACTATATATATATATACATATATGATACATATAGTGAAATGTATGAAAAAAGGAAATGTATTGCACATATCAAAATGGACTAAAAGTTTTGGGGTACTAAATTAGTGCAATTCTTAATAGAGTTTAAATGAGAGCATTGCCCTTCAGGTTATCATCAATCTGTCAATGAATGGTCATAATTAATTCGTTAAAATTGAATTTGAATTATGATCAGACGGTAAATAAGTTACTGATGAGGGTTTTATGAAGAGGGCAGTATATAGGTACGTGATTGAATATGTGTGTGTGTGTGTGTGTGTTGAGTTATGGTTTTAGTCAAGTAAATTAAAATTATTCATGCTTCATGTTATGCTAACAATATTATTAATTTTAAAGACCATAACTTAACTTTTCCTCTAATTTTTCTTCTAATTAGTTTTTATTAGATATATAATAGCATATTTGTAGAAACATTAAGTAATACGACTGTGGATCGATTATACATTGATTATAATTACCCTACTCCTAAATATGTTTTCATGTTAGTGGAGAAAGATACTGTTAGTCTATCATATATGCATATATAAGCTATATATTGCTACTGAATACATTTTTGGTGGGTCGACATTATTTATATATTAATATAGAAGTAGTGTACTATAAGAAAAATTCTATCAAATTAAAAGGTACTGTAAGAAAAAGTGCAATACATTTGTATATATTACCAGCTGTATACAATTGATTTGTGATCAAAAGGTTCTTGATATCTTTTCTAGATATTATAAGCTAGTCTCTCTAATTAATAGTTATATATTTATATATGTATGTAATATCTATATATGCTCTAAGTCTGACTACGATCATTATATGGTATATATGTTAGAATGTATATAATGATGTTAAAGTATTCAAAGGAAAAAAGGCGGTGCCATTTGGCCACTATATTATAACTAAATTGATTGATTTTTTATTTTTATTTTTTATTTTATTTATTTTTTACTGGTAATGACAAGAGAAAAGGAAAAAAAAAAAAAAAAGATACTGGTCATCATTGGCCCCCCCACTCAGAAAAAAGTATCCTTTGTCATAGAACAAATATATGTTGACCAAATTATAAGTTGTTTCCGCTTTAACCTTCTGTGAAACGAAAGCAAAATAAATAAAATAAAAAACAATCCTTGTAATTGTGAGTTAACTTTGCAAGTTTTAATGACATATTATGATACGGCTAATAAAACAAAACAATACATTAGTTTCCACGACTGCATATACACTGTTTAAGTATATATTTCGAAAAATAGATAAAAAGACAGCATAAATTTAATTCCTTTGGGCGTTACCTATAGATATATATATATATATATATATAATAGTGTGCATGTATGTATTCTAGCTTATATGTATACATACAGAATATAGTAATTAGTTTTTCTCTGTAATTAGATATTCAAACTGATGGTGTGTCGTCTTCCATGGATAAAGCTAAAACATATATACTACAAATAGTAAGATATAAATAACACACAAAAAAAGGAAATTTATGGCAATTGAATTTTTAACATACCACATTATTAAATTTATATCCATAATAGATAATTAACTTAACCATTAAAAACTCGTATATATACGTTCTCATTATTATTACTCAAGTCACATTTATCTTACTCTTCCAAGTTTATTTCAAGAGGTATCTATATATATAGCCGTATATACATATATATTTATATACACACACATAAGGGCACGGTTTTAATTGTTACTCCATTATTTATCTATTGATAGGCTTATCGTTATTTTAACGATAAAATATTAATCCGACGATTGTAACAAATTAGATAGCTAACCAAAAAAATTATAACAACTAATGAAATTAAATTTTTATTACGTAACTTCATCAAGTTTTTATATTTAATAATAACTACCAATAAAAACGTAACCATTAAAAACTCGTTCATATATATAAATATTTTTTAGGTGATATGTACGTAGAGAATATCTATATGTAATTAAATAATGATCACTTCTTCATTTTATTAAATATTTAATCTGAAGGTGTCAATGTATAAAGCTAAAAGCTATATACTGTAAATAGTAAGATATAGTAACACACGCATATATATATATATATATATATATGTGTGTGTGTGTGTGTGTGTGTGTGTGTGTTTCCACTTCCCACTACTATTAATCGAGCCACTTTTTTTTTTACTGCCTACATGAGTCATCCTCGTACAAGAATAAAAGTATATACTATTAATGAATGTATACACAAAAAAAAAAAACACACACATAATATATATACGAGCATAGTTTTTACTTTAATATTTACTCATTAATGGGTATTAATATTATTTTAACCATAATATATTAATCCGACAATTATAATAAATTAGATAGTTAAGTAAAAAAAAATTAATGATAATTAATGAGATTAGATTCTTAATAAATCGCATCTTTAATTTTTTATATTTAATGAGTAACTAATGTGTGTGTATATATATATATATATAGATATATATATGTGTGTGTCTATATATATATATATATAATATGTTGATGAAGAATTGAAGTGGAAACATTGATCTGATGAGGTAGGATGGTCCTGTGGGTGACGGTAGAGTGGACCAAAGGTGGACCAGAAATAAGCAAATGCTGCCTTTTCTGAGACCACATGCCGTTGCCACTTGTGTGTATGCTATTGAAGCAGACAGCTTACTAACCATCTTCTTTGAACTACACCAATCGACCTGTTTGTTAATATCAGTTTGGAACCACAACCGCCAATTCTACTTGTGAGCCCCCATAACACACAAATTTAGTCCCACTACATATATATATGTGTGTGTGTGTGTATATATATATATATATGTTGTGTGTGTATGCGTATTGGTATATATGTAACATGTATTGTGTATTGATATTGCTTTCTTTCTTGGAAGAATGTATATAATGTTTGGATTGTTTTATTTATTTATTATCATTTCCTTTTTTTGTTTGGTTTGGCACAAAATAATCAGGAGGGATCATGTTGTTAATTCAAGGTACGTATGGACAGAAAACGGGCACATATATATATATAAAATATATATATATATATATATATGGTTTTTCTTGCTCAACTAATGGGCGATTAATTTCAAATTAAGCGAAAGCTTATAGGTATTAATTTGCACCAAGTGAATCAATCGACTAAAAATTCAGACGTTCAGTTTTATTTATTTAATCCTTAATTTGTTCAGCACAAGTTAGATGTTCAAATCTTTGCCATATATAAATTTATATGTGAAAGCTTATATTATAGGTTAATATTAGAAAGATCATGATCTTTAGTAGCAGCGAAAGCTCAACCCGTTACGCTTTTTTTTTAAATAAAAAAAAATTTACAAAACTTAGAGCGAGCTTTTAAATAGTTGAACAATTAATTGAGTTTGGAAATGTGTTTGATTTAATTTAAGTGCAATTATTCAGGAACAATGTTTGTTTTGTTTAAATATTTTGACATCAATCAACGCTAATCAATTATTTTAATATTCAATGTAATTTATCACCAACTATAGTTAAACCTGTATAAATTAATATTTATAGGAACCGCGAAAATTAATTAAGTACTCGAACTATTATTTAATCGAGATAAATTATTACCTTTCTTACCAAGTCGACATTGGCCAAAAATATTATTTAATCAAGATTATACTGTAGTAACAACAAATTAAAAACTGACTTTTTAATTCTTCACCAAGAAAAAAGGTCAATTTTTTTAGTAATTATAGGAACTCACACTCTATATAGGGGCTCACAAATTGTCAAATAACAACAAAATGTTGAAAATAACTTGACAATATGTTAGAGCATACATATAGTATTAAGTACTATCGTACGATATTTTCTCCAAATTGGATTGTCCATACATGATAAATACTTTTCATTAAAACTCAATAATGAGTTTAGATACCGGAGAATCATAGCCTTCATGTAGCTAGGGCTTATGTCATGGTGGAATATCTAAAAAAAAAAATAAAAAAAGAAAAGAAAAGAAAACAGCCTTTCACAAGCACAACAAAAAAAAGATGGGAAAATAATAAATAAATAAATAAAAAGAATATCTTAAAAACACCGAGTAATTGTGTCACATCACTTCTCTAACTTTTTTGCCCTGACTCTCTCTCTCTCTCTCTCTCTCTCTCTCTCTCTCTCCCCTATTGGAGTGGTATATAATTATTCTTCCTCATATCTGCAAAAGAGAATACAAATTATCCCTTCAGAGATCCGTTAAATGTACCGTTTAATTTCGCCCTCCTCGACCTTTGGGTCGCCTACCCAGCACTAAACTTTGTTTCTTTTCTCTCCTTTTTTTTTTTTTCCCCCGGAGTCAGTGTTGTGATCACTTTAATTGGTATTGCGAAATATTCAGTAGTTCTTTTCATGCACAATTACATGTTTATCCTATTGATAATTTTATTATTTTCTTAATTAAGTGTTGTGATCACTTCAATTAATGAATCCTACACAATAAAGGAATCAAAAAATATAAATGTCACTCTTTAACTCTTTTCTATTATTTTCTCATTAAAGAGCATAATGTCTATTTTTAGTAACTTATATTGTGTAAATTTGAATTATGCATCTTAGAATAAATTAGTTAGATGTAGATTTACTATTAAGTTGTGTATGCAACTATAAATGAATATTAAAGGCACGTTTAGTTCGCTGATTCGAGTTTTTAATTCGAGTTGAGATGTAATTTTATGTGAGAATTTTTTATTGTAGTAAAAAAGTTAAATGTGTCTGTTTGTGAGAACTTTTTACTATAGTAAAACTACAATTCTAAACTTGAATTAACGAAATAAACGGGACATAAATTTATTTATATACTCTTAATAAGTACACATGTTAAATGTTAATTATTTTCTCTCAGAAAAAGTTATTAATTTTTTAGAGTAATTGTAGATTGATGAAAATTTTATTTTTAAATTTCGTAACATAGAAAGAGGACTATGGTTCATGTTCTAACAAATATAAGTAAAGATGTAAACATTAAAATAAAAAAAAAAATCAACAATTCTTATTTTCATAATTTTATTTTATTTTCTAATCTCGTTATTATTCATTTTTTTAATAGAATCTCGTTTTATCTTTTTTTTTTTTTTTTGCTACATAGTGAAACATGCTGAAAAAATTCTATCAAATCAACTGTATATTTTAGGTTATAAATAGTTTACTTGGTATGACAAATGATCATTCATTCCACATCCTTTTGATTAGGACTAGTAAATTTAAATATTTAGGAAAAAATTTATGCTTATACGTGTCAATAGTTACCGCATTAAATTTGGGAATATTATTCTAGCTATCTGCTGGGGGGTTAATCATTGTCAAAAAGGCAAGAAACACAAGGCATAAAATATTTTATTGGGCAGGTCTCCGATACGATTGATTGGTCTTGCCTTTTGACTTGACAAAGTTTTAACTTTTTAGCCATAGAATCTTAGGAGAAAATCCTTTCCTTGTTTGCTTTGGATGTGATTGTAAATGCCGTTATTGTGGGTACAAGCCACGTTTATATTTTTGTGGTTAAATTTCTTCTTTCTACTCGATCTATACATACTTTATATGAGTCTTTCTTTATTGTACAAACCTCAAACTTTACCTCTAAAACCCCTACTCCTAGTAAATTTAATTACTATTTTTTGTGTTTTCATTTGAAATAGAATTATTATCACTAAATAATTTAGAAGATTATCCATAATTAATTGTAAAACCACAAGCTAGATTATAATTAACATTGTTTTAACCATAAACCCACCCTTAATTTTGGTATGGATTATAATGGCATCTTCAAAATTTTTATTTATTTATTTCCTAAGGAGAGACATCTTCATCTTAATTGATTGGCTTTTTAATGAAAAATGAGAGATTATTTAGTAAACTGGGTGTACCACGTCATCTTATTTATATAGTATATCCGTCCAATGAAACCACATTATTTAGTCACTTTCTCTGTATCAGTTTTTGGTATTTTCATTTCTCTTTCTTATTTTGTATAACATTGATTGTTGAGTCAAAACCACCATAATAATTCTACCTAATTTCTTATCTTAATCAATTAACTTTAAGTTAATTACTTTTATTTCTAAAATACCATTACTCAATAAGAAAATTTGCTTTTTGGTGTGCCCGTTGTTATTTCTTGTCTTGTATCATGTATCTGCACTTCCAGAGCTGATTCTTTTGATTTTACCACTGAAAATTTGATGGTATTATATTGCTTATTTTTATTTTTTTGTCAAACTTAGTTTGAGTTAAATATAGTTTCATGTTCCTTTTCCATTTGGATTACACCTTTTTTTTTTCTTTATGTGCTGAATGATATGTGGAATAACAAAATGGGCAAACAAGAATTGTTCAAAAAAGATTGTTCATGAAAGATCGACAAGCAAGAAGTATCAAAAAAGTTAGCAACTTCAGTTAGAAAAAAAATCTCAACATTAGTTCTTTCGTTTAGCATTTTAAGTGAAGGAAAAAAAAAAAAAAAGAACAAACAGCAACTTGCACATGTTACAAAGCAGAAGAAATTGAATAATGGTTTCTTAGAAATAAAAATAATTAATTTAAAGTTAATTGATTAAAATAAAGAAATTACGTAGAATAATAATAATGTTTTTGGCTCAACAATTAATGTTGTACGCATTAGGAAAGAGAAACGTAAATACAAAAAGCTGATATAGATAAAGTGGGCAAATGGTGTGATTTAATTGGACGAGTGTACCACATAAGTAAACATGACGTGGTACACTCGGTCTATTGAATAATTCTTTGTAAAAACGCGTGTTTTATTTGGTGAGGTTTTAAAAAGATTTTGACCATCTAATTTTAGCCAGACCCTATTTTGAAGAAAATAAAGTAATATTAATTACTCAAAATGTAAAGGATGAAGTTGATTTTTTTTAAAATAATTAAAACCGTCATCGAATACTTTTGTGCTCATAACATTCATTAGTAATCAGTAGATAGCCAGCAATGAGAAAATAAAAATGTATATGCGGTACGCACTAACAAAGTTATAAAGGCCGAAAAACCATTTGGTTATTTCAATATATTTTTTTTTTATTCAAACCTCTCATCAATTATCTAATATCGGCTTCACGAAAGACCAAATGATCCATCAAATAAAGTTAAAAGGTTTGGTGTATATGGAAATTTCTTAGTTAGTAATAAAAAAGAAAGTTAAAAGAAATTTCATGAGAACTCACATTAGTCTTTTCAATAGGAAGAAAACTTTATTAAAAGGAAAAGAAAAAAGTTCTTAAAAACTAAAACCAATATTATATAATATATATATATATATATATTATATATGCACACACACAACACACACACACCACACACACAAACATAAATCTGATCAATATGCAGATTAATTAGTAGAAAAAATATTGTTAAACTATCGAAAGAAATAAATCTCCAAAAAATCTATGGGTTTTCAAATTTCGTGAAATCTAATATTTTTCAATTCAAGAAATTTCCAAGAGGTGTCTCTTTCGAATTGTACAAAATTAATCACCTGTCATAGAACAGTAAAGTCAAGATTGACAATAGTCACAATAATGTAATTAAAGCCACAGCAATATAGTCATTTGAAAGCTAGCTGTTGTAGATAAATATATTACAAGACACAGCAAGAATTTTTTCCGACCGGCTATAGCTTATATAGAAAATGACTTTCCCAAAAGAAAAAAAAAAAAGAAAAAAAAAGGAAAGTGGCTTTTTTTTATTATTTTTAACAAATATTATCTATTAGCTCATGGCAAGATCATCACCATCACCCATCAAATGTTTGCTAGTCAATTACTTGTGGTACCACAAATTCCAAGCATATGGCGAATTACAAATATCTACCCTATAACAAAAAAAAAAAATGATGATAAAAATAAATTTAAAAAATATATTTATTTTTGGACCAGATGTGACTTCTGTTGCGGATCATAAGCTTGTGTATCCAGCAAAAATGTTAAAAGATAACTGGACCCCACTTTTTGTGATAGATAGTGTATAGTGTTCTTTGAGAGAGTTGGCTCCATATTTTTCATATTTATTAGTACTTTACGGCATGTTTATCCTTAAACTAAACACCTGAGAGGGTCCATTAAAGAGACATGTCATCTTGGAAAGACTTTTTAAATTTTGGTTAACCACTCATGATTATTAGAAAAAAAGAAGATATAAACTTGTCTGTCCGTTTGAGGAAAGTGATCTCCTGCTGTAATAGTATTATTTATAAACATTGTTCAATATCCTTATATGTACTCTGCATGGCTTATAATTTGCCAACTGTTTCATATGTTACATAGTTATTGTCTAGATTTAGAATATATTCACCACCCACTATCATGTTTGTGGAAATGGGAGTGATATATATATATATATATATATATATTATATAGAAGAAATACATACTGTTTTTATATTATTATTATGGTTGGATGGATATGATCATTTGTCCTAGAATCCTAGCCAGTAATATAAAGATCTGGAGGAGGGTTTTTTTTTTCTAAATATATAATATTTTTTTGGTAAATAAAAGTGGGGTTTAAGGCCTCATTCGCTTCGCAGATTCAAATTTCAATTTGAGTTGAGATGAATATTTTCTAAAAACTTTTAACTGTAGCAAAAAAAAAAAATAAATAAATGTATATTTTTTTAAAGCTTTTTAACTATAGAAACTTAAAATTGAAACTCGAATCAATAAAATAAACGAGACCTTGTATATAGAGCATTATTCTCCGTCCTAGTTGGGATTATATATATATATATTATATATATATATATAGAAAATATGTTGTGGACTTCTAAGATGTAAGTGTCGCTTTAAACCAATCGAAATGGTCTGTTTCAATGACTTTTTCTAGTGTCGGCAAGTGGGAAAATCCTATAGTGAAGATCTTCTTATCCAAACGTGGTTAGAGAAGTCCAATGGAAACTCACCAACTAGGCATGAAAAGACAACGAAATAACGAAGCAAGCTATCTTCTTGTTTGACACCACACAACAAGCTTCGATCAAGTTTTTCTTTCCCTTTTAATTCTTAATTTTCCCAAGTTCTAAATTTAGACTTGGGCAATGAATATTGGATCCCCTATTATTAAAATTCAGCATAACAAGTGAAAGTGTTATTTAGCATGCTACATTATTTAGCTTAATTATTAATTGTATATTCACATGATCAATTAATTTAATATTTTAGCATCGTCTTCATGTATTAATATTTTAATTAGTTTTCTAGTAGGCATTAATGTTATAAATTTTTGGTCATCTCTACTTTCTGTAGAAAAAAATGAAAAAATTAAAAACATTGATGTATCAACATTTTGAAATGATAATTCAATAATAATAATTGTTAAAGCGTCAATGATTCAATTCTAAATGGTAGAATTTGGCAAAGACCAAGCTAAATCTAACAGTAAATGTAACCTTTATTTTTAGATGAGATTAAGAGTTTGAATCCTCCACCCGACCTTAGAAAAAGAAAAAACAAAGAGCGAAAAATGTTTTGATCTTTCACAATCTTATAGTTCATCTCCATTCATCATCCACTTCCTTTTGTGGGGGGAGAAAGGGCGCTATAAGGTAAATCAATATAAACTTTAGGTTCAAATGATCCCCCGACTTTCCTCTGTTTGTTTGTTTTTTTTTTTTTTTTTTTAATTCACACTTAAAACTGTATTTATTCATTTTTGTTTGAAATTTGGTTCACATCTACATATTGTTTATACCACCTACTTACTTGCATGGTTAATAGACCTTAAATACCCTTTTATACAAATATATATATATATATATATATTAATCTAAAATTTCCAACAATGATCTTGCTAAACTGATATAAGGATATAAAGGACAAACCAAAAAAACTAAATTATTTTCAAAAAAAAAAAATAAACAATTAAATAAGAAGAAAGCTGGTAATTGGCAATGGTATAATACGAGGTCTGCGCTGTGTAATGACTGGCAAGAGGTGCATTCTGTTAAGGATTTTGATTTTCTGGCTAGATGTTACTCAGAAATTTGATAACATTATCTGCAATTAAAAAAATGTGACCAATTTTTTATGAACAAAAAAAAAAAAAAGTGACCAATTAACCAATTGAAAGAGGATTGAGGGCAATATATATTTGAGAATTGAGACTGAAGTAGCTAGCATAGGGATATCTTTTGTTGATGGGCATAATCCTATAAAGTAAAATGATCAAAAGTGGAGGTGGAATTGAAAACAATGTTTACTTTTACACCTCATATCTTTGTTCTTTTTTCAATAAAAATTGAAAAGATCCGTAGCACCTTTTTACCTTTTATAATAATTTCAATCACTTTTTCAAAAGAGAGAATTAAGACTCTAGAAATCATCATGAATCTTCCAATAAGTTGTTTATATGTATTAAAATATTATAATCAAAAAAATTCAAGGAAAAAAAATGAAACAAAAGAAACAAAACCCCACTTTAAGACTTTCATTTGTATCGCAAAGAAATAAGAAAAGAAAAAAGTAAGGAAAAAGATGTTGCATTATATATACGTGTTTGTGTTTGTATGTAATTCATCATTTTCTCATGTATACTTTTCCCGACAAATAAAGAACAAATTGAAAGGAAAAACTGAAAAACATATTTAGTTGCTCACTAATTAACTTGTTCTTTGTTAAAAATATTAACCTAAAATACCAGCTGAATGGACGATTAATATTTAATATAAGTTAATCAGTTACAAGAAAATGTCTATACACACACACACACACACATATATATATATATGTGTGTGTGTGTGTGTGTGTGTGTGTGTGTGTGTGTGTGTGAACCCTAAAACAAGGTACATGATATGAAAAATAATAATATACTCAAATCATTATTCATCAAGATCGTACTAAATAGCTGTTTTTTTCTTTTTCCCTTTTTCTTTTTTACCGTTCATTTATTATGTGAGGAGAAAAACTACATTATGAGCAAGGAAAAGGAGAAAAAGAAAAGGAAAAAAAAAACAGCATGCACGTGCTGTGTTTAATAAGAGGCATTTATGAAGAGTGTTGGCTGTGAGGCCACGTATTGGGTGCTTTAACAACAGGACCTCTCAACACATACATACACACAAACACACAAACAGAGGCACATCAACATGCGCTTTGGTGAATGGTGAGATAGCTTATTAGCTACTCTGGCATTGATACATCATTCTCTCTCTCTCTCTCTCTCTCTCTCTCTCTCTCTCTCTCTCTCAGTTCTGTGTTCTGCTCCCAAATCTTGTTTGGGCTTGTTAAAAGCTGCACTGCACTAGTCACACCCACTATCGGCTTCTTGGTTAGGGTTTTTCACTATTTACAGCTCTTAATTAACTTAATATATATATATATATATATATATATTAACCATTTTAGGTTGGTGCAGCGACAGGACTGCATTTCTTTCTTTTGTTCCGGATGTACCCATAGTTTAATATTTTACAACCCCATTTTAAGAACCCTACTTAATCTTGTATTGAGTGTGTACTAGTAGCATAAGTGAAAATTGGATCGTATCTTTTAAATAAAATTGAGTCAAGTCCTTTCCGTACTACTAATAAGTCTCAAAATTCCTAATGTGATGAAAGAAATGAGAGGCGGGATGCCACCAATAATTTTCTTTTTTATGTGAGTAAAGATTAAAAAAAAAATTTTGAAAAAATTTACGGTAGGATCCATCTTTTTACCCTACTTATAGAATAAGTTTTTTTAATCATTAAATAAAATATTATTGGTGCAGGAGCAGGTTATTATTTTACTGTGAACACTATTGATATTTAAAAATAATGGCGTGATACACCTGATTCATTGAATAATTCCTCAATTTAAAAAGACTTGCTCTACTAACTTGGTAAAATAACATATCTTACAATAGAAATCTACACTAAACTTGTAATTTTAGTATTCAATTCCTTGAATATGTTAAACATTTGTAAGGCCACCTAAATTACCAATGTCTTTTATATGCTTGATTAATGGAATTTATTAAAGGGGGGCTAATGGCTGAAATCAAAATTTTAAAAGATAGATATCTTGTAAAAGCACGAAAAGTTCATAATTAGGATAAAGTACCAAAAAGATTAGGGACACTCCTTAAAAAAAAAAAAAAAAAGCAAATAAATAAATAAAAAAAAAGGAAGAAGAAGATTAGGCACACATGAGTAATATTTTCGCCACTAATATAAACGATTTAACCATTTGAGTCTTATTATAATGGTTTGGCAATTTTATAAGGTTAATTACTAAATATAAAAGTATATAGAAAAATTAATCAAAAGGCCAAGTCTATTGTCACCCCCTAACCCTAATTCCATTTTTTTCACTCGTTTTTAAACCATCCATCACTTAAGTTATAAATTTTGATTATTATTTGTTACACCCCTGTTTAAAAAGTTCCCAAGTCTAAATTGTACTGCTCTTTTCCACCCACCCACCAACCAAACTTACCCTTTTTTTCTTCCTAACTATTTATCGTTTTCTTTTTAGAATAAACTAACGAACTTCATTCCACACTACTATATCAAACATTACATAAGAATTAAGACTCTAGTACACTAGGCTAACTTGGTTTTCATTTTAAAATCAGAATTATGATTTATGATTTGAACATGTGGTCCAAACTATGGTCTGGAACCAGAATCAAAACTAGGGTTTAAACCATCCAAAACTAAGAGGGGGTAGTTTTATTTTTTAGATGGTTTTGGTTTAAAACATCACATCAAGATCCAAATCTTAAACTAGAATTATTCAAACCAAACACTAACTTTCAAGACCATTTTTTACTTTTTGCAAATAAATAAAGATTGAAACCAGAATCATGAACTCCGGTTCTAAAACCCTCATACCATGCAACCTTAACTTCTTCAGCCATGTTTATTGTATTGTAATACTTTATGTTTTTTTTTTGGCTAAAAATAATATATGTGCTTTTATTTATTTTTTTCACGTGCTATTGGTACACTTTTATTGTATTAGCAAAAAAATGATATAGAAGCTTTGATCATAGTGCTGAAACTTTGGACGGGCTGCCTGTGACCGCCCAAAAAGCCTGAGTTTTTGCCTGAGCTTGAGCCTGAGCTGCCCGAGAAATTCGAGCCACCTGCCCGAGCTTGAATTTCACCTTGAACAAGCCGCGGGCTTGTATTAGGCAGCCCGAGCCCGCCAAAATTGCCATAATTATTTAAACTTTTTTTTAATATTAAGTTATTTTGTGTTAAAATTTATATATATATATATATATATATATTACAATTTGAAATTTGAAATGAACACACGAACTATATAAAAAAAATTATTTCTTTATTAATTTTTAAATTTATAATTCATTATTACCTCATTAAAAACTTTACCAAGAAAAACCTAATTGGGATAAAAACTTGGCAAGAAAAAAGAGTGCAATCATATTGTAACGAATTACAAATTTTACAAACTTACAAAGTTATACAATTACAAATACAATGTCAAAGGTAAATACATATTTACAAATTACAAAGTTACAATTTAATTTGAAGCTGAAGGATCGTCTTCAAAATTAAATGTTAATCGATTAAATTCATTGATCCATTATTGGTTTGCCAGTGAAATTATATCTTGTAGACGTTGATCGGCCCAATCCCAATCCTTAATGCAAACTAAGGCTTCAACATTGAGTGACTGGTCTTTTAAAATAGAGATCATCAAATAGCGATGAAGTTATTAAACCAATCTTTGAGTGACTTTTGATAAATTATTAATTTACTTTGGTATGCAAGTAGAAAGTTACTTTGATATAAAATCACAAAGAGAGTGAAGAAAGTGGAAGAAAAAAGAGGATAATTAAGAGGATGAAGAGAGATTGTGAACAGAAAAATAGATAAAGATAGAAAGAAGAGTGATATAGAGTAGAAAAACACGAGTATCTATAAGAACAAAACTGACATTATATAGAAACAACACTTTTTAAAAATAAAAAATAATAAAAACGTGATGGTAATGTGTTTCTTTCCTTGTGTAATTGTTTTTTGAGGAATCCTTTTATCATGTGATTGATTATAAAAAAAAGGTGAAAAATGTGAAAACTGAAATATTAAACTGGTAAAATAAGAATTTGCTCTTTCTATTAAAGAATTGTGTGTTTACCTTAATTAATAAGTTAAAAATTTAAATAACAAATATGGGCATTGGGTATAGTGGTATGATTCTCGCTTTGGGTGCGAGAGGTCCCGAGTTCAATTCTCGAAACGCCCCAATCTGTAGCAACTAATATTTTCGGGCGGATTTTGGGCAAATCGAGCAACTCGGGCTTCAGGTAAAAATTGGGTTTTCTGGCTCATTTTCGGGTCGGACAATTTGGACGGGTCGGGTAGTCAGACATGAACGGAAAGATTTAAAAACAATTCCGGCGGACGGCGGTTGATGGCACCTACATGGCAACGGGCTCCGGCGTAGTCTCAAAATTTGGGCTGCCTAAGCCCAAGCCCAAATTTCCACCTTGGACAGTCCGGCATATGGGCCTGCCTGCACGAGCCTGAAAAAATGTGGGCTTCGGGCAGCCCGCCAGCCTAAAGTTCCACCACTATTTGATCATTTAGTCTTCCCATTGAAGGTACCACACTTTGTATATGTGAAAAAAGCCTCACTACAAGGAAAAAAAAGGCTATTAGTGGCGAAAAAATTTGCCGATAATAAGATACACGCTGCTATTTTTCTATAGCGGTAAAAATATTCTTTACTAACGCGCCGCTATAACCTTATAGCGGTGGATTTGAAATTCGTCACTACAGTTAGTGGTGAAATTTTTTCTCAGTACAAGAGAAAGTCGCCACTATATTTTACGTCTCTCTAACACAAAAAAAGTGACATTAGCGGCAAAAAATTTCCCCATTATATATTTATTTTGGGTAATCTTGACAAATACTCCTTGAAAGTGTATGAGTCAAGATTTTTACTTTTTACTCTTAATTTATAACCTTTTTAGTTAAATAATTACACTAACAAAAAGATATTTATCAAGAATAAAGAGTAAAGGTCTAAACTCATACATTCTTAAAAATAAATTCTCCATTTTTTTATTTATTTTTAATAAAATTATTTTGATTTTGACATTAGAAGTAGTGGCGCAGTTTTCCGCCGCTACTGTTCAATTTTTTTAAATAAAATTATTTGTTTATTGCTTTTATTTGTTAATTTGTAAATGACTGATACCAATAACAGTTGTGCTTCATAACAACAAGCATATGAGGGCATTACATGTTGCCAATTCCAATCCTAATGGTCTGAAACTTTTGGTTTGGCAGAATTATCCGAGCATTTTTGGTAGAAGAACAGAAGATTGTGAAGAAGGATTTGAAGATTCAGAAAGCAAAAGAAAAGCAGGCTGCAAAGAGCTAAGATGTCCTTGAGTGTTAATTTAATTTAAACATTTGCTTAAATATATATATATTTCATTACAACTAAATGACATTAAATAGTAAACTATTACAATAAAAAAGAAAACATCTAAATTGTCATCATAAGTAATTAGTATAAGTCTTCATCAATAACATTAAGTAAAATAAAAAGATAAGTTCTAATTTAAAACTAAGTGCAAAATAATATCTAAGTTGTCATCATAAGTAATTAGTACAAGTCTTCACTAAGAACATCAAGTCTAATAAAAAGATAAGTTCTAATTTAAAAGTAAGTGCAAGGTAAATACTAGAGAGTAGTAAATAAAACCTAACTTGCTCATTGCGGAGGTGGCGGTCCATATTGTGAGAAAATGTGAGGAAATTGAGACCGCATCAGTTCAATCAAATTATTAATTCTTTGTTGCATCTAGAGATTGTGTGCCTCTTGAGATTATCTAGTCACTGAATCGCTGGGATAATTCTTTGTACTTTGGATGTTGAGAAGAGGAAGAGGAAGAGGAAGAACAACTAGAGAGAGATCTCTTCGAATCAACAATCTTATTTTCCAAGCCCTTAACACATCTAGTCTGGGTTTATGAACTCGATCCACAATTTCTTCATCTGAAAGGCGATTGTTGCGTGACAAAAATGTCATTTCTTCAATTTGCTCCTCAATTTCATGTTGTGCTTCGCGAATTTGAATCATCTCCTCTTGCAAATAAATTTGTTAAGGATTAAAACACTTGTAAATTGAATTCATATGTAATGAATGAAATTATTGTTGGTTTTCGAAACGTTTTCGTGTGCGGAAACGTGATAATGCGGATCGTGTATAACAAAAATTTTCATAAAACTTTTGAATATTCTATAAATTATATTAATTTATGCAATAATAAATTAATCATATTAATTTATAAAGATAGATATCTAGTGAACGATTATACAGATAACTTGAGGTCCTTGACCACGAACAGTCCAAGCTCCAAGCTTTCTCAGAAAACTCGAATCTTCCTCGTCTAGTCTTTGAAATCTGTAAGACCTAGAGTGTGGGCTCTAATAAAGAAATATCAGATTAGATCACTCACTTCTCTTTTTCTCTCTCTAAAATTCAGTCACCTTAGGAATTTTAAGAGCAAAAAATTCTTTTCAATTTTCTATTGTCTCCAATTTATAAAACACTAGGAAAACCCTTTTGCTTTAACTTAAAGACAAAGCAATAGAAAAACTGGTTACTACTATATTATAATCCCATTAAAATATAATTTTCCATTTAAGTTTGGAAATAAAATTCTCTTCCTTCCCTTTACTATATGGCGGGCCACACCACAAGGAGACTTCCCTAGAGTTGGTGCAAAATTGAAGCAAGAGAGAAAATTCCTCCTTTATCCAATTTTCAATTTTTGCTCAAATTCAAATCTAAATAAAGTCATACTTCACTTTCTTTTTGACTTTAATTAGAAAATTTGTCAAATAAGTAAACTGGATATCTTAGAGAGCAAGCAATTGAATCCCTGTAGGATTCTACCTGTGTCACACGCCCCTTGCATCTCCCTGTGCCTGGGCGTGTGACCTCATGTGGTTCCACCATAGCGTGTTCTAAAATTCATTTAATTAAATAATCACATTATTTATTTTGAGTGTTATTAAATCCTGATAATTTATCTTGTCTTGCAAAGAATATAAGGATGACAAGGGGACTCATGAGCTTATAATTTTGAGCTCTAATAAAATTAATAATTAATTAAACTCTTTAATTAATTGATTTTATTAATTCTAAAAGTTACTCTACTAAAAACTTAAAATTGCACTCTCGAGATTATAGACATAATTTACTTCAAAGAACTTAAAGTGTCCATTCGATATAGTCATTACATATAGATCAATCATTCATAAATAATTCATAATTAGAGTTAGGTAAAATCCATTAACCTCTCTAATTACATATTTATCCTTGAGTACCATTAATTCTCTAATTAATAGTATATTCATAAAACACATTCATGAATATGAGCTCATTACTTATTCAAGTACTGAGTCAACCCTTAAGAGAATTATTTATCTACTTATTCAAAGAAGAAAAAATGGATTACATCTCGTATATTAGCATTCTCGACTATCCATTTCATCATGTTTTCATGATACAAAGAATAAGATTTACAATGTTGAAATTCATACCGAATAAGTCAAAAAACACAAATCCAAAAATATGAGTCTACTAATAACTCATGATTAAAATCATTCTATACATGACCATCAATATACTCAAATTTAATTTTCTATAGTTAACGGAAATTATCAGAAAATCAAATTGTGTCTATATCTCAGTTCTACATGATATTATTATGCATAATACACTTATTCAATATCCCTCTATATTAATAATGCGGATAATACTATTCTATTTTTAATAGGAATGACGTGTATTAGTAATGTTTTATTTAAAGATTCCGTAACTTTAATTAAATTAATTACAAACATTATTTTGATTATTATCCTTAAATATTATCCTCTCGTATATAACACTAATATATAATATTAAAGGTATAAATAACCACAAAATTTTCAATAATATTCATAAAGTATTCAAGAATACATGCACATAAATAACAAATAAACTATTTTATTAATTAAATAATAAATATTTTATTTTAAGGACACTATTCCTAACAATTATAAATTACTTGGGTATACTCAAATAATGTTGCTCTGCCAAAGAATCACTCCAACCAGTCTTTTCATCCCAATGCATCATCTTATGAAACTCAATAGGGCTTATATTTGGGTGTTCTGCTCTATGCGCCGCATATGACTTGGTCCCCTGTCCCCCACATATTTACCCAATTGCTCTCTATTCGAACTATTTTGTATGCTTTTTCTCTGTTGTTAGTAAGATAGGTAATAAGAACATGAAACTATTATAGTGCAAAAAAAGATATAAAAGTAAGAAGTACATAATTACTTTAATACTCACCAACTGTGCATCTGGACCAGAAGTCACAAAGCCAGTCCCAATCAGCCTTGTCTGGGACATCAGGGTGTGGATGTAGTTTCCCTAAAGCAGTGTTGCCGGGTCCTGGGGGCTTCCCTGCAATGTTATAAAAATGGGCGCGAAATGCACAACGCCAATCATTCCACAGTTGTCCTAGATGCCTATTCATGCTTACCATTAGCGGCTCACTCCATGGAATATTAATTTTTTGCTGCAATTCAACATACACATTAGAAAGAGTCATACAATCAAAGTGTTTTAAAAATAAGAAATAAAATTTGAGTTAAGTTCTTACATCTATTGCTTTCCAAATTGGTATCTTCTATTCTGAATCAATCTTATGATATGAAGCTACCTGTAGTGGCAAACATTGTTTTCCATGCACAGACAAATCACGTGACCATGTACTATGACTTTCCCCTATTGGCTTCAACGTGGTCATGTCAAATTGGGTTGGTAATTTTCCATCTTTAGCGTTTGTTCTCCTTCTCTCCATCCAATCCTAGATATGGTCCTCTACCACCCTTTTCCTTTCTTGATCCGCCATCATCATCATGTGGGGTTCTGGAGGAGCTCGACATAGTGTACTGTATATTGGAAATAAAGCATTAGGAAATATAAAGAATAAGTTAATAATACAACAAGTTCAAGCTATCACAATATTAATGTACGATATACTTACAATTATATTCATCCATTTCATTTGATGATGCCTCGGGGTCATCGGGCTCATTACTATCATAGTCTTCATCTTCTAAAATCTCTTCATCATCGTACTCATCGAGAATATCATCCATCATAATCTATGTTAGCATTATCGTCATCAATCGGTGGTCTAACTTCTGTTTGTATAACAGTGGTACAAATTTCAGGATCCATATCGTCATGATGAATCAATAATGCTTCCATATCATGCTCATTTATAGCTATAGGCATGCTCGATGAATTATCTTCAATTGCATTGTCATCATTTTCAACGTCATCTTCTTGTACAGGAATATCCCATAGATGTCTATGGCTAAATTTTTCCACAATTTGCCAAGATCCACCTTTGAGTGGATCTCGCGTAAAAAATACTTGTCGCGCTTGAAAGGCAAATATGAAGAGTTCATCTTTATACCATTGTCCCCACACAAAGTTATGCATTACTTCTCATACACCACATTTTTTGATCGTTTTGATGTGTTAAGCCATGTACAATTGAACAACAGGACACGATAGTCATCACTGACAAAAGTATATTCACAAATTTGCTAAACAACACCCAAGAAATCTGGTATGGAGCCTTCACCAGATGCAAGCACAGAAACGCCACAACTTGCGTCGTTCATCTAGAGTCACGCTCCTTGATCAAGAACTTAACTCCATTAATCATGCATCCATTGTAAGAAGTAACACGAACATTGGGACCATAAGACAAGTAAAATAGCTCATGATCAGTGAGTTAGATATCTAAAGTGAGAAAATGTTGTTAAGCATAGAAAATGTTAAATAGTTAAAAATATTGAAAACTAACCCGATTCCTAAACCATCTTGGCAATTCCTCTTTCTGGTTTTGGTGCAAGCTGCGGGGGACAGTTTTCTCAACTCTTCCATATGTTCACTGTGCACATTAATTGTATAATGAATACGCAAAGTAGCGAGAAGTATAATAACTTTATGTGAAAGGATAGAGGAATGTACTCGAGATACTTTATAACTTCTGGACAGTTGTTTAAAATGAACCAATGCGCCTTTTTTACAAATTGTTATCAAGACGAATTATGTTTCTACTTCCCAATGGTTGACCATGATGTTTAAATATTGATAATTGTGCTTGTGATGACAAAGATGGCCGATCATAGTTTCTCTCTTGCTGATTAAATCGTGTCTCTATCCCAAAAAAATAAAATGAACAAAATGTTGAAGCTTCCTTCACTATATATACCTCTGCAATAGAATCTTTAGGGTGAGCTTTGTTTCTAACATACTTTTTTAGTGTTCCCACAAACCGTTCAAAGGAAAACATCCATCTGGCATGCACTAGACCACTGAGCCTAGCTTCCCTAGGCAAATGTACAGCCAAATGGACCATAATATCGAAGAAAGCCAGCGGGTATATCTTTTCTAATTTGCACAGAATTTTGACAATCTTCTTTTCCATATCTTCCAACTCTTTAACAATCAAAGTTCTAGCACACAGTTTCTTGAAGAAGTTTGATAATTCAGTAAGCGTTTCTCGAACCTCCAGTCATATGAGGCCTGATGCCCACTGGTAACAATCGCTGCATAAGCACATGACAATCGTGAGACTTCAAACCATATATTTTTCCATCAACTACACTGACATTCTTTGAAATATTTGATGCAAACCCATCTGGAAATTTGAGACTTTAGAAATTCACAAAGCTGCCTTCTCTCATCTTTAGTTAAGACATACACGGCATGCGGCTTGACCCATTTATCCCTGACTTTCTTCAATTGCAACTCCTTTCTTATTTTCATATTTGCTAGGTCCAATCGTGCTTTGTCAGTGTCCTTTGTTTTGCCTTCAATATTAAGTAAAGTTCCAACAACACTATCACAAATGTTTTTCTCAGTACGCATAACATCAAGATTGTGCCTCAAGTTAGGTTTTGACCAATAAGGAAGTTCGAAAAAGGTATTTCGGTTTGTCCAATATAACTCAAACTCCACGCGCGTACATTTTTTACCATTCCAATTCAGATGCTTTCCAGGTAGATGAGGAATCTTTTCTAGTTGTCGCAAGATTTCATCACCATCTATGCACTTTGGAGCATTCCTCATCTCAACTGACCCATTAAATTGTTTGTTCTTATGGAGTGGATCAGTGATGTCTAGAAAACATTGATGCTCGGGACAACACACTTTACATTCCACTCGGATGGCTAATGTGTCTTTGTTACAAACTGGCCATGTATCTTTTTGTGCTCCAACCAGACAAGTTGCCATATGCAGGAAAGTCATTGAAAGTACTCATTTTTGTCACTATTAAATGTTCAAACTCCTTCGAACCACAACTCTTTAAGCTCATCTATCAACGGCCAAAGATACACATTTATGTATTTCCCAGGGGCTGTACATCCCAGAATTAATAAACTCATCATAAACGATGACTCCTTCATGCATCTCCAAAGCAGCAAGTTATATGGAACCAAGACTACAGGCCACATGCTATAGGCATTGCTCATATTACCAAAAGGATTAAATCCATCGGATGCCAATGCCAATCTCACGTTTCGTGGATCATTTGCAAAATCAAAAAATTTTCTGTCAAAATTCTTCCAAGCCTCAGCTTCTACTGAATGTCGCAAAACACCTTCAGTTTTATCACGATCAACATCATGCCATTTCATATTTTTTGCGGTACGGGTTGACTGGAATAATCGTTGTAAACGAGGCTTTAGCCCAAAATACCGCAAAACCTTGTGAGGAATCTTTTTTCCTTTAGTCTTCTTATTAACCCAACGACTTGTCCAACAAACTGGACATGCTTCTAAGTTTGTATTTTCCTTTCAAAACAAAACACAATCATATTTGTATGCATGAATAGACTCTCGTACCCCAAGCCAAGTGCACGCAAGTATGACCTAGCCTCGTAATGTGAACCTGGTATCTTTATCCCTCTTAGCATTGCTTTGATAAGCAAATCAAGCAACATATCAAATGACTTGTTAGTCATTTGTTTAGAGCCTTCACATGCATTAATTCCACTAAGAATGTCAACAACGAAAAGGTTTCACACTCAGGATACAATGGTCGTTTCATGTCATCAAAAAGGTAATCAAACTTCTCAGCATTAGCTCCACCTCCAGGAAATTCAGTAGCAACATCATCGACATCCTCCACGTCATTCTCAACAATATCATGCAACAAATCATGACAATCATCATTCTCAACATCATTAACGACTTCATCAATATCAACACCATTACCCACTTCATCATCATCTTCCCCTACGTCAACAGGTTCATCGAAATCTTCGCCATGATAAACCCAAGGCGCCAACTTGTATGTTTCTTGCATACCCTGATCTAATAAGTGAGCCTCCACTACTTTGAAAAAATACCATTTTCCATTACAACAATCCTGACATTGACATCTAATCTTCTCAAAAGTACTTAAGGTATTTTTAACTCTTTCAACATATGATTTCACCTCGTTCGATATTTTATTACACAACTGATTGCGCAATTACGTCCTACTCTTGTCAAATGACATTCTAAACTATCGAAGGCACCTATTTGTTAGCAATATTAATTAACACAAAAACAATAATTAAATGAAATTGCATCGAAGCAAAAAAAAAAAAGCATAAAACTCAACATTACTACCATATCCAAACATATTCAATAAAAGAAGCATGTTAAATCATTCGATTTTTTTTTCTTCTTTTTGGAACATTTCCAATTAAACTAATCCAATCAATTCTCATAACTTTATCATCAATTCCAATTCACATTCACTAACATAATCAACTAAAAAAATCACAAAATTAAACAATATGACAAATTAATTTAACAAACTACAACTAAGTTTCAAGGTTTCAAGATTCATAAACATGAAATTTACTTAGAAATGGTAGCAAGGAAGGAAGCAATGCGGAGGGAAGGCGACTGGCTCCGGAGGCTCGGCGACGGCTTCCGGCGACACTCCGACGAAACTTCGGGATGATGAAAAGAGGAACGGAACAAAAAAGATTGTGGAAGAAGGAGAAATAGATGAACATTTGGAGGTTTTGAGAGTGTTTAATCAATATTAGGGCTTAGATCTCAAGAAAATGGGGAAACAAGGTCGGGTTCTAGTCTAGAGAGAGAGAAGGGGAGATTTTAGAGAGATGAAGTTTTTGGGGAAAATGGAGAAGAAGAAGCTCGGGCAAGTTTTAGCATCACAATTTATCGCCGCTACATGGTTTAATTCATTTTTTTTGCTTTTAATCTCTGAATATGAAATTCTGATATAAAAAAAAATTTATAAAAAAAAGACTCAATAACGGGGAAAATATTCGCCAAAAATTAAAAGTCTGTTTAGTTCGTTAATTTAAATTAAGATGTGATGTTATGTTAAAATTTTTTATTGTAATAAAAAAATTAAATATAACTATTTTTAAGAGTTTTTTATTGTAATAAAATTTAAATTTTAAACTTAAATTAACAAAATGAATGAAATCTAATTGTTACCACAATAAACGCGCGTATTTCAAACGCTATTTGGGAAAAGCGAAACAAAAATTACACATGTAGCAGAGAATATTTTCATCGTTATATATTTTTAATTTTCTCCTAAAATAAACTCACGTATTTCAAATGTTTTTGGTAAAAACAAACATAAAATGCAAATCTAGCGGTGAAAAAAAAATCACCGGAATAGAAGGTGTTTTAAATCTGTCAATTCCCTCCTTCCCGCCACGTGAAATAAGAGGCACGACTGTAGTTACTGGGTTTCACGGGCAAATTTTTTGGCCGCAACGGATAAAGAGGTGTAGACTTTCTTCAGATGGTGTTGATCACCTTTGGTGAAAATATATGCTGCTATTTGGCTTTTTTGGTGCGATTTTTTTCGTTCCTAAAGTTCTGATAGCTAATATACATCTCTTTTTAATAAAATTCAACTCTTTTTTTTTTTTTAATTGCGTTGTCACAAGAATAAAGAATTGGCTCCAGTCTCCACCCAAAACACAATTAAGTCTTTTTTTTTTTTCATGCATCAAAATAGTGCTCAAAGCAATAGGTAAATTTAATATCCATCGTGCTCCAAAGCCACAGGTCAATTTGAGCGTTGATATGCAAGCAGTTCCAAGTACCAATCAAAAAAACAGTAAATAGATTACGACAAAGAATCCACTATCTTTGTACTTGAGTCTTTAAAAACTACAGGAACGCGGTATTGATGCTCTCTTACAAGTAGTTCAAAAAAAAATGAAAAAAGAAAAAAACTTTTTTACTAAAAGAATGTTTAGTTTGAAGATTCATACTATAATTTAAATCATGATTCATAATTCGTTATAGTATTTTTTTTACAAAAAATATACATAAATAAAAAATAATTCTAATTCATTAATCAAACGTCTCCTAAAAGGCTTAAACCATCACTTGACTCTAAGAAATCATTTGGGCCATTTTTTTTTTTTTACCATAAAACCAAGCATCAGAAATTTGTCTTACCTTTGACTTTATTCTTCAACTTAGGGCAATTCTTTTTCCAATGCCCTTTTCCATGACAACAGGCACGCTCATCTTTTGCACATTTAGTCAACATATCCTTACAAGCCTTTTGGCCCTTCCCACACTATGTATTCAACAAAGCAGCACATACAGCATCATATTCCACCTCATCCCTTCCATAGAGTAAAAGAGTGGTGAGATCTTCATACTCATGGGGGCCGGATTTCAACAACAAAATCGCCTTATCCTCATCCTCAAAACTTTTACCCATACAAGACAAATCAACCAATAATCCATTAAAGGTGATTTTGTGATCCTTCATTGAAATACCTGTATCCAAAAAGAGATGTATAAGATTATAAGAATTATGCTTCAAAAAGTCAAGATCATAATAATTATTTTTATCAAATATTTACAAATAAGAATTATTTAAGTGAGATGTGTGTGTATATATATATATAATATATATATATATTATATATATTATAATACTTTTGTCTTTAAAAGTATATTTATTAATGGGTGATTCAATAATGAGAAACTTTATTAAAAAAAAGAGTGTGAGAAGTAGAATGGGATTGACGGGTGTCAATAGACACTATTTATAAATGTGCAAAGGAAAAATCAAGAGGGTAAAAGACTACTAACTTGAATATTGAAGTGCTAATAGTTTATTTTGCACATTCTCAATCTCTAGCAAGCTACCAATCCTTCTAGGCTTATATATCGGTGATGATTGATCTCCCTTACAATACATTTTTTTTAACAGTTCTAGATTTTCACCACCTACAAAAACGATGACAGCGATTATTAGTAATCTGCCTTAATTAGGTTTCCAAAGGTGCTCCTGATCCATTAGAAAAATTTGTAAAGCCCATCCCTTACACACTCGTTTGAGAAAATGAAGTTAGGGTTGAGATTGGGTCCATTTTCAAAGTCTAGTGACAAAATATTTATCAAAGATATGTGGCGTTGAATTGCTTGAAAACGCTAGTGTTTGATAAGCGGTTTAAGAACAAAGATAGTGAGATAACCCGACGAGAGATGAGCATTTAGCCTAGGGCTCTTCATAGAATGTGGCCACGTTGCGGCCCTTCGCCTTTAAGATCTCTTAATTGGTCTAATTAAACATAATATAATGAAATTTAGATAGAAGAGCTAGGATAAGCATAGAATTATCAGTGTTGTCTCTAATCGTATACTAAAAATAATTGAGAACAATATCAATGTTGAACACCACAATTAATAAAAAATAGGTCTTTTTTACGCGTCACATATTATTATGAGATTCGTTTTCTGTAGTGTTGGACAATAGTTCTTTCTGGTATTGCTTTTTTTTATCCAGACACCACTACAAGTTCTACATTATTTTGGGAAACCAGATTCCGGAACTTAGTAGTTTCTATTTCTGATTTTACATTTCTTAACACCACTTTAGGCATACAGACACAATTACAATCTTGCTTCATTGGATCCTAGAATTGGGCTTCAGCTGAGTTGATGAAGAACACAAGATTCCAACATGAGGCCCAAGAATACCTGGACCGTTTAACAAGAGCCCTATGCTCTTCCATTTTGCATAACTTCATTTCTCATGTGCATGTGTATGATTGGAGACTACCCTTTGCCATGTACTGTCTGAACTAAAATCTTATGACACTTTCATTCCAATACAGCCACATTAAAAAGGCCATCTTATAGACTCAAAAATGCTTATTGATAAGTTGATTAGTCGATGTAGACAAGTGCTCAGGATACTCCCGGTGCTCACAACCATTAATAATAATAAAAAGGATCCTATCTATTGGCCCCGATGCTCACAACCATTCAACATGTCAATATCAACTAAATGTGATCATACTTATGACCTCAAATTGCGAGCAACTTCTTTAATGTTAATAATCTCTATCAAGTGAGAAAGCTGTACTTATGTACTTCTACTCCTATTCAGAATTGCGAAGGACAATTTAGGAGCACTTCGGGAATTACTACTAGACCTTATAAATGTACTAATTAAAAACACTATAATTAGGTTTGTAAACCATATTTATATGATATCAACATGGAATTTAGATCGTTATAGTCTAAGTTACACTTGACAGAAAAAATGAAACGAGTTGGGTACCAAAAAACATAGTTATGCGAAGTAACAATGTGAAATGGAAAAATTTGTTATCGATGAGTTAAAGAGTACTAAAGAAAGTATGTTAAGTAACGATTTAAATGATGAAATTTTATCAGTTTGTTTTTATATACATATAAAAATCATAAGAAGAGTACACAAAATTCATGGATAGATCAACCACAAGAACCTTTAGGATGAGATCATTGTGACCCATAAGTAAACCTTATTAAGTGAATAATTTTTTTAATTTACACGCTAATTGAATATAAGAGAATATAAGTATGATAGATAACGATTGAAACAACGAGATTTAACATGCGCCGCTAAGTTACCCGAATAACATCTCCTACATTGACCACTATGTTGCCTTGAGAGGGAGTAACGGGAATCCATTCTTGCGAACTTCTAAACCTCCAAACATCATCTTGGATAACAAAGCTAATGCAATTCCCATCCTCATGTTCTGCAATCTCATTGTTCTCACTTTCTGTGGCCAGAAAGTAACGAAGGGCCACCAAGAAATCCCAGCTCCGATCATGATTATACTCTCTAAGAAAATTGGGAGGAAGTCCAAAAACATCTCTTCCAACACTTCCCTAGCAAATTCATATGCTCTCCACAAGCATGCCCACTTTGGCCAACTCTAAAAACATCTCTTCCAACACTTCCCTAGAAAATTCACATAACTTCAGAAGAGCCCCACTTGCAGGTATTATCAGCTACTAAAACTTTAGGATGTTTGTCGATGATGAATGTTCTCAAACATCGGGTTATAGCAAAATCTACTAGAACTCAAAATTGTGTTCATATGATTATACAGAAACATTCACCATGAGTAAAATGAAGCGTCTTTTTTTTTTTTTTTGGTTAGTATGATTTTTAGTCGTCGATCTATAGGTTAAATCTCATTTTAGTTTTTAATTTTTAAAACGTTTCAAAATGAATTGCCGGTATATGAAATTATTCCAAATTAATTCTCTTGTCTATTTGACTCCTAAAATCTTGATGGCAAAAGGTACACATGACCATTTGCAGTTAAGAAAAGGTTAATTTTTGTATTTTTCTACTTAGGACAAGAGTACTAAGAAGGAAACCGTGCATTTCTTCATAGAGATTTTAATCGTGAATAGACAAAGAATAAATTGGAGGCAACGTTGTAGTAACGTTTTAAAAATCAGAGATTAAAATTAGATTTGATTAATATTTCGATGGTTAAAAATAAAATTAATCCTTTTCTTTTCACTTTGTTGGGTTACACCCCGTTCGTTTTACTAATTTGAATCACAACTCATGTTTTTATTATAGTATTGTTTCTCATAAAAACTCAAATTAATTTTTTCTATTATAATATTTTCTATTACATAAATTTATTTTTTAATTTAAGTTCTCAATTCAAATAAGTGAAGGCTAAAGTTTTATATACACATTGAAATCAGAGCCTAAAAGGAACATTAATAAGTACTCATTCTTATCTGGTGAGTGTTGGGGTTTGTTATAACCAGCAGGAAGAGGTGCAACGGACCCAGGACTAGACTTGAGTTTTTCTTCATTTGGGCTGCCAAAAAACGGCCTTGGAAAGGTCAAGAGCTTTACTCATCAAACTTAAGGGAATTCCATGATTCACAACTTGAAAGAAACCATACTAAGACAAGAATGGCTGATGATTTCCTTGGCCTTTTTCTTTCCATCCTCGTCACCACTTTCTCTTAAGAAAGGAGAGAGATCAATTGTGGGAATGTTTGAGTTGGCCATTTCAAGAGCTTCTTATTAATCCTGTTTATTATTTGCCCATTTGATGTCTTTTATAATATAGAAATCTGATTACTGAACTGATGATGATGTTTGAATTAATATTATTGTATTTTCCGTTTGAAGTATTAAATAAGGATGGATGAATAGATGACGTACTAGTAAACTTTGCCGCTTGTAAGGTTGCACCATAAATGGTTGGACGTCAAAATCTTGTCGTTTTCTTCAACACATATATGCTCCCCAGATGTGTCAACACCAGTTGCGCATCTTCCTGTTCTGGCACACATTGGTTAAGAAATATAATATTTATCTCGACAAAAAACCCCGTACTCATAAAATAATAAATCCCATTAAATTGAGTCTCACCTATTTAATTAGCAGGGCTCATTTTATGTCAGGAAAAAAATTTTAATCTCATCAAGATAAATAAGAGTGCTCATTGACTAATTTGGGATCCCAACAGTTATTTAAACAAGTACATTTTTTATATTAAAGAAATACGTAATATTTCAACTAATTTTGCATTGATTCTTTTATAAATTATAACAAGTAATAAATCAAAGGGTGTTGTTTAAGAGCTTGTTTCATAAGAGGGTTCGGATCTAGGTGGTTTGAAATTTTAGAATTGAACCATGTGTGAGGTTTTGTGGGTTTGAACCTATGGTCTGAACACTTGTTTGGATGTTTGTAAAAAAATGAGTTTGAACCATATGAGTTCAAATGGGCAAAACCCAAGGAGCCAAGTTCTCATTTTTGAGGTTAATGGGTTCAAGTGTCTTATTTAGGTCTCAATCTAAATTTGTTTTTTAGAGTTCCGAACGAAAGTTCTATTAAGCCCTTGTGTTCAAACTTGCAGGATACTTTAATATCTACTCATCACTAGGCACCATAAGATATAGATCCGAGAATTGTAATAAAATTCGATAATTGACTAAAAAAAATGTCTAATAATTTGTGAAATTAAATCCTTATAGTATCATATCATTAAATTTTTATATTTTTATTAGTAACCACCATTAAAATAAAACTATTAAAAACTCATTGTAACATAAATTATCTTTTTTTTTTTTTTTTTGCCTTTTGTCTCCCATCACAAAAGAATTTGTTTCCCTGCCAAAAAGAAAACAAACAAATAAATTAATGAGAGAAAGAGGAAAATAGACCAAAATTTGAGATGAATTAAAATTAATAGGCTAATAATTTACATAAGTTAATAAATAGGCAAAATTATTATTTTCGTCTATAACTTATCTAGTTATTAACCATAACTTGACAAGTTATTATTCATAATTGTCCATAACTTGTCCGGTTATGAACCATAACTTGACAAGTTATGGCCTATTAATTTCTATAACTAAAAATTAACCTATTTATTTTCTTAAGCTTTTCATATTGACCTATTTTCTACTATTTCCCTAAATTAATACCGCCACAAGTATAAAAATGAAACCCCACCTCCTCAACCGTCAGCTCCAATCGACTAGACGAGAATATCTTGATATCATATACTTGATGTCATATTAAAAAGGTATCTCACTATTTGTATAATCCAAAAACTGTACCTTGTAGTTTAGGTGAATATAATCCAAGTAACTCACGCTCGTTTTATTTGGATATAAAAATGTGCATTTTTTCTTTCTTTTTACCCCTTCTATTCAATTCCTGTATACTATTTTGTGAAAAAAACGGGAGTGGGGTGGTAATCTTCAGTGTTCATCACAATCTTTCATACAAAACACATTTCGGGGTTGATCAAATTATCCTTTTTCTTATGGACGGTGATAATTATAAAGAAACAAGACGCCAATTTTATAATCTATAAAATTCCATATAAGGAGGATACCACAAAAATAACTCAAGAGTTTAAGAAACAAAAAGGGCAAAAAAAAAAATTTTAAAAATAAAGTAAAGAAAAAGAAAAAAGAAAAGAACGAGCAAGTCCAGAAAACTACCGACCCCGTAAGCAGTCAGGTTTGCCTACACGACAGAGAAAAGCTATAGTGAAAGAGTTGAAAAAGATGGTCATCCTCCCCTAATATAACCCGGTGATACTTCAGCAACCACTACGATAGTACCACTTTACATAAAGATATTACCAAAGCAGCAAAAGAACGAGACAAAAGATCAACACTCAGATGACCAACTTCACTTGCCATCTTCCTCATCACCTTCTTCGTCGTCATCGTCGTCTTCTTGGTCGTCGGTATCCTCTTCGGAGTCATCATCTTCCTTTCCCTGCAAGTAATATAATTTTCAAAAAAGTTAAAACTTCCATGGAGAATCAGAACTGGAGATAATAAGATTCATTCTTAAAGAGTAAGTGTTCATTATGAAGATTTTTTAGTTGGAAAGCAAACCCATATATGAATTTCAGGCTATTTACGAGGAACGAAATGGTGCTAATTAGAAAATCTTCATTTACCTCTTCATTAGCTTCTTCATCAAACTCCTCCTCATCGGGATCCTAAGTCAGAGAAAACACCGTTAGAACATTATGAAAGCAACAAAGACTAGGCATCAATCAAATTCCACAATTTCAGGCAGAAAGAAGCATGTAAAGGGAATTACATTGTTGAAGTACGTGAGAGGATTCGGCCATAAATCTTCTTTTATGATATCTGCAATCTGAAAAACAGCAAAAGTGGTTAGTTTCAAAACTAGAAACAAAGAAAATAATCTGAAATACCACATAACCTTAAATTTTGTTGCAATAAATAGTACTAACCTCGTCGTGGATTTCATCCATCTCATCTTTCTGTTGAGTATCAGTAAACCAACTAAAAAAGCTGTATCAATATAGTAAAAAGTGGATATCAGTATATGAACTTTCAAATGAGATCGAGTTTATTACAAAAAGAACGAAAACAGAAGAGAAGAATTTTTGAAATGAAGCAGTCTGAAATTGCTTGATTAGAAAATCGAGAAAAAGGGGGCTTATACACATTCTGGAGAAGGAAGCAGGGGTCTGTTGTAACAAACCTCCAGCTCAGCAAAGGGAAAAATGAAATATCAGCAACCTACTTAGCCTTATTTACAAATCAGAAACTAATTAAACCTTATTTACAATTTTAACCCCCAAAACTCTTAATACTTCTCCTCAAGATGGAGAATGAATGTTTTGAATTCTCATCTTGCCTAGAAGAAAAGCAAACTGAGTTGGAAAAAGTGGCGTTGTCATCGTATCTGCAATTTGATGTTGAGAAGCTACATGCAGAGTCTTCAGACTTCCGTTTAGAATCTTCTCTCGCACAAGATGACAATCATTCTCTATGTGCATGGTTCTCTTGTAAAAGACAGGATTGGGTACTATATGGAGGGCGGCCTCATTGTCACAATACAAAACTGCAGGTCTTGGATGATCAACTTCAAAGTCCTTGAGTAAGGAAAGCAGCCACATAAGCTCACATGGTGCATTGGCCATCAATCTATACTATGCTTCAGCTGTAGATCTAGCAACAATATGTTGCTTCTTGGATTTCCAAGAAACCAATGAGTCTCCAAGAAAAATGAAGAATCCACTAATGGACCTTCTACTATCCGAACAAGAAGCTCAATCTGAATCAGCAAAACCTCTCAAGTGAACTGATGAGGTAGAAGGAAAAACGATACCTTGCTCAACTGTTGCCTTAACATATTGAAGTACCCGCTGCACAACCTTCAAGTGAGGAACTCTCGATTTGGCAAGGAATTGACTTAACTTGTTGACAGAATATGGCAAGTATGGTCTGGTTATTGTGAGGTATAACAACTTCCCAATAATTCTTTTATATTGAGATGGATCATCAAGCAACTCTCGTTCATCTTGAGAAAGTTTGACATTGAGGTCTGTTGTGGGGTAAAACTTTAAACCCCACACGAGACAATGGCTAGGCGCCACGTGGCACGATTAAAACATAAAATAATCAAGACATAAAGATACAGAGTGGCAATGGAGCGCACTTGATGGACGTCAACCCTTAACGATCAAACAACCCCGCTAAAGGGGTCGACTAGGGGGAACAAAGGCCACGCCACAGAGACAAATGCTTCACTGGCCATGAACAAAGATCGCTTCCAAATAGCCGAAGGCAACGAATCCACCCACGTCCAAAATGAAGTACAATTGTACCAAGATTTGACGTGCATTAAATGCATGCAGAGTAGGTGATGAAACCGGTGAAGAAAGTCAGGTAGACTAGCTGAAATCTCAGTGATCCGAAACTACTGTTCCGGAGTATGGTGAAGATATCACGGGATTTGATTAAATAATTGATAGTTGGCAAAAACAACATGATGTATATATGCAGGGAGAATGGCTTGAGGGGGGTTCGGACTCTTGAACACCTCTCTCCCCAGAACTTGTAATTTCTACCCAAAATAGTAAAAAGCTCTCTCAGCTCTCAGTGGACATAGCTCTATATTGGAGTGAACCACTATAAATCCTTTGTGTTGATCTTATTTCAGTTATTCTTATTCACGTTTAGAGTCATTTAATCCATGCACAAATCACAAAAACTTGTTATTAATCTATTGACCAGGCATATTCAAGAAAGGTAAAGAAAGAGCTCACTAAGTTTAAAAGCTATGAGATATTGCGGATGCCAAGGGCCAAAAACGCCAACGCCGATGCTTTGGCCAAGCTAGCGTCGTCAAAGGATTCAGATATGATAGGGTCGTCCCCATCAAAGAGTTGGAACGGCCATCGATTGATAAGAAAGAAGAAGAGGCCTTGACAACCCAATGGACGGAAAATTGGATGACACCAATCATCCAATACTTAATAGATGCAGAGCTACCCAACGACAAGGATGAGGCCAAGAGATTCAAATATAGAGCTGCTAGGTACTTATTGTATGATAGCCTACTGTACAAGTGAGGCTACTCAACGCCCTTACAACGTTGCCTGGACAATAATGAGGCACAAGAGGTCCTCCGAGAGATCCATGACGAAAAGGCGATCACTTTGCATATTTTAAGGATTCTACCAAAATGCTAACCCTAAGGGGCATCTAAAACGTCAACTTTTTCAAGGAGAAGAGACGATCACTTGGCAGATTTTTAATGAATCTGCTAAAGCGTTAACTCTAAGGGGTATTTAAAATGCCGACATCTCCAAGGAGAAGAGGCAATTACTTGACAAATTTTAAAGAATCTACTAAAATACAAGTCCTAAAGGGCACTAAAGACCGAAGGAAGATCTCAAGATAAAAGAAATTGTGCATTATATTAATAACGAAAAATATACAAACTGGTGGGCTAAGAACCCATTGTCTCAAAAAAACAAAAAAACAAAAAACAAAAAAAAAACAAAACAAAACAAAAACACAAATACATACAAGGAGACGGCTCTCAATTCTCCCCGCCACCAGCTGAACCATCTCCGTTACCAAGCTGAGAAGAGTCTCGCCGTCAACAGGAGGATCATATAGGAAGCTCAAGCCCCACTTAGGGTGATGTTGTTTGATCTGCTCAACTATTTGTGCCCCGGCGAACTGAAGATCCTTGATTCAGATTGCAATAAGCTCTTCAGAAGTCATGAACTCGTTGATTATTTCTACGCGCTTGGCGGCAAAATCTTCAAAGTTCAGGTATTTCTCAACCGTCGCGAGCTCGGCTTCTCTCTTCCCCCTCTCATAGCCTTCAGTCTTCCCCTCAACGAAATACTTTTTCTTGGCCTTGGCCACTTGTTTCTCGGCACCCTCCGCGCGTTTGGTAGCCTCTTCGTCATGAACCTTTAACCGGTCCAGCTCCTCCTAAAGGCTCACCAATTTTGCCACGGCCACGTCCTTCTCTTCGGTGAGAGTCGAGCACTTAGACTTTTCAACGTTGAGGAGAGACGTGAGGCTCACCTCTATGCGGTCCATCTTGTTGTCACATTCCTCAACCTTAACCAAGTCTATAAAGTTGAGGACGGTGAGGACAAGACCCTGAGAATAGAAGATCAGAAGTTAAAAAATGAACGACAAACATAAATTAGATAGAAAATAAATGGTTGGCGCTTACGTGGATCTGAAAAGATATTTGCTTGCGCTGACAGTCGACCAAAGACAATCAGGTGGCGGTGACCCAATGCTTTTCCAAAAATGACTCGTAAATGGCCTGAAACACTAAGGAAAAGCAAGGAGGAAAATCCAGCATCGCTTCAACCTTAGCGTCAGAGACATCCTAGACCTAGAAGTTTGGGTCCATAACATTCGCCCTTGGAAGGAGGCGATCCTTTGGTGGAGGAACCTCAGACACATCGGGGATGGGAACCACCGACGTCCAAGTTCCCCCGGTCACCCGCACCTCCTCCTGGCAGACCCTCTTCTACATTAATGTCCCCAACGTGGACCTAGAGACACCCTCAGAAGGCCTCTTCCTCAGGGCCGAAGAGGAAGTACTAGCGCTAGACTTCCCCTTCGATTTGGATCAGCCGCTGGAAGGGAGCTAGAGGTTCAGAGAAGCCATTTCTATACACGAACAAAAGAAGTGAGCAAACAAAAAAGAAAAAAAAAAGGGGTCGACTAGGCATCATAGCAAGTAGGAGGTCGAGTCCGAAAGATATACCTTCTGCATTAAGGTGAAAAAATTCTTGGACGGCTTGGAGATTTGTAGAATCAGGAAGGGAAATCAGCAACCCCGACTCCCTGAGGTTGGCTTCGGTTAGGAGAACATTAATGGGGCGTTCGTTCTTGAGAATTTCAAAGGCTGCAAGAACCATCGCCCGCCTGTTCCCAATTAGCTTCGGCCGGTCGTGAGTGATTGTACATTGAGGTAATGATCAGTGTTATTAAAGAAAACGAAAAGTGAGAAGAAAAATTTTTACTATACATAACGATTCTCACTTAATATCCCAAACGACGTTTGCACTCTCCAACATTGTGGCATACGGTCGTCGAGTGAAAATTAAAGGGTCCCCTAACCATGAAAAACATGAGCTTCCAACCATGAGAAGAGGAAGGAACCACCCTTCGCACTTCATGACATGGCTTAACTGGTATATATACATAAACTCGTCCAGGGGCAGCTCCACATCGAACCGTTAGTTCCACAAGATCCATGCACCAGCGAGACAGTACCAAAAGTTCGGCACTAACTGGGCAGGGGAGATGTCATGGTAGTGGCAAAAATCCTTCACAAAGGGATGAACTGGTTATGTCATCCTTGCGGTAAAGGCCCGGGCATATACTGAAAGATACCTGGGAGGGGGAAGGCTAGACCTACAGTTCTCGTCCAGAAGACAGTATTCAAACCATCTCCCATCTATGCGCCCGTCTCTGAACGCCCGGACGATGTCTCAAATCCGTGCCCTAGGCACTGTCACGTCGGCAGTATTTGAGTCCCTGCTCATGACGGCCAAAGGAGCGTCGACAAGGGAGGCAACGACCCCATGCAGTGTTCTCCCTTCCAAAGGAACCTCCCACTGTCATCTCCTGCGACCATGCGGTCAACGCTATCAGCATCGTCCCTTGGATCGACCGCATAGCCGTCAACCTCCCTCACGATGGAGTCATCACCCGATGAGGAAGACGTCCACGAAGGTTCGGCGGCGAAAAGAGAGTCTAGCCACAAAATGGATGAAGGACCCTCTCGACGACTAGATGATTTAGGACCCATTGCTTCAGTATAACAAAAAAGAGAAGGATAATGAGGAGCTAAAGTTAAAATCCTAAGTCTAGAGGGTAAGGGGAAACAAAAAGGCGACGATCATTTATGACCGCCAATGGCTACCAAAGACGTGTGTGCCGACGGTTCATCAAGCCGTCAATCATTCACAAGAAAAAAAAAAAACAAACAAACAACAACGAACGTTCAAGCTGAACCCAGATTTCCCAGCCAAACACCCCAAACCTAGAACCTAAAACTCTCTACAATCGGCCAGTAACCGAGAAAACTAACCTCTGAGAGTCCAGATATACATGAAGTAAGTTATTAACTTCCTAAGTGTCTATGTCAAACCTAAATCATGTAATAATCCAACATGAACCAAGCAAGGAAAGCTGACAATACACAAATACGCAATTGTAATGAGGAGACTTACCGGAGGCTTGAACGATGGCGAAATCTGAAGCTTGACTGGAGAGGACCTCGCGAAACACCGAAAAAATGAGAGAAATGGAATGGAGGGTTCTGGGAGAATCTGGGCAAAGGAACGACAGTTTTTTGAAATTTGGATGAAAATGGCTTTGGTTTGAAACTGCCTTATAAATGGGAACAAACCCTCAACTCCTGCTCGTTGGATGGAACCCTAGTGAATCCAACGGCAGAGGAGAACAATCAAGATCGAACAGTAGAGACAAGGGCGGGAAACTAGAGAGAGGCGATCTGACAATTCAGAATTCCCTATTCAAAATGCAAAACGTCGGCAAAATAATGAACTGAATCAACGCGACTGTTAGCCTTCCCACCTTTGACTAGGGGTGTTGTGGGACCACCTTTGACGGGTCATCAAATGTGCAAAGGCTTCAAGCATGGATTGCCTGTTGAGGTCAACGCCACCTGAGAGGTGGCCTCGACCTGGGGGGCAAATGTTGTGGGGCAAAACCTTAAACCCCACAAGAGGCAATGGATGGGCACCACATGGCACAATTAAAACATAAATTAATCAAGACATAAAGATAGGCAGTAGAGCGCACTTGATAGACGTCGACCCTTAACGATTAAACAACCCTGTTGAAGGGGTCAACTAGAGGGAACCAAGGTCACGCCACGAAGACGAATGCTTCACTGGCCATAAACGAAGATCGCTTCTAAAGAGTTAAAGGCGACGAACCCACCCACGTCCAGACTGAAGTACAATTGTACCAAGATTTGACGTGCATTAAATGCATGCAGAGTAGGTGGTGAAGCCGGTGGAGAAAGTCAGGTGGACTGGCTGAAATCTCAGTGATCAGAGACTACTGTTCTAGAGTATGGTGAAGATAACACGGGATTTGATTAAATAATTGATAGTTGACAGAAACGACATGATGTATATATGCAGGGAGAATGGCCTGAGGGGGGTTCGAACTCTTGAACACCTCTCTCTCCAAAACATGTAATTTCTACCCAGAATAGTAAAAAGCTCCCTCAAAGGATGTAACTCTATATTGGAGTGAACCACTATAAATCCTCTGTGTTGATCTTATTTCAGTTCTTCTTATTCACGTTTAGAGTCATTTAATCCATGCACAAATCACAAAAACTTGTTATTAAATTTGTTGACCAGTTTTTACCATCAACAGGATCGATAGGTGTTTTTCTCGTTTTACACCCGAGATAGCCAATGTCTAAAAGAAGCTGCAAGGCATAATGTCTTTGACTTACGGAGATACTTGCATTTGATCTAGCCACTTCTAACCCCATAAAATATTTCAATCTTCCCAAGTCCTTGAGCTTGAAGCGGCGATCAAGGAAGACTTTGAAATCCTCCACAAGTTTCTCATTGTTACTAGCAATAACAAAGTCATCTATGACTCCATTCCTCTTAATAAACAAGGAGTTGTATGTAGCAGCTTATTTAAAGCCTTGCTCAAGTAATGCACCTGAGAATTTGGGAAACCATTGGCGAGAGGCTTGCTTAAGCCCATAGAGGGATTTATGTAGCCGACAAAGAGGATTAGGTGGTAGAGGCTCCACCTCACGGTGATAACTAGGAGGTAAGGACATATAAACTTCCTCTTAGAGATCACCATGAAGGAAGGCATCATTTACATCAAGTTGAGTAAGATGCCAACCATGAATTGCAACTAAAGCAAGAACCTTTACAATTACCATTTTAGCAACAATAGCAAAAGTATCAAGGTAGTCAATACCCTCTTGTTGGTGTATCTTTTGGTGACTACAGGCTTTATAACACTCTAAATTTCCATCAACTCGGTACTTGAGTTTGTACACCCATTTACAGCCAATGGGATGTTTCTTAGGAGGACGAATGGTCACAGACCATGTTTCATTTTGCTCAAGAGCCTCAAGTTCTACAATCATTGCCTTTCTCTATTCCGGGATAGCAACAGCATGTGAGAAACTAGTTGGTTCGAAGTGTGTGGAGACGGCATGGACAAAGGCTTTATGTTCATGAGATAACTTGTCATAGTTCAACACATGGGAGAGAGGATGTGTTGTGGATGATGAAGTGTTGGAGACACTAGAGCAGTGATAGTCTCGAAGGTAGGAAGGTGGTTTGACATGGCAAGTTGGACGTGTGGAGGAAGGAATAGAATCAAGTGGATTACCCGACATGGGAACAGAGGGCTCAACATCATAGACACAAGGCAACACTCGGTCAGAGAAAAAGTCTATATAGGGATCTGAAACACTATCTGTTTTGAAGGGAAAAATTATTTCATAAAAGAAAACATCCCTAGAAATGTAAATGGAGTTGGTGGCAAGATTAAGGAGTTTATATCCTTTATACCCAGGAGGATAACCAAGGAAAACAGACTCTGGCTCAAGGAGAGAACTTATTGCGATGTCTAGGAAGTGTGGAACCATAACATAAATAGCCAAAAGCCTTAAGATGGGAATAGGATCGTTTCTTCTTCCAAAGGAGTTCAAATGGAGTTTTTTTTGACAAAAGAGGTGATGGCGTTCGATTAATGAGATAAACGGCTGTGAGGACACAATCTCCCTAATAAACTAGAGGTATGTGTGATTGAAAGTGGAGAGCTCTAGCTACATTTAGGATGTGTTGGTGCCTTCCTTTAACAACAGAATTTTGTTGAGGTGTGTCTACATAAGAGTGATAAGGAATGATCCCTTTTTTCACAGAAAAACTCAAGAAATGACAATTCCTTGGCATTATCGGACCTAACAGACTTTATGGTCACATTAAACTGATTTTGAATTAAGGTGAAAAACTCTAGGAAAACCGTTTTGACATCAGATTTGGCACGAATCAAGTATACCTAAAACGAGTGCAATCATCTACAATGGTTAAGAAATAACGATATCCCTCAGTAGTCATTGGTGTAAAAGGCCCCCATATGTCACAATGTATTAATTCAAAAGGCAAAGCAGACAAGGAATTAGAAGAAACAAAAGGTAGACGACGTTGCTTAGCCAAATGACATATTGAACAATGAGAAGGATCATTTGTAACATCGGTAATTTGAAATTTATTCCTCAATGTATGAATCTTTACATAAGAAGGATGTCCAAACCTATAATGTCAAATTTCATTTTCTGTTAAATAAACATTATTACAATTTGTTGTAGACTTAGGGAAAACTAGTAAACAACTAGAGGAAACAGGAGCTAAGCTTGCAGAGTCCAAGATGTAGAGGTTTCCTTCTCTTCTACCCATCCTAATCATTCGGCCCTCAATATACTCCTGAAGCACACAAGATGCAAAGTGGAAATTAACAGACAAATGGTGACTTTGAGTGAGAGAACTGATTGACAAGAGATTAAAACGAAATTGTGGCACGTAGAGAACATTGTGGAGAGTAAGACTATCTGACAAACGAATAGAACCTATACGAGTGATTTCTACGGTGAGACCAATGGGCAGTGAAACAGAGGAATTGGTTATAGGCCTAGAGCTGTCAAAACATGAAAAGGAGCAACAAACATGGTGTGTTGCTCCTATGTCCAGAACCCAAGATGTGGAAGGAAAATGAACAACAGAAATAAGAGAGGAGTGAGAGAATACCACTGAAGCTTGACATTGATGGTTTGGGCTATTGGGGATCTAAAACAAAGCAGACACTAGTCTGGAGTTGAGAGCTCAGCAAGGCAATGAGCTACTGGAATTGGGAGGCAGTTAAATCCCTAACTGAGGGCTCTGAGGTGCGCTCTTCAACCATCGTTGCTACAACTTGGCTTTGCTTGTGGCTTAGACAAGGCTTGCTTAGGTTTTGGCTCGTAATTAGGGGGAAAACCATGGAATTTGTAGCATTTGTCCACTGTGTGACCTTGCAAACCACAATGGGTGCAGAGCAGGCGGCTCTGCGGTCCCGCCTAGGCCTTGGGCTAAAGTTGGTCGCCGCAGCAGTGGGAGCTGTAGGAGATAAGTCTCCCATGGCCAGAGAGGTGGGAAACCCCACTATTGATTGCCCGCTGACGTTCCTCTTGTACCACAAGAGTAAAACCTTGGTCAAAGGTAGTAGAGGATCCATCAGAAGGATCTGAGCTCGGGAATGAGAAAAGGACTCATTCAGATCCATCAAGAAATACATGCTTACATCAAGAGCACCTTGATGCAGAGCCACGAGATGAGTTTTCATCTGGAAAATCCGCGGGCCATTGCTCTGATGAAATCGTTCCCGAAGATCCAACCAGATCTCAGCAACAATATCAATATAAAGAAGACTCACCTATGTCTCGATGTACAGCATTCAGGATCCAAGAAATGACCATGTTGTTCCAGCGAATCCACATGCCGGAGAGATCATTAGCTTCAAAGCGAGGTATAATCTCATCGACGAAACCAAGCTTATTCTTAGCAGTCAAGGCCATAATCATGGCACAGCTCTAGGTGTTGTAGTTGGATCCAGTGAGGTGATTGGAAACCAGAACAATACCTGGGTGATCCCCATTGTGCAAGAAATAGGTACTTGCATAATCCTCCATGGTCGGTGGACTGAGGTTCCAACAACCACGCGATTGCCAGAGTTGCCACCGCCCTTAGTCATTGGACGAGGAGAAGGAAAACTTCCGGAGAATGGCAGAGGTTATTGCTCTAATACCGTAATACAAAAAGAACGAAAACAGAGAATAATTTTTGAAATGAAGCAGTCTGAAATTGCTTAATTAGAAAATTGAGAGGGGGCTTATACACATTCTGGAGAAGGAAGCAGGGGTCTGTTGTAAAAAACCTCCAACTCAGCAAAAGAAAGGGAAAATGAAATATCAGCAACGCCTTATTTACAAATCAAAAACTAATTAAACCTTATTTACAATATTAACCTCCAAAACTCTTAATAGAGTTAACCGCAGAAAGAATGATCATGCATTTCTGAATATATAAAGAGAATTAACTAGAACTTAACATTGTAACTATTAACTATGAAAAAAAAAAAACCCAAAACAGGATAATGGCAATAGTATAGTACTTTTTCTTAAATCCTACTCAAATATTGCATTAATATACCATGGATTCAATTGCCCAAGTTGGCCAAGAGAAATTACTTTTTGATGCAACCGTTGCCAACATACCATTTGGAATCATAGTGCCAAAAGTTGGTTATTTAAGAAGTAAAAAGTCTACTCATCATAATCTGGCAGATACTTTTGAAGAATAAAAATTTTAGTACTATAACAACTTTTAAGATTGACCAAAACAACAAACCATGAAAGCAAGATATCAAACATAAGCTTCGTATTCATCCCGACATAGAACTAACCTTTCTTCAGTTGGAGGCCTCTTGTTCCCTTTCTTCTCATGGTTAACTCCGTTAGGTATGCCCTTCACAAGTTAGAAATGCAATAAGTCAATGTACTAGCAGAAGAGGAACAAATCGACGAGAACTAAGCTTGTGACAAAAAGGCCATACCATTCCCTCTTTCCACTTTATTGGGGTAGCTGTAATTTTTGTTCCTTCATCATGGAACGTATAAGTCTTTGTAAGCTTCGTATCCTCAAAATAAGGATTGGGGCTGAAGTTCTGTAGAATTATAGAAGTAACACCAAGGCCACTCAACATACCAAACGGTTGGAGCAAAGCAAAATCTATTCAAGCCCAAAAGCCATTCATAGAAAAGCCAACATAGAAAAGAGGATAAACTCACAAATGAGATCGAGTAACCCGATTTCACATCTTTGAAATCCTCAACTTCTAAGGAAGTTAAATGCTTGAAAATCTGAAGAGAAAAAAAAAAAACAACATATGAACCCAAGATTATTATAACCCATACAGAGTAAACTGAAAAAAGAACTAATCAGGCACCAAAAAGAACTTTCTTATCAAATAAAGCAAAATAAAAGAGAATCAAGAAAACCACTATGGCAATTTCCTTAGTATTAAAAATGAAGCATGTAGCTACAAAATGTACAAACATAGGGCCCGTTTAGTTCGTTGATTCGAGTTTTTTATTCGAGTTGAGATGTGACTTTATGTGAGCTTTTTACTGCAGTAAAAGGTTAGATGTGACCATTTCTGAAAGCTTTTTACTGTAGCAAAACTCGAATTGATGAAATAAATGGGGCCATACTAACTGAACCCAAAAGAAAGTGCACTTTAAACAAGGATATAAATTATGACTTTATAAATAACGACGAACCTAAAAGTAAGAGAACCAATCTGCCAACTTCCTCAATTTTTAAAACGAAACAGGACAGCGAAGAAATTATACAAATGTTATCAACCGAACCCACAAAGAAAGTGCACTCCAAACAAGCTTATAAATGATAAATATATAATAACACATTTCAAGACCATGAAGTGATAAAAGGCCAACCTTCTGATCTTCATCGCTCAAAAGCTCACTAAGAGCAGGATGACTCAGAAACTGCAAAGAGTAACAAGGAAACCAAGCCATTATTAAACAATCCGCTAACAGAGAAGGAAAAAAAAAAAAAGGCCCACAGTTCTTTCTAAAAGCACAAGAATAAAAACAGGTCACTTACAGCAGTTAACCAAAAGTCAGGAATGGCTTTGGTGATATCATTCCGCTTATCATAGACTGGCTTCCGTATCTCATTATACTTCTGCTCCACCTCCAACACTTTATCACTAGCCTCCTCGTTAATCTGGGAAATTCAGATAAAACACTAGAATTTTAAATCAATTATCTAAAAAAGTTAATACTGCTCATAACAATATCACAGTATTGAAACTTAAAATCCACTAAAATTACTCTTCCATCTTCAAAATAGAGCTATAAACCGTATACACATAACACATTGAGGAATTTACTTCACAAAGTGACCCAAAACCAAAAAAATTATATGCAAAACACAACAGTCAAGATTACAATTCTGAGAATTACAATTCAATCATCACATTCAAAGCATGAGCGTCAAAAATCACTTGAAATTTCCCAAATTCCCAACCAAATCAACAATTTAACTCCAAAAAAACAGGGTTTTTTCCCAAAATTATCCACCCAATAGATAGAATTAAAAAGGTTTACAATTTTTTTTTAATATCATCGAAAAGCTTTGAAACAGAACTAGAAGAGAAGAAATCGAAGAGAAGAGAAGGAGAGGAAAAAGGTAAAACCTTTTCGAGCTCATCTTGGATCTCCTGCAACTTCTCGATGGAGAGGACGAGCTTCTCGTCGATGGCGTCGGTGTTCTGGTCTTCGCTCTTGTCGGATAGCTTCGGCTTTTTGCCCTTGTCTTCCACCATCTTCTTCTTTGTCTCGTCAGACAAAAACCCTAGCTTCAGATTCGCTAAAACCCTAGCTCTCTCTCTCTCTCTCTCTCTTCGTGGGGGTGAAATTGGAAGAGAGAGTGTGCCTGTGTCAGTGAGAGCAAAAGGGTTAGGGTTTTGGTGAGTTTGAATCTCCTATAGAAGGATTAAAAGGTAAACTTTTGACGTCCAATCACATTGCGGCACGTGGGTATTGAAGGATATCTTCTCTCTTTATTTATATTGTAAGATTCGCCCAATTAGTATTTTAAAGAAATATCTGCGGCCTCCCTCAGTCCGTCTAATTTTTTGATACGGCAATATAAGTTCTAATTTCTAAATGGGTGTTTTATAAGAACTTTTGGAGCTAAAAGAAAAGAAAAATTAAAATGTATTAACATTTTTCTTGCAGTACAAAAAATATAATTAGGCTCTTACTGACATATAGGAATGCTTAATCAAGAAAAAAAATAGACACATAGAAAGAAAAGCATAATTCTATTTATAATTATGATCTAAAAAGTATAAATAAAATAATGCATCAACTCTTATGTTTGAGGTTTTTTTTTTTTAAAATGGTAATTCCATTCTAGTACAAACACTAATTCAAACATAAAAGACCACAACGCATTTAATGACTTAACCCTGATAATAAATCAAAACCACTAATAAGTTCGACGAAAACATTCCAGGAGGTAATATGTGTATGAAATTTTAATAAGAGAGAATCAACGACGCACGCAACTAATTGAGTGCACAAATGACTCCAACAAATCACTACAGTAAGTGGATAACACCAATCGATTAAGATTCATAAACTAATGTACCAAGACCTAACACAACTCCATAAAGTGTAAAAACTTGCAACCTAGACATAAAGACTATGCCATAAAGTGGGAATATCACATATGTTACTACAACAAAAGGCCAACAAACGCTATGGAACCATACTAACACTAAATGATAGAAATATCAACACCTTTATTTGATAAACACAAAACTTAAAATAAAAAGGGTAAATCCCAAATGACCGACAAGATCTCAATGACTAGTCGACCACCATTAAAAGATAAGCAAATGACCGACAAGATCTCAATGACTAGTCGACCACTATTAAAAGATAAACAAGAAAACTGTCACACAACAAGTGAGTCAAGAAACATTGAAAAAGGTCAAGCCTCCAACACGTGAGAACCACACAACGTCACTCACCAATACTGACGAAGGAAGACGCCTCACCTATGGAGTCATCGCTTGATAAGGACCAAAAGCCTCCAAAACACGGAGACACCTTAGCACCAATACTCCCCCAATATGAGAGAAGAACCACAAGTTGACCACTCATCCTCTCTGCCATATTCAACCGCTAAATTGGTCTCCTCCAATAGAAAGCCATATTAAGGGAGCCAAACCACAAAGGGCTCGAAGCTGCCGGCACAAGAACCCCAAAAACAGCAACCGAACCAATTTCAAAAAAACCCACCATCTCCCTCCCAAACCATGACCACGACGAGTTCTCACCAAAGGGAATCATGTTGCATTCTTCAAAGCACCCTCCCATTAGGTTGGTAGTTTAGAGCCTAGCCTAAGGGCAGTGCCAGTCTCCAGTCGTTTGAAGTCTACTACTATGATGTTGCAAGGAAAAGAGAGAGGAGAAAGAAAGCAACTAAGAATTTTTCATGCACGGAGCCATTAAGGCCTAAGTGGAGGAATTTTTTGTTTTTAAAAATCTTATTAACATAAGTGTGCATCATATTATGTAGATCTATAATTAGCCCTCACTAAAATTAATCTAATAGCCTCCATTAAAGATATCATTTTCTCTAAAAGTCTAACACACAAAAAAACTGTAAACTCAATTTTCAATGGCCTTGATAATTGAATTAATATACAATATTTTCAAGATATCAAAACCTGTCAGGGACAATTATTATAGTGTATTAATGATATTTATTTTCATTAAATTTTTTTAGTTATTAACTGTACTCCCAAAATTTTTTAGCTATGTCAATGGTTTTTTTTATAGCAATTAAGACAAATAGATGCTTTCGTGCAATTGATACTCGTATGTTTTATTCAAACGTTTATGTTCGAATTAAAGCGAGATGTAAAAATTGCTTTTCAACACACTAAGACTGCGTTTAGTATTGTTTTTCACTACCAAAATCAGCTTCTGCTTATAACAAAAGTTAATTTTAGTGTTTGATAAATCTTTTTAAAAGTGCTTTTTGAAGAGTCTACATCCAAAATCAAAAGCAACCCAAATGCAACTTTAGCTTTAAGATTGTGCAGAAATCAATATAGTACAATTAATTAAACTTTCATAATACCTATAATACCCCAAATGAAATTTAAAATTTACAATCTTTTCAATTAAAATTCAGACACGTAATATAATATAATATAATATAATATAATGTAATAACAAAAAATATCATGATTATATTAATAGCTCTAATATTATTATTTTATCATATAATATGATATTATAATTATATTATAATTATTTTAATAACATGATATTATAATTATAATATAAGTATAATATGATATTATAATTATTATTTTATAATAATATTATATAATATATTGTATTGATATAATTATATTTATTATATTAATATAATAATTAATATAATTAAATATTAATATAATCTTATAATTCTAATATTATTATCTATTATAGTGTATTACACAACGTTATTATTATATAATATATTTGTTTAATATAATATAATAATGATTATATATTATATTATAATATAATATAATTGTAATTTTTAATTATATTATAACTGAAAATTTTCTTATGTAATATTATAATATGTTTTATAATATTGTAATTATATTAACTATTTTAATAATATTATTATATTCTATATCATTATTATATAATATGTTATTTAATAATAATTTTATTGTATTATATTAAATATAATAATAAATATATATTATATTGTAATTATATATATTATATTATAGCATAATATAATATGGTTGTAATTTTTAACTATTCACAACAATTCAATCTCATAATTTATCAAACTCTATTACATTGATTTTAGAACCAACACAACTACTATAATTATAGTTTACCAAACACTCAACTACTTTTCATAACAACTGTTTTTTCTTTCATCACAGCTAAAAATAATTTTTTTAAAATCTACAACAATACCAAACTAAGCCTAAGTTTTGTTGAATCCTTTTCATATATTCTTAAATGCACATTTAGAACCGTCACTCATGTGATTATTATTATTATTATTATTTAAGGAAGCTATCGTGAAAGCAATTTTCTGGTATTTATATTTTATTGCATGAAAAATATTTCCCACTAGCCTTTTGAATTTAAGGATGTCTATCATAAATTATACTTTTGAGTACACTCATCAATAACTTTATGAATCACAAAGAATCAATATAAGGGTGCGTTACTAAACAGTGGATGAGTAATAATGAGAATGATAATGGAATAGAATGAGAAGGAAAGATGATTTATTTGTTTGATTCTAATTTTACAAATGTAATTGAATGGGATATGAAGATTTTTATGTTAACAAAATTACCCCTCATATTAATATAACTAATATCATATATATAATATAATCATTTAATAACTAATAATATATATTTATATATATAAAATTGTAAGGATATTTTATAATTATAATTATGGTTATATAATTATTTATTATTATAATACAATCATAATATATAATATAATAAAATAATGATATTGTGATTATTTTATATTATAATGTTACAACTATATTGTATTATATTATATAGTATATTATCATTTCTAATTATAGTATATTATAATATAAATTTATATTGTAATTACATAAATACGTAATTATAATATTATAAAATATAGTATCTGATTACAATTATAATATTATATATTTAAAATAATAAAATTTTAATTTTTATTATAACTATCATATTATTAATGAAAACATCACATATATATCTTATAATATAATATAATATAATATAATATAATATTATTATTTATAAAGTATATAGTTATTATATTTACTTTTATAAAAAATACTACTATCCCAATTATTATTATAAATATAATGATAAATATAATTACAATATATAATTATAATTACCATATCACAATTATATCGTATATTATATTATATTTATGATGATAAATATAATTACAATAGTACATAATATAAGATATTATTATAATATTAAATATCATATGTTATAATATTCATATATAATTATAATATATTACATTATATGTTATAAGATATAATTACATTATAATATAATATTAATTATATTATAAATATTAATATAATAAAATTTATAATTATAGTATTCAAGTGTAATGATGGAAAATAAAATTAAAAGAGCTTAGAATAAACATTCCTCTCATGTGATGATGGAATGATGGTACACCCATTTAATGAAAAAGTCACTTCATTTTAAATGACCATTCATTTTTCTAAAACTAATCAAACATGAGAATGAACATTAATTTCTTTCAATTTTCCAACGAAACACACCCTATTTGTGATTTTTTTTTTATTATGCATTTTGATATTGCACTAGTTCGAAAGTCTTTTATTTACTTCAAAGAGAAATAAAATAAATTTAAGACATGAATAAGTCTTTTTCATTGAACATGATAGTTTGATAATAAACGCATAAAGGGAGTCATCATGAACTCGAATCAGGAAATAATATTATTTTTGGGACAATTGTCTAAAGAAAAAATCATACTTGTGTGAGCGGACATCGTTGCGCGTGTTATATATACACTAGTTGAACTCTATGTGTGAAGCACGTGGAGAGTAATTGTGTGTTAATTTTAATTATCGTAATATTATTTAAAACATATAATATATGAATATAAAATCCTAAAGACGAGCTAAAATGAAAAAATAATAAAGTTTTAGGGCAAAAAGCCTAAAACAGTTTAAAAAAAAAGATTAAAATGAATAAATAAATAAATTTTAAGGTAAAAGGAACCAAAATAAAAATATAAAGTATTGGGATAATAATAAAAAAAATGAGCCAGAAATGATTAAAATAAAAATAAATAAGTTTTAGGATGTTTAGTAAAAAAAAAAAAAAGTTTTAGAATAAAAGGAACAAAGATGAAAAAATTTTGGGACAAAAATAAAAAAAGATTAAAAGGACTAAAATTAAGAAATTAAAAAATTTAAGGTAAAATAAAAAAGAACATACTAACCAAAACGAGTAGTTTTGATTGAAAATAAATTGTACGCAGTGCATTTTCAACTAAAACTACGTCGTTTTAATTGAAAAGTGTACCGTAGCAAGTTTACATTGATATTTCTTATATCTATTACATAATAAAAATGTGATGAAACAAGCAGCTGTCGACTATTTTTTTTTCTTTTGTGCACCTTACCTTTTGTATTTTTTAATTGCTATTTATTCTTTTTTCTTACTTAGGGCTTAAGAAAAAGCGATTAAATCATTAAATTATGTTTTTGTACTATTTACATATTTGTTATCTACTTTTTTATCTTACTTAGGCCTCAAAGAAATACGGTTTAATTTTTATTTCTATTTATACTCTTCACCTTTTTTATTTTTTACTTACTTGTTATCTACTATTTTCTATTACTTGGAGCTTATAAAAAGCGGATAAATTTGCATTTTTTATACCCTTTTCCTTTACTTTTTACTTTCTTGTTATCTACTATTTTATCTTATTTATAGCTTAAAAAATGATTTATTTTTTTGTTTGTTTCCAGCCCGTCATCTTTTGTACTTTTCTTTACTTAATATATACAGTTTTCTTTTATTTAGAACTTAAGAAAAAGTTGTTAATTAAATAATAATTATATTACGTGTCAAAGATTACTTCTGAACTATCGCCAATTAAAAATTACGTAAGATTCTGTTAATTTATTTACTTTTTTCTCTTATTTAGGACTACGAGAAAAAAGTCAAATTAAATAATAATGTTTCTATTACATGATAAAATGATCATTTTATCATTTTATTTAGACTAAAACCTCATAGTAACAAGAAATTTAAAATTTATTTGCATCAAATTTCTTTTTTCATAACTTGTTTTTAATGATATAGATGCATTTTATGTAGATCTTTTTCTTGTGCTACGCTTTTCAAATAACAAATAAAATATTCACCATTATTTATACCTTTTTAAAATTATTATACTCCCTCTTCGTAACTCTCTATATCTTTTAAACTATATTTAATAGAATCTAACAATTATTTAGAATTTATTTGTCTACCTTATAAAACTATTTTTTTTAATAAACAATAACTATAAATTAAATTCATGCCCTATTATAACTAATACGTACATTGGTGTTTTTTTACTAGTATATATATATATATAGACCATAAATATAAGATTAGGTTAGGATTTAATTAGGATCAAAAGTATGCATGAACAGTCTTAAAGGACCACATGTAAGCTAGAGATTAGGTTAGGATTTAAATATGAGTTATTTATTTATTTATTTATCGGCACTTAAATGCCCCGTCGTGAAATCGTTATGCAAGTGGCCTATGAAGTATGAAATTCGATAAATAGAACTCAGCATTAGAGGTCAATCTGCCTTGCTTCATTCTTTTTCTACCTTCTTCTTTATTGTTTCTTTTCCAGTAATAGTAGTAACCATTATAACCACTCTTTTGCAACTCTAGTATTTAACAATTACACTTATAATCACACTCGTCTATAATTCATACGGACTTGTCCTCTTTTACCATTTTATAAAAAATAATGATAAAGGACCCTAATCAGGTTAAACACTATAAATTATAGGACCACAATTAAAATTTACCTATGTTAATTAGAAGTGCTCAACACTAATAGTGTCTTTAAGCCTTCTTCTTTTATAAAACTAAAATAGTATGTACCACCTACTCTTATTTAATTGAGCTAATAGTATTAACTCTACTCTTATTCAATTGAGCTAATAATTTAGTTGTTTTGTACATTATAGTGAATGTTTTGTTATATCGATTTGGTATTTCTATTATATCTACAATATGGTAATATTTTTTCTAATTAAATGAAACTATTACTTCTATTTCCAAAAGAACACAATAGAAATCATGTGACATAACCTTTTTCTTTGTTCTTGTGATTCTTTTCCAATTTAATGAGTGTAAAGTGGTATATTCAATCCAAATTCATGCCAAAAAAACCTTTACTAGCAAATCAGGGATGTTCTTCCTTTTTTTTTTTTTTTCTTTTATGTTTGGGAGGAAAAATTGAGTTAAAATTTAAAGTTTTGTGAGGAAAAATACTATAATAAAAAGATTGAGTTGTGATTCAAACATACCTGAAAAAAAAGAGAAAAATAAAATAAATACTTCTTAAAGTACATAAATCTAAATTTTTACTGTACTATTGACTAATATCACTTTTATAGTTAAATATAATCAAAGCGTATTAAAGCGTAAATTCAAAAATAGAAAATAGTAGAAAATAGGTCAATATGAAAAGCTTAAGAAAATATATAGGCCAATTTTTAGTTATAGAAATTAATATGTCATAATTTGTTAAGTTATGGTTTATAACCAGATAAGTTATGGACAAACTTGTCAAGTTATGGTTCATAACCGGACAAGTTATGGACAATTATGAATAATAACTTGTCAAGTTATGGTTCATAATCAGGCAAGTTATGAACGAAAATAATAATTTAGCCTATTTATTAATTTATGTAAACTATTGACTTATTAATTTTAATTCATCTCAAATTTTAACTTATTTTCCTCTTTTCTCCTACAAAAATTTTCTCTGATAAGGGTCCATTAGTTAGATACCCTCCTCCTTTCACATTATTTTTACTACAAGTGAAAATATTCTAACATTAGCAAATTACAAATCGTAACAAAATTGGGCTGGTGAAAAATTAGAGACTCATTGGGTGACGATTAATCATAAAGGAAATTTATTTCCTTGCCTTCGTTTTGTTTTGTTTTGTTTTTTTGTTTTTAGTGAAAATAAGGAAAAACAAATTCTTAATTTATAGATTAATTAGGCATCGACACGTGGAGAGGGCCGAGGTGGTCGTTTAGGAGTGTGTCGCGTGGCTGTGGGGAACAGATTCTGTCCAAGCAAGTGGGTCCCACTTAATGGCTATCCGACCCTATCAAAGGTACAGGGTTTTTCGAACCCTCCAGAGTGGGCCAAACATCATGTCACATTATATGGGCCAAACAGCCAGAGTGGGCCCAAACAGTTCGAGCGGTACACAAGAAGGGGTTTAGACCCAAACTGACGTAGCAAAAAACGGTTTGAACTTCAAACCTACATGTTGTTGCATAATATAGTTCTATGTTAAGGAATCTATTATCTATTATTATGTAAACAAATGCGTCTAAATTTCTTAATTCTTTAACTCATAATGCTTTGAAGAGGATCACCCAAGTTTTAGATTGATTAAAGTTACCAATTACAAATGGTGATCCTTGTAACTAGATATATATTTGCGGTAAATGAGTTGTTATTTCCTAATGGCGAGCATATATAACATGAGACAAACAATTCATCTAAAATTATTTGGTAGAAAGATTTTAGAGTAGTTCATTCTTGGAGCATACAAAAATACTCATTGATTAATGCAGGGTGTTAGGGGTCCAAGATTATCTAAGGATATTATATTATCAGTTATTTTTAAATGTAATATTTGTTTTTTTAGTTAGATACTTATAGCCCGTTTAGTTCGCTGATACGAGTTTTTAATTCGAGTTAAGATGTGATGTTATGTGAGAGCTTTTTACTGTAGCAAAAAAGTTAGATGTGACTGTTTCGGAGAGCTTTTTACTGTAACAAAACTCGAATTCTAAACTCGAATCGGCGAAGTAAACGAGACCTTAGTATTGGTCTCATTGTCACAAGAATAATTATGTTGATCAATAATATTTTTGACCGATCTCGACTTGATCTGAATAGTATTAATTTATCTCGATTAATTATTAAATTTTCATGTTTCTAAGAGTAAAGGCTCGTTTAGTTCATTAATTCGAGTTGAGATCTGACTTTATTTGAAAACTTTTTACTGTACCAAAAAAGTTAGATGTGACTGTTTCTGAGAGCTTTTTATTGTAGTAAAACTCAAATTAGTGAAATGAGCGAGACCTTAATTTATAGAAGTTTAACTATAGGTAGTTTTATCACATCTTTTAGCTTGTAGATGTGGGTAAGTGTGGTTGGTAAATGGTGATTGGTAAGTGAGTGTGTCCTTTATTTAAATTGAGGGATTAATTTGTAATCTTTTTGTTTTAGAACCTATAACGAAAGTACAAAATCTAGATGACTATTTCTGACATCTTTAAAATTTATTAGAGATCTGAGTTTTCTCAAACGAACCTATACTTTCATTTTTGTTAGTTATACGTTCATAATATAACACTTCAAACTTTTCAATAGACCCTACAATTAATTTTGTAACTCAACTAGTGATTGTACATCTTTTATTGTAAGTTATGACTACACGTCGTGGTCTTTATTTCTTTACAAAAAAAGTTTAAGTTTGAATTGGTAGAGAGATATTAGGAGACAGTTTGGTAAGAGGATTCATACTATGATTTAAATCATGGTTCATAATTCACTACAGTGTTTTCTCTCATAAAAAATACACGTAAATTGTAAATGATTCTAATCTCATAATTTTAATCTATGAACTAAACATCTCTTTAAACTTATTGGTACGTGGTTTGTTAGTGCAAGTGGGGCATTAAACCTGTTATAAGACTGAAGGAATAATTACTATCTTTTAGTGTTGATTAATACGATTTTAAAGTGGACTAACACTCCTATCCTTAAATGATTCTAAAATTTGAATGCTACAAACTTTACCTAGTTTCAAGTAATAATTTTTCTTTATGAAAATGTAAGTAATTTTTATTTTATTTTATCATGTGACTCTATAAATGTGATGGACTCATTATACATTCTTAGTCATGTAGATTGAATTATATAATTTGTAAGTTTTGAGGGTGTGGCTCACAATTTTTTTGGTACTTTTTTAAGAGTCCCCACTATGTTAGAAACCATACTAATTCCTTGACATATGTTTCCCTTTATGGGTTTGACAAGTGATTTTTATGGTTCACATAAGTGTGTATACATGAATAATGGCGTGAAATCTTTGTTGTTTCTACCGACATAAAAATTGTAACAAGCTTTTTTCTGTTTTGGGTTTTTGGTGATTTTTGGGCCTAGAAAAACAATGGTGGGGATCTTTGTGCCAAACAATTTGCCTTTCTGTTGGGCCCTCATGTCTTCTATTCTTTTATGATGTTATGGTGTTTTATTTTCCTTTCTTATTTAGTAGACTTGACGGTTCAGAGGATCATTTAAATGATTTGCTTTTATACCACATATGCCCTCCAAACACAAATGGGTATCTTTGTAGAAAAGAAAAGAAAAAAAAAAAGAGAAAAAAGGTGTCTTTTCTTTTTAGTAATGGTCCAAATTACGCAAGGGAACTACTAAAACATACTGTCAATATGATTTCTCTATATATAGTAATGCTAATGTCTACTAAAAAGTGTAATAATAATAATAATAATAATAATAATAATAATAATAATATATTTAACATGTTGTGCTTTAATAATGTTCAATCTACTTTTTTTTTATTATAATTATTGAGTTTTGAAAGTTGCAAAATAAACTTTTAATGTTAAAATAATTTAAAAAGGCAAATGTTACAATGATTAATTGAAAACGTAAATATATCAAGTAATAGTAATTAAATTATTGGAGAGTGTTGTATTGGCACATCATTTATAACATTGCATTGGAGGTGATTTAAGACCATTTTTAATGCTAATGCCAATTGTATATTTAGCATTAAAAAAATACGATATAGTATGCTATTTTTTATTTTTACTCTAATGCATAATACTATTTGAAATTCCCATAATCACTAGTTTTGAAAGTTGTAAGAGTAAATTTTTATTTTTAAAATAGTTAAAAAATAGAAAGTTGCAATGATTACATTAAAAAGTAAATATTTCAACCAATGACATTCAAATACTAAAATTTTCATATGATATATTTAGTGAGAAATTTACTACAAAGTATAACATATGAAAAATTTGGCATAACAAATAATAATGCATTAGAAAATTTTCTTATACTCAATTGCTAAATTTGTAATTGACACATCAATTATAGTATTGCATTAGAGATGTTCTAAAGGTCAAAGAATGTTACATTAAATCAAATGTTTTTTTTTTTTCTTTCAGAAAGTGAAGTATATTACATCTAATAAAATGTTCTTTTTATTTTTTATTTTGAGAACTTGAAGTATATTGTTCATTTATCAACAATAACTTAGCATTTTGCGAGGGAAAATGCTAGGTTTATACCGTATTTACACTCAAGTCCAACTCCTCTTAAGTCAATGACATTTGTTTGCGGCACTATTTCTGTTAATAAAAGTTTGAAATTAAAACTCCTTCAATACAAATAATAGAAGTGCTTTTTGTGAGAGCCCTTAATGTTGACCATTTTCTTTTTATTATAACCTTTTTTTTCTCGTTGAAAGAATTTCATGAAAGGAGCGATAATGTTACAACAACCCACATTAAAAAAGTTTTTTAGATGCCGACATGAATGTTAGCTGAATAATTTATTGTTAGTTCTATTTTAAGGGACGCATCACCCAACCTCATCAAATATGATAGCGGTAAGGACACGCGAAAATATGGTCTTAAGATACTTTAAATCATGTACTAAATATTTTAGACCTTTAAAGGGGGATTACCCAACGTCCACATCTTCAATTAGAAACCCACCATGATAGTTTATTACTGCTAGGCTACCCAATTGATGGTTAATTATTACGTCCAGGCTTGATAGAGACCAAATCTACAAGTTATCTAACATACACCAACTTCAAATTAAATGTCAATCTTTTTAGGATTGGAAGCTATGAGGGCAACATTTCTCTCTCTTATTCATGCACATTTAAGGCTTTTATCTGCCCTTTCTTTCTTGTATTCCTTCTTCATCACAACATGCACATGGGTGCCTGCAGGATGATCTCTAATATCCATGGTTCCTTTCAATATGATTTGTGGTCTTTGCTCTGCCAAAGTCGTTGGCTAATATGAGAAAACGCTTTCAACAAATTCATATTATTAATCAGATATTTTCTTTACGAAAAATTCTTCTAAAAATAGGGGTATAGTAGCTTGTTAAATGATGACATCATTGTTCCTCATGACTCATATTAACAAACCCGTTGTACATAAATAAAATATTAAGGATTAATTATAAAAATTTTCCTCAAATTATGATCCTTGTAACATACCGTCCCTCGATATTTATAATGTAACAATTAATATCCGTGTCCCTTGAAATATGAAATGTTAACAAAAAAATCCTCATCCATTAGGAGTCAACAGTTGTCACACATATATTCATTTTTCTTACATAGTTTGGTGCAAAATTACTCTTCTACTCATCACTTTTAAATTTAAATTTTTTAAAAACATATTTTAATTTTCATTTAATATGATAATAAACAGAACAAAACAATAAAACAAATTTTTAATCTTCCCTCTTCTGATTAATTAATTAATTGAAATTCTTTTAGAAAAAAAAATTAAAACTAATAATTTCTAAATTTACAATATATCTTTTTTAACTTAACCCACAATATATTTTTAATAGCGTTTTTCAAAATACCAACATTCTTAAAAAAAAAAAAGGTTATATATATATAGTATATACTAAAAGTAAATTAGAATTGAAAAATAGTTTTTTTTTCAACATTTAATATTTTTCTACGATTTTATATTTTTTAAATATATATAATTACAAAAATACCCCTGGATTACAAATCATAGATTAGTTTTTTGTTAAAAACTTTAACAAAAGGAGATTTTTTTTTAATTAAAGATTTATAATTCAGAGAGAACGGATGTTACGTTTTGTATATCAATGTGTTACACAGGTCATAATTTAAGAAGAACTTTTGTAATTAATCCAAATATTAACCACTTATCTTAGACAAAATAAACGTCTAATATATGTAGTAACCCTTATTGTCACTTTACCCACGTGAACTTTTTGTGCCTTAACAAATGATAAGTCCCTTTGAACTTTTAATTTCAACAGTTATTCTCTTAGATTGTCTTTGCAAAAGTGGTTCAAATTTATAACCGCGTTTTATAAATTGACTATAAAAAAACTGAGTTAATTTTTTAAAATTAATAGTTAAGAAGACAATTAATTTTGTCAATGCATAAAAACTTTTAAGAGTAGAGTGCTACATTATAAGTTGGAACGGATTATAACAGTTTTAGAAGTTTCGAGAGTTTATTGTCGTAATTAATTGTTTATCACAGTACAAAAGTTTAGTGGTATATAGAGCTAAAAAGTCTTGTCTTATAAGTATATATGGCATTGGACATATGGCGTGTAACTAAACAATAAATTCTATCCGTCAAGGCTTACCAATTATTTAGACAATTATGCTTTTGTATTCCTTTCAGTCCCATGTGTGATTCCAGTGATTGTAATGCCCTTTTGAGGTCTAGTTGTAGGTACAATGATATATTCAATAATTTAAATAACTGTTCGCATTTATAGTTTTGCCAATATTCTACAGGATTATACATATGTTTGTGAACATATATAAAATATTGCATGAAGTAGTTATACTGGATTTTGGTTTCTGCTGGAATGAAAGGGAGAGAAGCGACCATATGGGATCCACCTTGGTTGTCAGATGGCTACAGAATTGAATATCGCCAACCAACTTGTTTATATTATATATTATATATATATATATATATATATATAGGCACACACGCACATAATATATATATATTAAACATAACTATATGTGTACAATATATAGATAACATACGGTGTGGCTTTCACATGTCATATCATTCATGAATGTTGAAGTCCCAACATTCCCAGTGGACGTTATTACAATAACAAATATATATATATATATATATATATATTTATATCATGTATTTTTGCCGTTAGTTAAGCGCGCGCACATCCTCTACATTATTACTCGTGTATATATAGTCGTCAATCTTCTACTAATTAGTCATAAACACCTATAGGGTAATAAAGATATAATTAGTCCCAGCAATTTGTTTAAATTGTCTTCTATACCTTTTCCATGATTAGTACCGACGTATATACATGTTGTTGCTTATATATATATATATACACCACGAAATTTGTTTGTTATATGTGATAATGTCTTTATACGTACGGTGTAAAAATATTATTAAGAATTTACTTGCTGAATACCAATATCGATCACATCTTTCAAAAGAATTGTTCAAAATTAGAATAAGTATTATGTTGCACCTTCGATATCTACATGCAACAGTGCACCACGTGATCTGAAACAAATAAACCCCTAGATTATATTATACTTTTGTCCTACAAACAAAATAGCATATACTCTCGTGCTTAAACAATATATATAAACTTCCTAATTAAAAAAAAAAAATTGAAAAGAATACATAATCGAACATATCATGTATAATCTGCTCATATATACTTTATATAATGCCTATTGTTTCGTAGAACAACTGAGTAACGTTCGTGGTCCCTTCCAAAGAGAAAGAAAAATAGCCAAATAATCATAGATAATACTCTCTTTGACTTATAATATGGTCGGGCTAGTAATTTTGGGTTTTTGTATTAACAATAAAAGCACACTTAATTAAGTTTCTTTGCTATATACATGTCAGAAATCGACCGACTCACTAATCGACAACAATATTACCTGAAGGGATTTTGAGTTTTCAAATGTGTATGTTCCTATCAGAAGCACGCATTTTCATGTAGGACCTTTAGTTTTTAAGGCTTGTTTGGTTAACATAGTTCTTATTTTTATTTTTAGTTCCTAATAAAAGGGAGGAAAAGTTGTGATTTTCAGTAAATATTTGGAGTCATATTTTAATTTTATAAATTAACATAACAGGTTAAAATAATTTTAAATTTTTTTAATAAACAATAAAAATCTCAAAATGAAGTTTATAATATCTTACTGTGCATCTATAACTCTGTAAGTATTCCAAAGTCTATTCATTAGAGTGATTTTAGAAATCATATTTGTGATTTTGATTGGAAACTCATATTATCTAAACACTTTTAAAAACAATTTTTAGATTTAGAAAGTTGAAAACAACTTTTATAAAACCCTATCAAACATGCCCTAAATCATGAAGAACTAGATGACAACTGAAGCTCAAGATACGTAACCTCACAAGTGAGGCAAACGTGGATTTTAATAGCAACTTGAGATTAGAAAAAAAAAAAAGTAATTTATTAAAAGAAAGCTCCAAAAAACATGAAAGACCACTCAGTTGTAAATCAAGAGAACACACATGCGAACCAAATCAAAAACTCAAAAAGTAGTGAGGAATTTGTAGGTTATAGACAACATTGGTGGTTAGAAATTCTCGGTTTCCTACTGATAAGTCGCTCTTGAGTCCCTAACCAAATGTCATGGACAAATCAGAATCTCACTTTTTATGTTCTTCTGCTGTTTTGCCTTTTAATGACACTAAAGGATATGCATATATGCCCTTGTTTCATGCAATTTTCATAAAAGAGAAATGGGAATGTGGTAATTGGTACATTATGCACATTTATAGTGACTATAAATGTAATTTATAAATGGGGTATATGCATATATAAAAATGGTTTTACATTGGTACCTAGATCAGCTAAGTACGTGTCATTATTTTTGTATACTCATATAATAAATAAATATAAATATTTATAAATTACTCGTATAACATTTGAAAAATATAGTCTAACACTCAAATGTCACATATGTATTAACGATGTTGCACATAAATATGAACATAAATATTTTACTTATATATAAAATCTACAAAAACACACACCGACATGCATATTTACATAAATAATTTGGTAGGTGATGATGATGTACTAAGAATATAACCACAAGGATAAAAATTTAAGTGTTTCCAAAACCCTTCTCATATTGACATGCAATAATACTCGTGTACAGCAAGAGACAGTGAAATGAATGTTGTGCAAAAGTATAGTGCAACAAGCAAACACTAGAGTAGTACTAAAATCTTCTATAGCATGAAAAAGATAATATTGTACATACCATAATCAAAACCTTTGACCAACCAGAGCAAAGTGTACTGAGCTAGGAGAAAACTCTTATTCTGACTTGGGAAAGAAAAAAGCGTCGTGAAAAGACGATTTTATTGGAGAATATATACATACATGATATATCAAACGTTTGATGATTTTGTAATCTCCTTGCTACTAGGACTACTTCTACAAGTAGACTCAGCAACTCTCACTGACTTCTGGCTCTTACACCCCAATATCCCACCACCACTTTTGGACGCCTTATATCTTCTACTACTAGTACTACTCGCAGAAATCTTCTTTTCGTTGTAGTCAGAGACGATTGAGCCGAGATCCAAAGCGCTGGCCGTGACGACGCTCCACTCGATACTAGCCTCGCTCGGCGCGTACACACCGGGGTTGTTGTTCGGCGTTGCGCATAGCGATCTAGTGGCGGTACTCCCCACGGTTATGTTCTCGATTTCGAACAGATCCGAGCTGGCGTCGCTGTCGATGTCCTGATCATGGCTCACCGGTCGACCGGTCCCGGCCTTGGGCGGAACCTTCTTCTGAGGTTTCGTCGGAATCGCGTCCCAAGTTAGGACTGAGAGCTTCCTCTCCAGGTTGATCGCCACCTCGTCGGCCGCCGCGGCAGCCTTCGTCGTTTTGGACCCGAAAACCTCCAAAGACATCCTCGGAGGTGCTTGGAAATCTTCTTGTTGTTGTAGATAACGATGATGATGATGATGATCACTAGTAGTAGTACTACTAGTCTTCTTATTTTCTTCTGTAGTGGTACTAAGAATAGGAAAAGCGAAATGATCTTCCGATCTCTTCGTCGTCCTCGCCGTGTAGCGAAAACTATGTGGATGATCATTATCACCACCACCATCATGATCAACTAATTTTCTGTTTGGTTGCTGGGAAAGTTTACTGGCTTCGTTAACTTTTTCCCTGACAACAACATCATGATGATGATTATTTTCTCCACCTTCTGATCTTGCTTGAGATTCTTGCTTGGTCACATAAACCGATTTCTCGTCGGAACAAGACCCGGCGCAGACAAGAGTAGCGAAAATGAGCCTCGTTTTGGATCTATTCCGAGAAGGGTTTCTCGCCATGGAACTAATACTATTAGTGCTACTACTAGCCCTTAACAACAAAGCTGTACTTCTGCTGTTCCAGCTCATCTCCGAGCAGGCGCTTGGCGTCCCCGGCGCCCGGTTAATTACGCTCTTCTCTCCGTCCGCGCCGCCTCCGCCGCCGCCGCCACCGCCGCCGCCGCCACCGCCGCTGAGATGATGATGGTGATCAGGATGTAATTTTCCTTCATCTTCTTGATTCATCAACATATTGAAGTATTTTTCTGCACCAAACACGCTTATCTCACCTTGATCTTGATGATGATGAGATTTGATTTTTCTATCTAGGCCAAAGGAAGTACTACTAGTACTTTTCTGGGTCAGGCTTTTTTCTGATCTGAGATAAGAAAAAGAGGCGTCTCTGAGACTATCTCCACCGTTGGTGAAATCATCCATGGTTTGAGGGATAGGAGAGAAAATATGATTTGTTTTTGTGGGTGAGAATTGGTTATGGGAAAGTTGAGTTGAAATATGTGACTATAAGATGACGATCATAAATGGTCATGAAATCGGAAGTGATGAGAAGTTATATACATAGTATATAAGAGAAGGGTATTGGCTAACCAATATTTTTGTGTCATGTATATATAAGTAGTAGAGGCTTAATTTGAGGAATGAGCAAACTGCCAAACTTGGTTTTGCAAATGGGTCCTACGGTTTTCTTGTGAAACTTAATTGTCACAATGTCACACCCCTTTTTTCGCCGGATGAATTTGCCTTGTACTTTAAATTTTGTCACTGACTTGAAATACATATATATGTATGTATATGCGTGTATATATATAACAAATATTGAGGGTAAAATCTTATCACATCAGTATTAAATTTTCATATTTAATTATAACGACCAGTAAAAAAAAAGTTGTCTATATACATATGACATAGATAAAATAGAGAGAATTTTGATAGTATAACACCTAAAATAAATAATAATATATACATGAATAGCATTAAATAGCACCAATTTGTTTGCTATAAGTTCTGCAAAAAAAAAAAAAAAACACTAATGGAGTAACTCATCTCATATATTGATTTCCGGTACTAGACACCACTGACGCGGTATAATGTTAATTTGATGTATAACTATCATGCGTATCTTACATGAAATGGGTGTATGGTTAAATATTGATAAAAATGATTGTTAAATATCACAAATTTTAAAATGTAATTAACTTATTTCCTATACTTGCTTTAAGGACAGCAAAGTGACAAGTGGTCTGATGAGTTGGCAATCAATGATACTATTATTGGATGGTCTTAAATTGTTGCTTCAACGCCATTAGCATGGCAAAATGAGACCAATATATAGGATTCAAACGGTTGTTGTTGATTTGAGTAAACTACATACTATATTCCAAAAGAAAAAAAAAATCAACACTTTTATTATTATTATTATTATTATAATTTTATAATTTTATTATTTTATTTTTTGAATATGGCCTGTGCATAGCTGAAAAGAAGCCTCCATTATTTGTTTCAAGCAACAAAATTAAAGAAAATGAAATGAAGCCTCCTTTAATTTGTTTGCATATTATTATTAACTAGAACCACTTGGCTATGGAAGAAATGTGGATTTCTTAACAACCAATATCATTTTTCTCCCCTCAAAAAAAAAAAAAAAAAAAACAAAGAAAGTAAAAGATCATGACCAATAACAACTCGGGGTAGAAGCAAGTGTTTTTCTCTCTCTTTCTTTTTGTTTATTTATTTTCAATTAGAAAATGACCTTATCGGTTCTCACATTCAACTATTTCAAGGGGACACTTTCAGGCATTCCAGGATTAAATTTTGTTACGTTATTGAGGAAAAAATTCATATTTCTTAATTGTCAAGTTTCTAATTAATTCCTCTAACATAATCAAATTTAATGCTGATTAGTTCTCCAATTTCTTCTCACAAGTTGACTAATTTCTGTTATCACCCTTGTCATTCTCATACCATTCATTAACCATAAATGCAGAAAGAATGTGTGACTAGGAAAATGGCTAAAATCAAGAAAATGTCGGTAAACATTGAATTGGGCAGCCAAAGTTTTAGTATTTATTATATTCCAACTTTCATTCTCTAAAATAAATGTTCCTATTATCAATCATCTGTTTTGGACCATTCATTAAATCTTTCACTTCTTCTGGAGTATCAGTTTTGTTTATAAGAGAAATTATCAGTTAATATTTAAATGACAAACAAAAGTTGTTACTGCTGAAAATTTTATAGCCAATAATGACACAAAAAAAAAAAAAAAAAAGAGCCAATAAAAGAGCACTCATGATTGTTATTTGTTAGTATTTTAACAAAAAATATTTAAGGCCATCTAGAGCCTTAACTAGATAGAAACATGAAAAAATTGACTTCCTATAACATGTTGCTGAATAGAAATGTTTTTTCAGGCGCTCAACCAAAAATGTTCTGTATTTACCGCAAAAACACAGGAGATTTTCAACAAGAAATGCAGCGAAAAAATGGACCATGTCCCTCGGCTTTTGAGGGGTCCGGAAGCCACAGAAGAAATTTCTGTAAATATTAATCAGGGACAATGCAATTCTCCTGTGCCAATTGTTTTACTTCCCCAGAGTTTTTCCTATTTATATTTTCTGTTCAGTTTGAGGATGGGGAGTTGTTTTCACCTGCAACCCAGTACTTCTTGACAGCAAACAATACCTTTTCTGGAACAAGAGGACCATCTTCATGATCCACTATTTTAGTGTTCCACCTCATTCCTCTCACAATTCTCCTCACCCTGATTAGCACATCCTCTTGGTCACGGAAGATTACTGCACCTTCAGGTCTTAAGATTCGATCCATTTCGAGAAGAATGTCTACAGGATCACACCTGCATAGGTCTTTTTATGTCAGCAAATAGAACAAGTATATGTAGCAGGTTTGTCCAACCGCCAAAAACATCAACATGCAGGAGATAACCAGATGGTTTTCTGAACAATTATTTTGTGTTTAACCATTTAAAGTGAATTTGCATCTGTGAAACATTAGCAAAAAGATAAAGAGTCATTACTTATCATTGTACAAGCTGAAAACACCATTTGCGTGAATAAGGTCATATGTCCTGGGATATGTGGAAAAAGCTTCACACCTGGGGGAAAAGATCGAGCATTATCAGACAAAAAGGATGATAGCATATGGGGAGACACATAATAAAGAATATTTGCAAAAGCACCCAGTTGAAACTTAATATCACAAGCACAAGTGACGCATGTTACGGCTTGCAAATTGCAAAGCTAGCATTATGGCATGACATTCAAAGTAAAAAGAAAAAAGAAAGAGAGATAAAGAAAAACATTCTGAAGCTACAATCACCATTTTCCGTGTTCTTAGTAATAAAGAAAAATATAGTCTGAGCACAAGGGCATTGAAAAATAATACTTTTTTTGTAACTATTTTCAGCTACAGCGGATGATTAGTTGAAAAATGTCCAAAAAATAAGAATTTGCAGGGAAAACTGATGGCAAAGAATCAACCTGACTTGTATTTGTCTATATTTAACTTAAAAGCAATCCAAGTGAGAAGATACATGTTCGAGAAGTTACCAATCATGGTATATGCCAATCAATCCACGCTCATATATGGCACCAAGAGTGTCTTTCTCAGCTATTGTAGGCATCACATTCATAACCCACAATTTTGGAGATTCAAGAGCAGCAGCAAAACTTCCCAAACCCGCATTCATATCCATGATGTTGCGATATCTGTCAGTGTCGATGAGTTTGTTGATTCTCCTATAAGCATTCACATGCTTCTTCCAAATCCGATTATCATCGTGGTAGGTCTCGGTAGAAACTCCAGGGATGGATCCACTGGATATTCTGAAAGGTACAGCATTGAGTCTCTCAGGAAATGGCTTCCATGTCCCACCAGCAACATTGTCCCAATCAATTGTATCGGGATAAGGAGTCACACATCCCTCCATCTTCTTGTACCTAGTAAAGGTCAGAAGATAAATATTTCAGAACAAGTTCAAAATATTCAAGCATTGATCATAAATAACTCAGTAAATAGTAATCCACAGTGGCATACCAGACACTATCAGATTCAGTAGTTTCGCACATAGTAGGATGGGGTTCTTGGTTAGGACATTGTTCGTAATTTTCCCTTTTCCTCCATATTGCAATTTCATCCTTCTCATGTTTCTTTTCCCAGCAAAGGAGGTTGGCAATCACTTCAATCTTCCTTTGCTCCTCTTCAAGCTCTTCGTCGAATCTTTTCCAAGATTTGTAATCAGTTCTCCAGTTGATCGGTGGACCAGAAAGCACCCAGTAACCACCAGGTCTAAGAACTCGATCGATTTCCTTCATGTACATCCCATCTACAGATAGAAGTCCACTGCTGGGGTTACGCACAATTCCTCGATGTTACTATGAATACTCGAATGTAAAGTTGAAAAACAAGTGAAAATGAAGATTCTGAACTGAAAAATGGACATATATTGACATAATTAGCTTTAGAAACTGAGTCTTTTTCTCACCATTCGCACCCCACGGAATGAGGCAACGAGAACAGTGAGCCATGTCAAAGGCTCTAGATGGATATGGCAACCTTATAGTTCCAAGAACGCCAATAACAGCTGGTACACCTCTTTCGAGTGCAAACTGAACTTGTGCTTCATGAGAGTCTCTTGGGGCAAATGACATGGCTGTGACATTCCTTTTGAACAGGTATGCGCCCCAACTTGCAACCTACTCACCATCCTTAGTCAATAAATCAATCAAAAAACACAAATATATATGCCAAGCAGCCAAAGGGGCTAAGTAAAAAACATGAGAAGAATTGAAACAAAAGTAGCTCTAAAAAATTTATTCCACTAGGAGTGGAAGAAAAAGTGACAGTATTGAAGTGTAAAGAAATGTAGGCATTACATGATGACCAACAGAGCACATCAAAGCAAAATAAGTACATCGGAGATGTAATGTACTCACCCCACAGCCTGTATCCAGTGCAGTTCTAACCATCCCATTGTCAAACGGGATTACATTCGCGAGTTCATCGATATACGCATCTGCTCCCTCAGGAAACTGAGTACCTCCACCAGGGAATTTAAAGACGTTTCCCTCATATTGAATCCAGTTCTGAACAGCCTTCTCAACAGTCAAGCTCCTATATGGAGCATTTGCAAAAGGCACATAATCGCGACTTTTGGGCCATGGAAAAGGGGTCACATACCCTGCAGGTGCCGGAACAAGGCAGCGTAGTTTCTCTTCTTCAGGTGGGCAATGCCTTTCCCTGTAGATCATATTTTCACGGGGAAACCTCATTGCCCTTGTTTGATCTTGACACGGCGTGTAGTCAATATATTGAGCTTTGCAGGGTTTAAACTCCTCGACTTCTTCAGAATCATCACTCCCGACATCATTGCCATGATGAGTCTCATAGTTCAAGTTAGAAAGGACACTGCAGTCTGTCTGTCTGTTGACCAAATCAGCAATCCTATCTCCCTTTCCCGAACCACTTCGCTGCCAAGCACCCAATATGTAGAAGAGACAACATAGCCCTGCTATAATGAAAATTGACATCGAATTGCGACGTCTGTTGTCTATTGAGCTCCCTTTTTTCGCCATGATATGCCTGTTTTTTTTGTTTTCTTTGAAGAATTAGAATTCTATCTATGTTACAAAGCATACAGAAAGAAATAAATCACATGCTCTTTTATATTTATATTTCTGTAAACCAACCGTGACAAAAGTTCTGCCCTTTGATTGAGTAGTTGTCAAAGACTCAAAGGCACAACACCAGTATATTTTCTAAAAAGGCACACCGAAACTTAGAACCAAAAATTTCTAATATAGTTAAAGGCACAGAAAATGTCACTTCTAAAAACACTTTCATTATAGTTGAAGCCCCAAAATCCCAGATACGGCAATGCGCTAAAATATTATCATATCCCAGGTTTCTAAAGATTCAACTTACGTACAAGTCTTGGAAATGATATCAATCTCTGAATAGAATAATGATTAGAAAAAGATGACAAATACGATACTATTAACTATATGAGCAAGCAAGATGAAAAATAAAAAATCACCAACAAAACCCAATATAGAGAGGATAATAACTATAGAATTTTGAAATTCATTATTGATATGAACCTCAGAACCAACTTTCAGCTAAGCCCAATTTCGTCACAAAAGTTCCGAATTTTCAAATTATTAGTTTTCTTGCGCATAAAACAGAGGGAAAAAGTGGGCAAAAATTCTCCAAATTCAAAGTCGAAATGAATATATATATATTTTTAAATAACATTCAATAAAAGTAGTGACATTGAATTGACAGAAAAAGTACATGAAAAGATTGAAGAAGAAAAAAAAACCAAATGGCAAGAAATAGAAATCGGAATTACGAGAAATAAGGCTTACGAATCTCAGAAACTGCGAAAGGAAGAATCTTTTGGTATCGGATCAAATGAAACTCATTGCATCTTCATCGTAATAATTCGCTCCAAGAATTAAGAAAGAGGTTTTCTTCTTCATCTTCTTCTTGTTTTTTTTTTTTTTTTGTTTTTGGTAATACGGAAATGTGGGAAGAGACAAAAACAAAATGACGAAGAAGACGAGACTGCGTAAATGGGTTTCAGTCTTTAGCGTAGACTCTTTCCATATTATATATATACATATATATCTATATCCATATATCAATATATCTATAAATGTGTTTAAACGTGGTACGAAAGAGTCCGAGGAAACAGACTTGATCCCTCCCTCTCTCTCCTTCTCTCATGTGTCTTTCTTCTCGCAGTGAAAAGTAGTTAAGAAAGATCCCATCCAATAAGAATTCGCCACTTCATCTTTCTCTCTTTTGCTGGATTCGACCGAATAAAAGGTTTTTTTTTTTTTTTTTTTTTTTTAATAATTAATAAAGGTCGCTTTGCAAATGAGAAATTTAGAACAAATTAGCCATACATGAATATTGAATGGTCAAGTGGCTCTTAGATGTATATAGTTGATAAGTTGATGATGGGAGAATGGAGATAAAAGAATAAAAGGTAATTCCTACAAACAATATCACAATAATGTCTGTTCCTTTTATTGAAAAGGTAATATCATAGTACCTTCAAAAAAAAAAAAAAAAAAAGGTAATATGATAGTAATTTTTCCTAGTAATGCATGTTAACAAAAGTGTTTCTTTTCCTTGTTGTTTTTTTTTTTTTTAGGAACTATGTTGACTTGGTGAGAGAATAATATGCTTTGACATTTTTGGGAGTCATTGTTAACTTGTGTTGCCTTGCCTTAAAACAATTATAAACTCTTTTTTTTCCCTGGAGAAGACTATTTTACTCCAAAAGCAACCCCTTTCAATTGCACTTAGGCCAGGTAGACTCGGGTTTAGCCTAAATTTGGGCCGAGCCACATATTGCGGGCTGGGAAAAAACTATGGGCCGCAACAGCCCGTTGGGCCCAAAAACCCGCACTTCTTCAGGCTACATTGGCTCGGGTAGGGTCGGTAGGGCCTATGCGGTTTGGGGTTATCTCTCTTTACATAAAAAAAAATAAGGAGAACAAACAATTTGAGGAACCAAGTTACAGAGCAGGACCATATAACAAATTATATGAACATAGCAATGCATGAAGGAGATTAACAAAGCAAGTCATTTTCCAAAAATCAAAAGAAAAAAGCGCTGACCTTTCACTAAATAGTAAATGCTTCTTGCCTCTTTCTTCTTCGTCTCTCTCAAGAAAAAGAAAAAAAAACTACCTAAATAAAAAAGAAAAAAAAAAGAACAAAAGGCTGCTCTAGATTTCGAGAAAGAACAAAAGTAAAATCACAAAAACAAAAGCTCTTAAAGCAGTTCTGGAGCATTTCTAAGTTTGAATCTTTGACATATGAAGAATAATTTGGAGGAAAATGACTGCTTTAGATAAATTAGAATAGGGTTGGAGAGAAGAATGAAAGACAGAGAGAGGCTTAAGAGTGAGGCAGTGGAAAAATGAGTGAGGGAGAGAAAATGCCTTTTATATGTAGGGTTTTTATGTGATTATTAATTAATATATAATGTATGTATATATATAATTGAAATAACATGTATTGATCGGTCAGGTCGGGGGAGTACGGGTTCTAATTTCCCCGCCCCGCACCCCTACCTACATTGTGCAGGTTAGCAAGTTATAAATCCAATATTAAAAAAAAAACTGAGAATTTCAAGTAGGGTAGGGTTGGGTCCGGCCAAGTTGGTGGGGTTCGGCCCAATTTCTTACAGCCCTAATTGCACTAAGGAAAAATAAGAGAAAATTGTTATGAAAATTAAGAAAATGTAAAACTAAAAAGAAAAACTTTACAGAGTGAATTTTATTAATCTTATAAAGGTATATAAAATAAAGAGCATTAGAGCTTTATTCATAGGAAAATTTTCAGCACTATTTACGGTTACTATTTGCATAGTACTTACTATTTACAGTCACTATTTACATAGTAAGATTTTGACATGAACAATAACTTTGACAGACTTGCATAGTAACTTTGACTAAGGTGGACAACTACTATTTATAACACTCCCTCTTAGATGTCCACGATTCATGATGTCTCATTAAAAACCTTGTTAGGAAAAACCTAGTGAGATAAAAACCATAGCAAAGGGAGAAAGAGTACATCATTTATCTATACATGTTTATGCTGCCTCATTAAAAACCTTATCAGGAAAACCCAGTGGGATAAAACCATAATAACAGAAAAAAATAAGTGTATGTAAACTCCTTCTCAAGTTGACATGTATATGTCTTCCTCATAATTCTCGTAGATGATGCATCCTAATACTGTGGATATGCTTTTTGAATGTTGTAGTGGGAAGTGTCTTTATGAAAAGATCTACTGCATTATCACTTGATCGAATGTATTGAATATGAATATCCTTATTCTTTTCGAGCTCTTGGAATTATGAGAAGAACTTCAGAGGTATGTCTTTCGTTATGTCGCTTTTGACGTAACCTTCCTTTATTTGAGCGACACATGCTGCATTGTTTTCAAATAATACTGTTGGATCTTTACTGATAGATAGTTTGCAAGTTTCTTGGATATTTTGAGTCATAGACCTCAGCCATACATTCTCGACTTGCTTCATGGAGTGCAATAACTTTAGCATGATTTGAAGAGGTGGCAACAAGTGTTTGCTTTTGTGAAAACTATGAAACAACAGTACCTCCACATGTGAACACGTATCCAATTTAAAACATGTCTTTATGTGGATCTGACAAATATCATGCATCTGCAAAACCAATTATCCCAAATCAAATGTTCCTTGAAGATAATGGAATATATGCTTAATTCCGTTCCAATGTCTTCGTATAGGAGATGAGCTAAATCTTGCTAATACATTAGTAGCAAAAGCTATATCTGGTTGGATACAATTAGCAAGATACATAAGAGCTCCTATTATAGTTAAATATGGTACTTTAGGAGAGAGGACTTCTTCATTACCTTCGCAATGGTGAAATGGATCCTTTTCAACTTTAAGTGATCTAACAATCAATCGAGCAGTTAAAGGGTTTGCTTTATCCATATTAAAGCGTTTTAAGACCTTTTAAGTATAGTTTGTTGATGCACAAGTATTCCACTTTGAAGGTGCTCAATCTGTAAACCAAGACAATATTTCATTTTTCTAAGGTCTTTCATTTCAAATTCATATTTTAAGTATATCATAGCTTCTTGAATTTCTTTATGAGTTCCAGTAATGTTCAAATCATCGTCATAGATAGCGATTATAACAAAATCAGATTTTGTTATCTTAATACAAACACATGGGCATATGTGATTATTCACATATCCTTCTTTTGACAAATTTTTACTTAAGTGATTATATCACATGCGTCCAAATTGCTTCAACCTATATAATGATCTTTGAAACTTAATCGAACATATATCTTTAGGTTTTGAATTAAGTGCTTCAGGCATCTTAAATCCATCAGGAATTTTCATATAAATATCACTATCAAGCAATCCGTATAAATAAGCTGTAACAACATTCATAAGACGTATCTCTAAATTTTCAGAAACTGTTAAGTTGATTAATTATCTAAACGTAATTGCATACATTATAGGAGAATAAGTTTCCTCATAATCAATCTCAGGCCTTTGTGAAAACCTCGTGCAACAAGTCGAGCTTTATACTTTACAATTTCATTTTTCTCATTACATTCTTGCACAAAAACCCATTTGTGTCCCACAGGTCTCATGGCTTCAGGCATTAAGACAATGGGTCCAAAAACTTTACGCTTATTAAGCGAATTTAACTCAGTATGAATAACATCTTTCCATTTGATCTAATCGTGCCTATTTTGGCATTCAAAAACAGATATTGGTTCGGGATCCTCAGTTCTGTTAATAATTTCACATGCCATAGAGAGAAATTATTTCATTAATATTTTCAATTTCATTTCTATTCCATAATCCTCCTGTATTGATATAGTCAATAGAGATCTCATTATTCTCAAAACCTTCAGATTTTTCTACGATATCGAGAATCTCTTTGTTTTTTTTTTTTTTGTGTTTCTCTTGGAACACTTTCCTCCAAAATCGAGGTCGTTATGCTCGTTTACTCCCTTTCTTTTTTGAGAATTTTTGTCTTTAGAACCGATAGGTCTACCACGCTTTAGGCGTGTTTTATATATATTAATGACTTCATTCTCTTATTGTCCTTTTGGGATTTCAATCAAGCTAGAGCATTTGTAGTTGGTACGTATGATTTAGTAATCATTTTTGTATCAGTGAAAGCATCTGGTAATTGATTTGCTAAGTTTTGTAAGTACATAATCTTTTACACTTCTAGTTCACATTACTTTGTGTAAGGATCAAGATACAATAATCATGGTTCACACTGTGTAATTTCTTTTTCCAGCTGTTTATTTCTCCCCATAATACTGGAAAGACTACCTCATTAAAATGACAATCGACAACGTACCGTAAAAAGATCACCAGTTTGATGCTCAAGATATCTAATGATAGAAGTTAATTCATACCCAACGTATATTCCCAGTCTTCTTTGAGGATCCATCTTTGTACATTGTGGTGGAGCAATTTGTACATATACCGCACAACCAAAAATTCTTAGATGGGTGATATTTGGTTCTTAACCAAATGCAGTTGTAAAAGGGAGTACTTATTATAACCAATTGGTCTGATGCAAATTAATGCCGCAACATGTAAAATTGCATGACCCCATATAAAAATAGGTAGCTTTGTTCTCATTATTAATGGTCTAGCAATAAGCTGGAGGCATTTAATCAATGATTCAGCCAAACCATTTTGTGTATGCACGTGAGCAATAAGATATTCGACAATAATTCCAATAGACATACAATAATCATTAAATGCTTAAGATGTGAATTCACCAACATTATCAAGTCTAACTTTCTTAATTGTATAGTCAGGAAATTGTGCTCGTAATTTAATCATATGAGCAAGAAATTTCACAAATGCCACATTCTAAGTTGATAATAAGCAAACATGTGACCATCTACTGGATGTATCTATTAATACCATAAAGTATCGGAATGGTCCGCATGGTGGGTGTATAGGCCCACATATATCACTTTAAATACGTTTAAGAAATGTAGGTGATTTTATTTTAATTTTGGCTATTGAAGGCCTTGTAATCAATTTACTAAGAGAACAATCTTCACATTGAACTTTATTCATTTGAAAGATCTGCTGACCTTTTAACGAATGTCCATGTGAACTGTCTACGATTCTTCGCATAATTATTGAACCAGACTGACCCAAACATTCATGCCACAGGGTTAATCTTTAAGGATATTTTTTAACTACCATGTGTGACTCTATCATATTTATATATGTGTAATGTAATCCCAAAAAGAGTTTTGAAAGTTTTTCTAATATGCACTTTTTTCCCGATACGTCAGTAGTTAAATACATGTATTTCTCATTCCCTTTAATTTCAGATTGTGTATCATATCTATGAAGATATATGTTTTTGAAACTCAACAAATTTCTTTTGGACTTTGGTAGAAGTAGAACATCATTTATGGAAAACTTTGTTCCATTTGGCGATACAAAACTTGTACCAGTCCCCTCAACTAGATCTACAAGACCTGATATTGTATTGACTATTATCTTTACTTATTTTAAACCAGAGAAGTACTTTTCAGATTTTAAGATAGTGTGTTATACCACTATTTGAGATACAGATATCCTCATTATTAACTTTGAACTTAACTCCATCCATAATAAGCTTTACACACAAATAATAATAATATCATAAAAAGATCACGAGTTTTAAGAAAATACATAACATGAGATTTTATGTAAAGAAGTACAACATACATAGAACAAATCCAATACAAAAACAAAATGCTGCAAATACATAAGAGCATAATATATCTATCTAGTTAGCATCAATAGCCTTATCTGTAAAGTCATATGTGAAGTCTGAGACATCAAGATGGGTTAAGTCATTTATAGGATCACGGTGTTCATTAAAATTTACTTCATTTTCTTTCTCCTTCAATGATGCCTTGTAAAGTTTACAAAGATGTTCCGGTGTTAAAAAAATTCTAGACCAATGTCCTTTAGTACCGCATCTATAACAGGTTTTTCAGGATTTCAGGAACAACTTGCATCAACATCTTTTCTTTTGTCATGACACTTCTTCTGGATCATGTCATTTTGTGAAGGGTTGTAATAACCACTTCGACCATGTCCTAGACTACGGCCTCGACCACGACCACATCCACGACCATGATTTTACCCTCATCCCGAATTTAAAGAATGTATCATTTGCTTTGGGAAATGTTGTTGAACCAGTGGTACGAGACTAATAATTTTTAATCAATAATTCATTGTTTTTTTTTTTTCTGCCACAAGAAGAGCTGAGATAACCTCAGAAAATTTCTTATAACCGCACAAATGGTATTGTTGTTGCAAGGTAATATAAGATGCATGAAAAGTGGAGTAAGTTTTCTCTAGCATCTCACCATATGTGATATTTACTCCACAAAAATTCAGTAGCGAAACAATTCTAAACAGGACAGAGTTGTAGTCGTTGACTTTCTTAAAAACGTGAATACATAAATTATTCCACTCGTCACGAGTGGCGGGAAGTACGACTTCTTTTTAGTGGTCGTATCTCTCCTTTATACTTTTTCAAATGACAAGTGGATCTTTAACCGTGAGATATTCATATTTCAAGCCTTCATCAAGATGTTTACGAAAGAAAATCATTGCTTTCGTCTTTTCTTGTGGTGACTTGTTATTATTTTCTTTAATGGTATCGGTTAGACCCTTTGACTCTAGATGCATTTCTACGTCTATGAACCAAGACAAATAATTCTTTCTCGTGATGTCAAGTGCAACGAACTCAAGTTTGGCGTAAAAACCTGTTATATTACTGTTAGAAGTGGAAAAAAATTACAATTATATACCTCAAATGATGTAGAAAAATAAACAGATGAGAATCATAATATGCATGTAGAAAGAGCAATGAGAAATTATTACATGCATGCGGCATAGCCGTTCATTTATTAGAATACAAATACGCCAAACTACTCGGTAGACCTTTTGAAGGGTGTATAACGATAAAATTATAAAAATTATAATACGTTGGTGGCATAATCCACCTTTGTATGAATTTAAAATAATATAGTATATTGACTAGGGCTAGGACCTACTTTCTTTTGACTTTAAAGTATATGCTTGTAATTGGATGAGAGCCTCATTTCTTTGAATTAATGAATGCAGACAATCGTAGTAGGAATAGAACGTTCGTGCCGATAACGTGTTATGAAAACTAAAAAAAAATGCAAAACAAGAAGAAAAACTTTAAAAAGAGAGAGTTTTATTAATCTTGTAAAGATATATAAAATGAAAAGCCTTAGAGCTTTATTTATAAGAAATTTTTTGATACTATTCACGGTTACGATTTGAATAGTACTAACTATTTACAGTTATTATTTACACAGTAAAATTCTGACATAAATAGTAACTTTGACTGATTTGTATAATAACTTTGACTGAAATTGACATTTACTATTCATAACAAAAATAACAATTATTTATAATAAATACTGAGTTTAGGACTAATCATGCAATTATCTCAATTAAAAAAAAAAAAAAAAAATCCTTATGTGGAGAGTGGGATTTAAACCCACGCGACCAGAACCTTAAACTGGCGCCTTAGACCATCTCGGCCATCCTCACTTCGTAATTATGGAAACAAAACCTGTTAATAGAGCTGAATTCACTCTCCCACTGAGTTTTAACAAATCAAATTACCAAAACCCGCCGTTTTTCCAACTTGATGAATCTTCGTCCCTCCTCTCACCTCCAAAAACTAACCAATCTTCTTCTTCTTCTTCTTCACCACCACCAAAAACCCACCATTTCTTCCGTCCTCCAAATCCAAGCTCAGCTCATCACCACCGGCCTCCTCTCCTCCGACCCCTCATGCATTCTCTCTCTCCTCAATCTCTCTCTCTCAACTCCTTCCACTCTCCACCTCGCAGCTCCCATTTTCACTTTCGCCCGCACCCAACGGCCCAACCGCCTCACATGGCCCGTCATGCTCCGCGGACTCGGCTTACGCGCCGACCCTTTAAAGGTCTTCTCCTTGTTCAGCGCCGTCCAAAGGGTAATCCCAAATGACCCTTTTGTTTACGCTTCTTTGCTCAAAGGTTGTGCCAGGTTGTCGGCTTTGCGAGAAGGGAAATCGGTGCATTGTCGGGTTTTGAGAATTGGATTGGATTGGAATGTCAATTTGGTGAACAGTTTGATAAGTTTGTATTCGTGTTCCAGGTGTTTGATTGGGTATGCACGCGTTCTGTTTGATGGAATGTCTGATAAGAGTGTTGTTACGGTTAATTGTATGGTTTCCGGGTTGGTGAAGAATAAGTTGTTTGATGATGGTTTGGGTTTGTTTAAGCGAGCTTTGGCGGGCGTTTTCGGAGGGGCAGTGAAGCCGAATTATGTTACTTTGGTTGTTTTGGTTTCTGGGTGTGTTGAGGTTGGAAGATTTGGTGTTGGAAAGTCTCTCCATTGTTACTGTTGTAAGACGGGGTTGGGTTTTGCTGTTGAGGTGTGTAATGCACTCATTGATTTGTATTCAAAGTTTGCGTGTACGGATGAGTCGTCGGTGTTGTTTGATGAAATGCCCGAAAGAGATTTGGTTTCGTGGAACACTATGATTTCTAGCTGCGCTTTGAATGGGAACTGCACGGGAGCTTTCTCTTTGTTTAAAGAAATGAGAGCAAGGGATGTGGGGTTTGACAGAGTATCCTTGATTAGTTTGATTTTGGCTGCGAGTAGTGATGTAGATCTTCATATGGTAAAGATGGCTCATGGTTTTATAAAAGCTAGTGGAATAGAGATCACTCTACAAATTGGGACCGCACTGATTAACATCTATGCAAAATGTGGTTCCATAGACTCTGCTAGAAAGATTTTTACTGAAATAGATGATGGACATATTGCGTCTTGGAATTCTATGATTCACGCATATGTTGGATGTGGGCATGATAATGAGGCTTTAGAGCTCTTCAATCAAATAAAATCGAGAAATTTAAAACCGGATGAAGCGACAATGCTAGGACTAATCTTAGCTTGCCGCAACTCCACGGAATTGAATCATGGCGTTGACATTCATTCTTACATCGAATCCTGTAGTCATCTCAATCAGAGTAGCATATTACACAATGCTCTTATTGATATGTATGCAAAATGTGGTGACATGACACAGGCTAAGGTTGTGTTTGATAAGATGCCTAAAAAGGATGTTGTTTCATGGACCTCAATTATAGTAGGTCACGCAGTCAATGGCCAAGGGGAGGAAGCGCTTGTTGCTTTTAGGAGAATGGAAGTTGAGAAAGTAGAGCCAAACTCCATTACATTTCTTGGCCTTCTCTCTGCGTGTGATCATGCTGGTTTGGTTGAGGAAGGTAAAAGGTTTTATGATGCTATGTGTAAGTTTTACCATATTCGGCCGAGAATCGAGCACTATGGATGTGTTGTTGATATGCATGCACGATCTGGGAGGCTAGAAGAGGCTCACAAGCTTGTAAAGAGTATGCCTGTCGAGCCCAATTCGGTTATTTGGAGGATGCTGGTCAGTGCTTGTAAAGTTCACAGTAATTACGATATGGGATCGAACTTAATCGGCGAGCTAACAGAACGAAAGGCATTATATAGTGCTGAAAATCATGTTGTTTCTTCCAACTTTTATGCTGAAACAGGAAGGTGGGGTGATGTTTTAAACGAAAGAAGCTTCATGGCCGCATGCAAAGCTACAAAAATTGCTGGTAAAAGCTCGATTTCCAATTTGTCGGAATGAAAGTCCGAGGTGTTGAGCTTGTACTTAAGTTATGCTATTACGGATGCGAATGCAAAGTGGGCAACAGAATTGAGGAATTGTAAGTGTTGTTCAATTCATTCGGTTAGCTATTGGTCTCAAATACACCTGATTTTCACAGTGAAAAGAGTCTTGAAGCTATGGGGAAAGAATCAAACTATAGGAATTTCAACCAAAAAAAAAAAAAAAAAAAAATCTCCATAGATGGTGAAAGGTGAAAAATAGTTAGTTTTTATTTTATTTTATATCATTTTTTTATTTTTTGCTATGAGTGAAAAATAGTTATGTAAATTGACTGGTTGTGTACGGTTTAATGCTGATCTGAGTAAATGATTTGATTTATACTTTCAAAATATGTTATGGCCTCGACCAAAGTATGTTTTACACAAGAACAATCCCAAATCTTCTGACTTTCATAGACTGAAATCGTCAACCATGCTTCCCTTTATCAATTCATTGTCTTTGCAAATGGGCCACCGTTCCCTACTTTATCAGAGAATACACGAAAATAAATTAAAATCTGTAAAATACTGCCTGTATCCCTTTTGATTTTTCTCTTTTAAAAGCAACACAGCAAAAACCTCCCTCGCCATTAGTCGGAGAATGGAAAGTCACCGGAACTCATAGTAAGCTCAATATTTTGTCTTAGTTATAATCGAGAGAACACTCGCCGTCATCATTAAGAACCACACTACTGCTTGAGGATGGCCCTTGCCAATGGTTACCATTTGAATCTGTCTCCAAATTGTAGTTCATCATCAAGTATTTCAGGTCGTTACTCTCATGCTGTACCTTTCCAGTTGTCTCTAAGCACATACCATTTGGAAAGCTCTTATTTGGCTGTCTACTTTTAGCAGGGTTCTTAATGGGGCCTGGATCCATGAATATTGGTTGAATTTTAAGGGTTGGATTTGGCTTAATTCGATTCAGTTCTCTTTCGTCCGGTGCCCTCAGTATGCTGTTCTCCGATTCCAGTTCCTCAACTTCATCTTTATTTACAAGGACCTGCAAGACACCTACAGGTTAAAATGAAAAAAAAAAAAAAAAAAAAAACTCAAGAGAAGTGAGCAACGTGAAACGGTGAAAGGAACAGAAGTGTAAAGGTGAGCAGTTTTTTTAAACATCTATTAGCAACTTTGTTCACTAATACTATAATTGAGTGGCTCGTTGTGGCAGCTCGAACAAATATTTAAAAGAAAAAAATATATATTACAAGAAAAATAAATTATGAGAAGAGAAAATCTTTCATTTCAATGAATGCAGAGAGGGGGCACTATGGTTTTCTTCACGTGTTTAAATCTGGGTGTTAAATCTTTTTATTGGTATCTTCTCCACTATGGTTGTGGGACAAAAGGCCAAAATATGTCTTTGAAGCATACACGAACAATTTTCGTGTGAGATATTCAAGCACAAATAGAATAGTATAAATAATCGAGACTATGATTCATTTATATTAAAAAAATAAAAATCGAGACTATGAACCATTGCTGCAATTAAATTAAAACCCATAGAGGAGGATCGTCTAGAAAAGATTTAAAACCTTGCGGCCGACCAAGTCAAAAGCCACAACTACTCTACTTCGCTTTGCCTTCTCTGCTTCTTCAAGCTCCTCTCGTTTCTTCCTCAGCAGTTCCTTCTCCTGGAATGGAAGGAGGGGAATTACAAGTTATAACCATATTACATGCATACACAAAATACAATTATGGAAGCACAATTTGATTTACCTCCATTGACAGCCAACTGTTTCCCTCGATCTCATAGTAATCACTCTGGTCATCAATAACTGTAGTACGCGCTGCAGAATTTCGGTCATAATCAACGAGTCTCTTCGCATAAGCTTCAGCGGTTGCTTCAGCACCTGTTAGGGCAGACAGGCTTTCATCCAGACCAGCATAGCTGCTCCCTTCCTTCAGCACAAGGGAGCCGCAGAAATTGCAAGGGCCCTCTCCCTCTTGTTCACATACTATCTTGCCACAAGATAAGCAATTGCTTACCAATCTGTGTTGCCGGGCTTGGCAAGAGCATGGCTTTCCCTCTTGGAAAACAATTGATCCTTTCACAGCCTCTGCAAGTGATACAACTTTCCCAGCTTTCTTCTTTTTGTTATTAGCACTGCCTTGGTTCCCTTTATGCACGCTTTTTGACTCACTCATCTCAGCCGAAACCTGATTACTTCGATTAGCCAAAGTTGCATTCTTTTTTGCTTCTGTCTGATAATTGGGAGCTGTGACAACTTTTGGGGTTCTCATATGTTTTTTTGTTCCGCTAACAGAACCTACGTCGGAGGGTGGCTTGACGTATGCCTGCAATTGCGACGTTGGAACGTCTTGGCTATTGCTGTAGGGATACGAGTGACCTCTTCGCCGTAAATATTCCTCAATTACAGTTCTGCCAGTCTCCTGCCCTATAATATTCTACAGATGAAAACAAGAATAGAGATGTGCTGAAGCTATGATATATTTTACAAGAAAATAGGAAAAAATTAATGATAACATAAAGGAAACCGAAAGGCAGAGTGCAAAATTTCAAATGAGAAAGTATGTCGAAGCCTTGGAGGCCAATATGTTCAGTAAGTTCTATTACATCAATTATATCTTCTCCATGTCCTGATTTGTCTCCAAGACAAGAACAAAGTGATAGACAGACTAAATTTCACAGAAACAAGAAAACAAACAAAAGATTATTGCAGTAATACGCAGAGGTTCAAAGTAAATTTAACATTTTTTTTTAAACGTTTCAAATATAACACCCAAAAAGGAAAAAAAAAAAGTGTTCAGGAATCAGTTCAAAACTTAAGCGTGGACAGCTGAAAAGTTTGATTGGAGTTCAGTGCCATCACCAGCAAAACATCATGTGTTCCTACTCATATCTTAGGCTAATCAAAACACTATCATACCCACAAATCGATGAAATATTCCTTAATTAAGATAAATAAACCCAATATAAATTGGTTCTTATTATAATACTTTATCTCATAAAGTAAAGTTTTAGCCATTAATTGCGTTTGTCCAAATATCATCAGCAACAAGCACCAACCAACAACAAAAATCAATTAAAGAAGCTAAAAGTCACACGACGAACAAGAGGAACTCTAAGTTGAATCAAAAAACTTTAAATCGAAATCATAAAGTTTAATTCTTTCACTGCACAATCGTAACTTCGTCCGCATTGAATTAGAATAAAACAATCATCCAGTAAAAAACATTCAAAGAAATCAGGAATTATTATCAGTGTTCTCTGATTCTATTTTTCTTTTTTTCGTTTTCGTTTCAAATTAAGACCGATCAGTTCAGCCCTAATTTCTTGAGAGAGAATCTTAAAGAGAGAGAAACTTCTTTACGTCGAGATACTCTTTGGCGTCCTGAGGGTGAGCGAGCTCGCAGTAGGAGACTAAGCCGGAAATCATGTCGGTGTCGAGAGCCAAACCGGTTTCCATCTTCTGGCACAGATCGCCCAACGCTTTCTCTAACCATTCTCCTGAAGATTCCATCTTCTTCTTCTTCTTCTCTTTCCCCTCTTGTGGTTTGTTTTGGCTTTGGCAGAGAAGGGATTGATTATACCCTACTTCGCGCCTCCAGAAAATCACATGTAGCCGTACTTGCCATATTGCCACGTCATAAATTGTGTCCACTTTTGCTGACATGGCAGATTGAGACTCGCTTCTGAGTTCTGACGGGATTTTTTGAGTTTTAGTAGACGTTTAATTCATAGATTAAAATTATGTAATTAGAACTATTTTTAATTTATGTGTATTTTTTATGAGAGAAAATATTATAGCGAACTATAAATTATAATTCGAATTAAAAAACGAATCTATGTACTAAATATCCTCTTAATAGTTTATCCACAATTTCACTTCCTTAATTTTAAAATATTTCACTGTTAGTTTTTGAAATTTTATTATGTTTTAATTTTAGTCTTCCTATTTACTAGAATATGTGCAAATTAGTAACCAAAATTGGAACAGTTAAAATTAGAAATTGTCCAACCAAAATATTTGATGAAATTAACTTTTGTTTTTTGTATTATTTTAGGCCCTAAATTGTAAATGTTTCTAATTTTAATTCCAAGTTTATATAAATTTTCTTAAATATTTAACATTTAACTAATAAAATGACTAAAATTAAAATAAAATAAAATCTCAAAGACTAATTGTGAAACGTTTTAAAAATTAAAGATTAAAATGAGATTGCGGTTAAACTTCAAGGACTATTTATGAATTTAATCCAAAAAAAAGAAAGTCAATTACGTATTGATACACCATGAACTTAACTTTTTTTTTTTTTTTTTTTTTGTAACTTGGCGTAGGAGATTTAAACTTGTTACCTTACAGTGAAATTAGGTGTGAAAGTACCTGTAGATTATGCCTGCAACTTAACGGTGTTCAATAACTTTGATTATAAAACGAAATTATCACAAGATTTTATTAAAATAAAAGATTATTATTATTAGTGTCCTTAAATTTGTGAATTATTCTTAATTTACTCTTTAAATTTTAAAAACTCTCATTTTACCTTTCAACTTTAAATTATTCTCACTAACACTTTATGTTGCAATTTCTATTAAAATCAAACCAAAAAAAGAGATTAAGGGTCCGTTTAGTTGGGGGATTCGAATCATGTGATTTGAACTATTTTCGATTTACGTGTATTTTTTATGAGAGAAACTACTGTAGCGAACCACGAATCATGATTCGAATCGTCATGTAGTTCTTATATATTTATTTCTAACAAAAATTCAAACTGAAATACCACGTGAGTATTACTCTTTTTTTTTTATTAATTTTTAACATAAATTACAACAAAAGAGATTAAATTAGAATAATTTAAAGTTTATAAAATAAAGTGAAAATTTTTAAAATTTAAAAGATAAATTGAGAATTATTTTAAAATTCAGTAAGTATAAGAGATAATAATCTTAAAATAAAATAAATGTACCATAAACTTTTTGTTAGTTAGCAAGTTACTTGTGAACTTGAATATTCCATGCGTGTTTAGATGGATAAGAAAGCTTTTTTTTTTTTTTTTTTTTTTTTTTTTTTTTTTTTTCTCCTCGTTTTTCTTGTGTATCCGTTCTTAGATTTTAGATCATGTGCAAACACATGAATTTTCGGTTAAAAAATTATCATCGATTATCACAATTTGACTTCTAATTGAAGAACTTAATTGTAGAATTGAAAGTTTGAGGATAACTAGTCAATCAACAGAAAACAAGGACCATTGACGTCATCCAAAAAAAATTGGCTCCGTTCATTTCGCTGATTCGAGTTTAGAATTCGAGTTTTTTACAGTAAAAAGTTCTCACAAACAATCACATTTAACTTTTTTGCTACAGTAAAAAGCTCTCACATAAAATTACATCTCAACTCGAATTAAAAACTCGAATCAGCGAACTAAACGAAACTTCTTCACTTACACTTAAATTTAAAAAAAGTTTGAGCTCAATTTAAAATTTTATTTAAGTTCACATTGTTTTGTAAAATTTAAATTTAAACTTGGGTTTTAACTTTAATTGGGGTTAAATTTGAGTTCAAGTTCTCATTTCAACTCAAGTTCTTAAATTCAAATTTAAGTTAATGAACAATATTTTGATTCTTAAAAACGTTATAACTTTTTATTTTAATTTTGATTGAAATGATTTTTTTTTGCACGATCCCAAAGAAGAGATGAATAAAATCTTACTCATATATCTTATTAAATTTTTCATAACTATTGAGTTTTTATTAAATACTATCTAAATATAAATTTAAATTTTGACCCACATAAATACAAACTCAAATAAATTATTAATTCAAATCATAATTCAAAATGTGTACATCTAATCATCTTCCCATTCTCCTTCTCTTCGAACAAATTCTGTTCATATTTCGTTTGAAAGCCCTCCACCCACCCAGCTCCACAATAGCCCCAAATTAAAAGAGAATTTTTTATTTGAGAAAATTTCATATTGGCATCTTGTGTTTTAGCGTAATTATTTTTTGATACTCTGGTTTTTAATAATCTTGAATTGTAAATGACATTTTGATAAAATCATTTTTAATACCCTCAGACTATTTTTTGGAGGTAAAATGTTAAATTTATATTGAGAGAGAGAAAATACTATTTGGAGAGAGATGTGTTTATTTAAATTTTTTTTAAGTTTTAAATGTTAAAAATTATTTTCAGTATATTTTTTTAATTTATTAGTTTTTTTGGTTAATTATGAAAATGGTAAGGTTGAGATTTTACATTCTAAAAAAATGATCTTAGAGTACTAATATTTTTTATTTTTATTTTATTTTATTTTATTTTTTTTTATCAAAACGTTAGAGTACTAATTCAAAATTGTTGAAAACACATAGTACCCAAAGACTATTAGGTTAAAAAACATGGTACTAATATAAAATTTTCCCCTTATATTTTAAGTAATCATTTTCGTCAAATTTTGTATAAAAGCCCGAAAATTTAAATTCTCAGTGTAACTTTCTCTAAGTAATAAAATACTTATTTTAAGGCCCATTTTAGATTGGCTTGAAATAAGTTGCTTTCGACTTATTTAATCTAAAAACTTCTTTTAGGCCTATTTAAATAGACAATTTTAAAGTGTTCTTGATTTTTTTAAGTACTTCTAGAACAAAATATTTCTTTAGTTCTTAGAAAAAAAATTTTATTTATATTTTTAATTTTTATTTATGAATAATAAATTAAATATCTCATAAATATCTTTTAGTACATTATTTTATAAAAAATAAGTAATTGATTTTTTACTCAAACAGGTTCGAAAATCTTTTTAAATGTAAAATATTTTTTCAAATACTATTAAAATACTAATTAAAAAGTTTAAATTTATATTATCTTGTTTTACTAATTAAAAGCATAAGCACAAGTTACTCCAAACGTGCCCAAAGAAATTTTTTTTTTTTTTTTTTGTTAGGATTTTCAAGGAAGTTCAAATTTCGCTTTTGAGCCTACATTGTTGGGTTTTTCATAATTTTTAACTAATGATTATTCTCAGAGTCAGCGTAACATGAGCAAGGGAAATAGACAAAATTGTAAAGAGGAATTTTAAATAGAAGACAAATAAATAAAAAATATTTTCTATGTGATGTACGAGCCAGTTTGGCATTATTGTATTTTTGAAAACTTTTACTTTAGTAAAAAGTTGTTGCGACAAAAAATATATAGATGTTTGATAAGTTTTTTTATAAAATTATTGTGAATATTAGAACTAAAAATTTATTTAGTAAACAGTATATATAATTATTGAAAAGATGTATATAATGATAAAAATAGACACACTTAAGCACACATATATAAAGTTAGTTTCATTTATATTTTTATAGTCAATATTCATAATATAAAAAAATATAAATTTTAATTTTATTAACTAAATTTTTTCTTAAAATAAAATTGCTTTAATTCAAGGTTTAAAATATATTATCTACTAAATTTCTTATTTATTGTTATTTTTAAATATTTAATAATTATTAAAATATTTGTGTAAAATTTAGCATAGTATGCTTATTAAAAAAGTTTTATTTTTGAATAACTTTTTTAAATATATGTTTTTTAATTTGGTATGGAAAAAGTAATATAGGCAGATTATTAATAAATTTTATTATTAAGATTATCTTAGTAAATTTAGACAATGGGAACAAAGTTGAAAAGCGATCTCTAACTTTCTTCTGCTTAACAACAGTTTTTATAAGCCATTAGATAAAAGCATAATTTACTAATATTCTAATTTGTTGTAACTTCTTTAAAAAAAATAAAACCAATCTCTAAAAGAAATGTCGGATCGATATTCAGTTAGTTATATTTACACTTACATTTTTTTTTTTCATAACCCTTTTAAATAAAACAAGCGTTGTCAAATGTCAATCATGCTTTTTTTTTTTTTTTTTTTCTAATATGAAATGAGATTCACTCATACTTTCAATTGCTTTTTTTTTTTTTTTTTTGAAGATCTCTTTTATGTTAATCATTTTATAAATTTAGCTCAACATGATTAGGATACTTTAGACAAAATTGTAGTGTGATTCAAATTTTTATAGTATCTTTAAGTTGAGTCTCAACTGAATATTATCACTTGTCTCTCTTTATTTTCATTTTATTTACAATCCATATGTCTTCATCTCAGTATCATTACTAAATGAAAAATGGTTAAAAATGGCTTTTATTTATTTATTTATTTGTATCTACCGTTTTGAAATAATGATGCATGTTTGTAATCCTATACTTTTACATATTTTGGAAATCCTTTTAAATAGAAGTAGTATTGTCAATAATGTTTTCCATTTTTTGATGTGGGATTCAATTAGTTAATACTTTTACTTACATATTTTGTATTGATTTTTAAAAACTTTAAAATCTCTTTTCTGCAATTTAAATAGTTTTTCAAATATATATTTTCTTTCCTAAGTTTTCCATACTCTTTTTTCGAATATAGTTCCATACTAAATTCTTATAAGTTATTTTAGGCCCATTTAATTCTTAGTTTGATCTAATTTTAAGTCATATTTGGGGGGTTTTAAAATAATTGGGTTAAGTAATGAATGGGTGATGGAGAATCTAATCCTAAAATCCTCTATTTGCCTTTTAGGAGTCTTAGAAACCCTTTTCTTAACTTTTGGAGACTCGAAAGTCCGGAATTTAAGTTGTGAAACCTTCCCATCAGACGCAAGATGAGAAGTTTTTCCACTCTGAAGCAGGCAAGGAATCATCTCCGTGACAGTTGTTGTTCCGAAGGCGTCACCGTGGATGCCTCCACGGAGGCATCACTGCAGATGTCACCATAGAAATACTTCCCATGCTCTAAGAAACTCCTATGTGACCAAATATACCTCCTATGCTCTGAGAGACTCCCCTGTGCCCGAAAGTTCTTCTCGTGCTCCATAGTGATTGAGTATGTCAGGTGCTCCAATGACGACTATTTAGCCAAAATCGGAAGGCAGTGTTCTGGATCTGGTATGGTGTGTGTTCAAACCTCCGGAAATAAAACCACCTACAAATTACCAAATTCAGTCAAACACTCCATGATCTCCATACTTAAGGAAGGTTTGCTGTCAGCAAGAATTTTGGATTTGGTCTCCAAATACACATTTTTTTTTGCCAACTTGTTTGTTTAAGAGGAACGTCACCTGATGCAAGTGCTCTAGAGGGAAAAGGTTCGTACACACCTTGGCAAGGCATAATCGTACGTCCCTAGAACAACCACAAAAATCTTTCAAACTTCTCCTATAAATACTCTTAATCTTTTCTTTTATGTGGGGGGGGGGGGGGGGGGGGGGGGGTGGAAGTTTTCTAACACTTGAGTTCATCTCTCTAAGAGTTGTTCTTTAAACTTGTGCTCTTCAGGTTTAAAGTTCTTCATAGAAATTTCATTTAAAAAGTTTCAAAACATTATGTTTAATCCATCCAAACTCGCCTACAGGCTACATTTAAAGTTTTTGAGGTTTCTCCGGAGGTCTGAAAATCCGCCTTCGTGGCTGGACTCTGTCATCTTAGAGCACACTTCTGAAAAACAATAAACTTCATCTACTGATACACATTCTCAGAGGCAACCTATGTTTGTTCTCCGAGCACTCATTTGAAATAGCCTTACCCGCACTTTACGAGTCAGACAGCCGCTCTGGAGGTAACTTGTGCTTGGTCTAGGAGTATTCCTCCTCTGAAACAGCCTTATTTGCACTTTACGAGTCAGACAAACGCTCCAAAGGTAACCCATACTTATCCTCAGAGCATTCCACCTTTGAAACAACCTTATCCACACTCGCTAAGTCAAATCTCTCCTTCAACCATAGTTCCTCCATGCGATCTCTATGACTAAGTTCAACATCTTCCCATACACATAGTCGAGTGTGCCTCATCAACTTGACAGCAAAGTGGATCCTAGAATTTGACTTCTTCGGCTTACTTTGGGTCTGATCCTCTTCTTTGTTAGAGGTCCTACTGTACAAAGTTCCTTTGTGAACGCTGCTTGTTTTGTTCGCGTCAACATCGGCACCACCGAATCTGGTACTTGCACGTGTATACCTTATACACGTCGTACACACCGAATTTATCAGCCCTAAAAAAATTTAATGAGATTAATTATAGTCTTTTTTTTTATCGAATTCATGCTCATATGTACATCACGAGTGAAAATTTTTTGAAATTAGGGACCCCAACTTTTCTCATAAAAATGGTGAACCCCCAATTTCAAAAAACAAATTCACTCAAGACATGCATACAAGGATCAATTTGATGCAAAATATCAAAACTAGCCTCACTAAACCGTTCAAACTTTTAAATTTATATTCTATTTGACCAACATTACAACTTTCAAAGTTTAAGAGATAAATTGACAAGATTAAAAGTTGAGTGACTAATTTGTTAAATGCGTAAAGTTGAAGAGGTGTCTGTAAAAAAATGGTATTTATTACTAAATAAGTAAATATATCTTAAGGTAAATTGTACGAATGGTCCCCAAACTCTTTAAAAGGTAATAGTTTCATCCCCAAACTTTTTTTTTGATGAAACAAAACCCAAACTATTTAAAAGGGGGCAATGTAGTTCTTTTCGTCAAATGCCATCCAAAAAGTAACGGCACAGTGCATGTGACATATCACGTGACCCATGTTTTGACTGGAAAGATGAAAATGCCCTTATGTTATTCAAAACATTTTTAGAGAGAAAAAAATTGCCCATTCTTTGCTATCGTCTTGTTAGGGTGTTGAATTTTTACCATTTCCATCCCCACCAAAAAAAGCTTTGCTGATCTCCAGCACATGGCTCTGTAGCGCATTAGGGTTCTCCTTCATTATCATTATCGGCGGCTTCAGCTTGTTCTTCGACCTCGATGGCCTATCACGTATCCTCCTTCTGCCACTGCTCTCAGATCCTTTTTCACCGCCGCCGCTTCTTCCCGGGTCGAGGCTCTCGTCGTCGTCGTGGGTGTTGTCATCGTCTCTAGGGTTGTTATTCGTCGGAGTTGCGTTGTTGTTGCTGTCATTGTCTTTGTCAGTTGTTGAGTTTCAAAGTTGGAGAAAGTATGAAAATGGAATCCAGACTTCTCATGGCCATGTTTTCGGCCCACCATCAAGAAGGTCAGTAATTGAAGAAGAAAAGGCTGCGAAAGTAAGAGCTTGTCGGTGTTGATTGGAAACAACCCACCATCAACACATTTAGGAATTCACTAATGAATCAACTGCTCTCATAAGCTTTGCCCTACCGGGAACGTTAAACAAAAAACTCAATAAAGTTCAAAACATTCCATATGCTTCACTTCAATTTTTCATGTTCTCAGCAATTGAAGAGAAAATTCATAGATAAATTTGACTACAATTTATCCATTATGGTCTGAATCGACAAATCAACCTCGAGAACCAGGCGCTGCCCGTAGATTATGAAGTAGTATTTGTTGGGATAAAGAGAGAGAGGGAGAGAGCGTGTGATAAAATGTGCCCTAAATCTCCCAACATGTGATTTTACACATATACCTTAAAAACATGGGCCACGTGATATCTCACGTGCACTGTGTCATTACTTTTTAGATGGCATCTGATGAAAATGACTATATTGCACCTTTTCAAAAAGTTTAGGGTTCGTTTCGTCAAAAAAAATATTTAGGACCAAACTGTCATTTTTTAAAAAGTGTGGGGACCATCATGCAATTTATCCTCTATCTTATCACAACACCTATAAAAAAATCTCAACACAATAAGAATTGTTTTGAATAATAAAAACCATAAATGATAGGATAATATGAGTATTCCAGAAGTGATTTTTCATTGAACAATTATTAGGAGGAGAATTAAAAATTAGAAATTTTTGTCAATAAAAACTACAAGAGATAGAAAAAAAAACTATAAGAGTTGTTTGTCAATAAAAAAGAAAAAGAAAAAGAACAAAGATTATAAATTTTGAAGTAAAAAAAATATTTATATTAAATATTTGTAGCATCTGAATTATTCTTTTATTTCCTTTTTTTTCTCAGTAATTTGTATAGCCCTTGACTTAGATGAATTACCCTCACGCAGCGCACGTGTTTGACTAGTAGTTTAGTACTTTTAAAAATAAATATTTGAGGAATTGTTCTTAAATTATACTTTGACCCCTTTGTTTTTTAAAATTACATTTTGGCCCTCAAAATTTCTTCAACCTATCCCCGAACATGGAAGCAATACCATGGGGTTGTATTCTACTTTTAGAACAAAACTAAAAAAAAATTTAAACTCGAATTACAATTTTTTTTATACCCTGTTTATTTCACCGATTTGAGTTTATAATTTGAGTTTTACTACAGTAAAAAACTCTTAGAAATAGTCATATTTAACTTTTTTATTACAGTAAAAAACTCTCACATAAAATCACATCTCAACTCGAACTAAAAACTCGAATCAACAAATTAAACGGGCGAAGTTCATATTCTTTTATAAAATTTGAGTTTGAACTCAAATTTAAACTCGAGTTTGAGACTAAACTCAAGTTCAAGTTTTTCCTTCAACTCGAGTTCAGAAACTCAAACTCAAATTAACGAACAATATTTTTTCTATTCTTAAAAATATCATAATTTTTTCGTTTTAATTCTGATTGAGATGATTTTTTTTCTATGTATTCACAACAAAAAGACAAATAAAACTCCACTCATATATCCTATTAAAATTTTTCATCATCATTGAGTTTTTATTAAAATGCTATCTAAATACAAATTTAAGAGCAAGTTCTTTTAGAGTGTAACTTGAGTATAATTTTTGAAATTTGAGTTATAACTTAAGTTGGAGTTGTAACTTAAATAAAATTAAATAAAGTTAGAACTAAAAAGAATATGAACTTAAATAAAGTTAAAACTTGAGTTATCTTTTTTTAAGTTTTAATCTATCTAAACACAAACATTTTTTTTAATTTAAATTATAACTCAAATATGCATATCTAAATACAAATTCAAATTATAATTTTTAACTTAAATTATAATTCAAACTTAACTCAAAATTATCACTTAAATAATTGAGACTCAAAATCTCGTGCTAAAAAGCATAGAGATTTGAATCCTCTTCAAGACATAAGAATGCTCATTGAATTAGAGTAAGTTCGGCAGCACTTTCAGATTGCACAGTAAGAGTCGGAGAAGGACAATCACTCATTTTTAAAATCAACATTCTTAAGATTAAAAACTCTAAAAAAGGCGAAAGCTCTCCGTTCCTGGTTCTCCTTAACTCAAAAATGCAAAAGGAGAACCCAAAGCTTTCTTTCATCGGCTTTACAAGTGAGCTTCCCACTGAGTAGAAGGCCAATTTCTGTAGCGAAGCTTTTTGCAGCGACGAGAAATTTCAGAGATATTGAAATTTCTGAGGTAGGGTTTTCTCTCTCGAATGATCCTAAATCCGATTAAGAACATTTTCTTTCACTAAACCATTCCAATTTGAAATTTTTTCTTGCGAATTGTGGAGTTAATTGTAACTAGAACAAAGGAATTTTCATTATGAGACCTCCTTTACACGCTAAACATGTTGTTGCTGTGATAAAGTACCAAAAGGATCCACTTAAAGCGCTTGAAATGTTCAATTCGGTGAAAAAGGAAGATGGGTTTAGGCACAATTTACTTACTTACAAATCCATGGTTGAAAAGCTTGGCTTTCATGGCGAGTTTGAAGCCATGGAGAATTTGCTCTCCGAGATTAGGGTGAATGTTGATAATAGTTTACTGGAGGGAGTGTACATTAGTGCCGTTAGAAGCTATGGAAAGATGGGTAAGGTTCAAGAAGCTGTGGATGTTTTCGAGAGGATGGATTTTTACGATTGCGAGCCTTCGGTCCAGTCGTATAACGCGATCATGAATTTGTTGGTTGAGTATGGATATTTTGATCAAGCGCATAAAGTGTATGTGAGGATGAGAGGTAAAAAGATTGAACCGGATGTTTATACTTATGCTATAAGGATCAAGTCTTTTTGTAGGACTAGTAGGCCTCATGCTGCTTTGAGGCTTCTCAATAACATGCCTTCCCAAGGGTGCGGGTTCAATGCGGTTGTGTATTGTACGGTCATTGGTGGGTTTTACGAACAGAATGATCGTGCTGAGGCGTGTGAATTGTTTGAAGAGATGCTCGGAAGAGGTATTTGTCCCGATGTTACTACGTTTAATAAGCTTGTGCATACGCTTGCTAAGAAGGGGGACATACGAGAAATTGGAAAGCTTTTAAACAAGGTTCTGAAGAGGGGGGTGTCTCCAAATTTGTTTACGTTCAATATTTTCATTCAGGGACTTTGTAGAAATGGTTCGCTTGATGATGCCGTCAGGTTGTTCGGTGGTATTAAGAGGGAAGGTCTGACTCCCGATATCGTCACATATAACACGTTGATCTGTGGTTTGTGTAAGAATTCAAAGGTTGACGAAGCGGAGTGCTATCTACGTAGAATGGTGAATGATGGGTTTGAACCTGATGGATTTACCTATAACAGTATCATTGATGGATATTGCAAACAGGGTAAGATTCAAAATGCAGATAATATTTTGAAAGATGCAACTTATAAGGGTTTTGTGCCTGATGAGTTCACATATTGCTCCTTAATTAATGGGTTATGGCAGGATGGTGATGTAGATCGTGCCATGGCTGTATTTGATGAAGCATTGGGAAAGGGATTAAAGCCAAGTGTTGTTCTTTACAATACCATGGTCAAAGGGTTGTCGCAGCATGGTCTTATCTTTCAAGCCTTGCAGTTGATGATTAAGATGTCAGAAAATGTTTGCTTCCCTGACATATGGACGTGCAATTTAGTTATAAACGGGTTGTGCAAGATAGGGTGCGTATCCGACGCTGGTAATCTCATGAATGAAGCTATTTCCAGAGGCTGCCTTCCTGACATATTTACCTTTAACACATTGATTGATGGTTACTGTAAACAGTTGAACTTGAATAATGCCATTGAAATCCTAAATAGCATGTGGGATCATGGTGTTACACCTGATGTGATCACATTTAACACCATGTTGAATGGCCTATGCAAGGCTAAAAGGTACGACGATGTGATGGAGACTTTTAGAGAAATGATGGGAAAAGGCTGCTCGCCTAACATCATTACATATAATATACTTGTAGAAAGCCTCTGCAAGGCTCGGAAAGTAAATGAAGCCATAGACTTGCTTGAGGAAATACAACAGAAGGGCCTGACTCTAGACATTATTTACTTTGGTACGTTGATTGATGGGTTATTCAATAATGGGGATCTGGGTGGAGCGTACAAGTTATTCAGAAGAGCTGAACAAGAGTTTAAGGTTTCTCATACAACTGCAACATACAATATAATGATCAATGCTTTTGCTGAAAAGATGAACATGAGCATGGCACAAAAGCTATTTTGTGAGATGGATGAAAAAGGCAATTTTCCAGACAGTTACACTTACCGAGTCATGATCGATGGTTTCTGCAAAGTAGGGAATACTGACTCTGGATATGGTTTTCTTCTCGAAAAACTTGAAAAAGGGTTCATTCCATCACTAACGACATTTGGAAGGGTACTCAATTGTCTTTGTCTGAAACATAGAATTCGTGAGGCCGTCGGCATCATCCACCTTATGGTGCTCAAAGGAATTGTTCCTGAGGTGGTAGATACAATCTTTGAGGCTGATAAGAAGGAGATAGCAGCACCGAAGATTGTTGTGGAAGATCTGTTAAAGAAGAGTCATATAACTTATTATACTTATGAACTTCTATATGATGGAATTAGAGATAAGAAGTTGCTTAGGAAAAGGCTTTCAATCGGGTCTTCTCATATTCTGCGATGATGGTTTAAGTTTTGATTATTCAAGAACCTAAAGAAAAAGAAATACACATCTTGTGGGTGCAGTAGTCCCAACGGTGCTGGAAAACTACAGTAGAAAGCTGTTCACTATAAGACCTTTGGGTGCCCTAGCTACATCAGAACGCTTGTTACTAAAATCCTCGAGGTACTTCTTGTCCGCCTTTCCTCTCTTCCTCCATCATGTACTTCTGTTACTTCTTAATTTGATATTTATGAATATATATATATATATATATATATATGTATATCTTTGACATGCAGGTGAAAGAGGTTTAGATGAAGACTGTTATTAGATTGCCGACCGCATCATTTAGCTCTGAGGTATGGTCATTTTCTTTTGCACCCATATCTGGGCAAGGTACCGCCCATAACTCTCACTCCAATGGATGCGATTGGAAGGAGAAAATGCTCAACTTTTCATCCTTTGCAGACTGCCAATTGTGCTTCTTTGCTACAAATTTGTGGACATATCAGAAGTACTTAGAAAAGCAGCAGAGGCATTTGCAGAGACTTGTTATTTATTTATTTATTTTTTTTTTATTATTTTTTATTTTTTTTTGAAGACAAGGTTGCTTTGGAGGAGTCCAGTTTAGCTTTCTTCCCCTCTAGATCATGAGTTGAAGAAAAATGCAATTCGCCCAGACAGGGTTGAGTCCCGAGCCTCTTAGAAAGGGTGGGCCCACGCGTGGTTCTCACCAGGTGAGGTCGGTCCTTTGTGAACAGTTGGGGTTCAACCCAATCAAGTTGAACAGCGGGGGTACTCTTGGTCAAGTCGTGAGAAAAATATATTGACGTCGTCATTTGAAACGGACTGGAAGCAAGGTGAGGCAATAGGGTAACTTATGACAGACAATGCAGATATTCCATCTGAAACTTGAGCAGCACCTTTTTCTAATGACTAAGCATTTTTGTTTTTCTCATTTGTGGAGGGATTAGAATACAGCTCCTCAAAATTGTAGGTGCATGTAAAAAATATATCAAGCTAAGCTTGTGACACTGCAGATTGTTTTTGTAACCTTACAGAATATATAATATTTTCCTATAGGAATGTTATGGCACTCTTCCTTTTTTATTGATCGTGTCTACAATAAAGGATTGAGAGGTTACCAATTGTTTCTGTACTACATTTTCTTTCCCAACAGGCAAGGGTTATTTACGTTGCAAACACTTATTGTTACATGTCCATCTGATGAAATGATTCTTTAACAAAAAGTGTTTAACAGCAAATTAATCATATTCTTTCATTATTGTGAAGAAACCGGTTTAAAACGAAAGAAAGAACAAAAAAAAAAAAAAGGATGAATGTCATTTCTACTTGAGGGAAACATCATGATGTTGATGAACATGAAATTCAGCAGGTTAAGTAATGTTTACCATAAATGCATATATAATGAGTTCTGGTTGTAACCCCAAAATCAGGACAAAAGTTCTATGATTCTTGTGTTCCTGATCTTAAACACCCCTGATTTTGCTTGATTATTGAAAAGCCGTATAGGTTCAGTATTTTTCATGGGAAAATTTTGATTGGTTTTGGATAACAGCAAGAAAAGATGCGAACTCGGGGGAGATTCTGGTTTGGAAGTGGTGATTGAAGAGAATCAAGAGATGTTTCATCTATTTTCAAGTATGAAAGCAATGTGGAAAAAGACAGTTTTAAGGAGAAATTAAAACTAATATTTATAATAATAATATTAAGTATCCGAAATAGGAGCATCAGGTCAAGATGGCCGAGTTGGTCTAAGGCGCCAGTTTCAGGTACTGGTCCGAAAGGGCATGGGTTCGAATCCCATTCTTGACATATTATTTTCCGTTATTTTTTACATATTTCTTGTCCATTAATAAAAAGTAATATAAATTTTAAATTTTATTGCATCAAATAAAAATATAAAACCGATTAAGAGGGGAAATTTCTTTAAATTTTTCTTTTTCAAATTCATACATAACGGGAGACCATCTGATTTTTGTTTTACAAATAAACAACGACAACGAACTAAACGACAGCATTAATAAATGACGGCAAAAACAAAAACCACAATGTAACCTCATTTATTTTGTTAGTTTAACTCAGTTCAATTTAAACATTATATATAATTTAAACTCACGTTGAGTAAATATACAATCGTGAATTTTAATTCTCTATTTAAACTGAATTAAACTGTTTAATTTAGAATTAAGCTCCCTTCTTAAGTTCAACCATTCAAACTATTTTTAAATAAAGGTACCCACTCACTCTGCTTTTCAACACTTACTAAACATAAATTTAAATTGTATTCCCTGCTTAGATAAATTTTAACTGCACATCTAAACAGTAATTTAAACTACAATTTAAACCACATCATTTGAATTTTTATATTTAAATAAAAAAAGTTTAAATCAATAAAATTCGAACCAGCTAATTAAATGGGAGCATAGAAAGCAATTGAGTATGGGCACATTTGAAGAAAATTATTTTAGTCATTGATAAAAATTAAAAGAAATAAAAAATTAAGAAAATTTTCATATTGGATCCTGTATTTTAGCGTAATCATCTTTTAGTACCTCATATTTTTAATAATTTTAAATTATTACCCTCACCTTTTGATAAATCATTTTATAATACCCTCTATTGGGATGTAAAATGTCAAATTTACCATTCTCATTAATTAACCAAAAAACTATACATAAGAAATATTAATTATAATATAATGTGTATTTATTATATATAATATTACATAAGAAATATTAATATTTCAGTTATAATATAACTAAAAATTACAACTATATTATATTATAATATATATATTATATTATATAATCATTATTATATTATATTAAACAAATATATTATAATATATTATATAACCATAATACACAATAATATATAATAATATTAGAATTAAATGTTATATTAATATTTAATTATATTAATTATTATATTATTATTAATATAATAAACATAATTATATCAATATAATATAATGTAATAATATTATTGTAATATTATTGATTACGCCCAAACATGTACAAAAACAAGCGGTCAATTGTAGTACAATTTGAACGGTCGATCAGTACGAGCTGAAAGTAAGCAATCAAACAAAGAAAATGAATGAGTGTTTTTGATATTTTTTGAACAATTTAAAATAGAGAAAATTCAATAAATAAAAGTGGTAAGGCTTTGAGAATCCTCCATATGCTTTGTTCACCTATTTGGATTTTGATTCATAAATTGACTCAATTGAAAGTTTCACATCCCCAACAATCACATAAAAAGAGCTTGACTAGATTTATATGAGAGTTGACAATAAAATATATTGATAAGAAGAAGAAATATGATTAAAGAAAATTATTTACTCAAATGTATAAAACTTACAAACCATTAGAGAATCAAAAATCCAAATAAATTCACTACACATATAGGATCATCTCTAGGCTAACTTGTACATAATTCTCATAAAATTCTAAAAAGAAAATATGAGAATAAGAACAAGAAAATATGTGAGAATTTAGGCTCTAAAAATCCCCAACTCTAATCACCTTGATAATTATCCTATTTATAGAGTTTTGGATGTGTAAAAAAATGTAAAAATCGGATGCTTAATTGGGGGAGAAAAACATCACGTTTCTGAAGAGTGGGACTGTTGGAAAAATAATGGCATCGAGTGCGCAGCGGAATTTAAAATTTTTAATCAACGTCAAAGCCAAACAAGAACATGTTCATGATGCTATATAACATAAATACTAAAGATCTAAATCATACCTTTTTGAGATTTCAGGAAACTGCACGTCTGACAGATCTAAGCGTTCCAAACAGCAACCGGAAGAGCCTCAACCAACTGGTCTTCTTTGCTATTCTTGTTTCCACGATCGGTGTGCGGGTGGGCACACTTCGTTTAATCTCCTCTTGGTATTCTCAATCTCCTTCCAATCACAAGAGAGCCAAAGAAAAATTGTTCTTGATAATTAAACAATTTTTCCTCTTGGAATCTCTTATCAATAGCCTCCAAAACGTCTCTCAAGTGATCTAATGAATAATGAGACTTAATAGGCTATTTATACTGTTTAGGAAGTCATACTTCCGCAACAATTAGGTTTCCCAAAGATTTAATCGCACTCAGAGTCGATTTTGCCACATCAGCACGCGTTACGCGTTACAACCGGTCGACCGGAGACAGAGACGTTATAACTCACCGGTCGACCGGTCCTTCACAAACCGGTCTACCCACCGGTCGACCTGTGACCGGTCTACCCACCGGTCAACCTGTCTGCACTGATGAAAGTTGTTTTTCTAGTTTTTCAACATGGGAAAACTTGCATAGAGCCTCAGTTTTGATTCAAGCAACCCAATAGAGAAATTGCCTGATCAAAACAGTCATATAATAGTCTTCCCATATTAAACAACTCTTAAAACAATAATTCAACCAATTTATCTAGAATTAATTTATCAATTAATACACCCGATAAATCACTCATGAATTAACTTTGAACCTCTTTTACGGAAATAACATAAGTTACCAATATGTAGGAAATACACCGTATCGTTACAGGAAATTATGTGAGCTAGCAAAAGGACCCGATGGACATATATAAATCAAGCTCCTATAATCACAACGCTACTTGTAAACCAACAAGTCCGTCTCATGATTATAAAACTCTAGCGCTATTCCACTAAAAGCCTAGAGCTGCACTCTCCATTTATATAGCGTATTTACAAAGCTCTAATTAGCTCTAGTCCATGACTCAATATATTAGTATATCATCCCCATAGGATATCCATAATCGACTTGAGGTCACGTTCTGTTTTACCTTCCCGATTACATTTATCTTATGTTCCATTATCAAACCATTGGAAAAACACTATTCATACTATTACAAATAGTAAACCATTAGATAACACAGAGTAGTCTAATAGCTGAGCGCTCGTATTTTCTAATCCACTGATAATGCATAAGAGGATATCATTGACTCTTTATAGGAGCTATGGATTCCACTATCTATGAATAGCGAATCTACGCATACATGAGTCATACCCCCCAATGCACCGGCAAGCGTACCTTTACATAATGTCAGGATGTCTCCCTTTAGTACATCAAAGGATACAAGTCAAGTATACGGGTTCATCATCCATCTCAGGATTAAGATGACAACATATAATTCGTCAAAAGTGAATTGTTTTATTCAAACAGAATTATTAATTAAAACAATTCATCTTTGGTCCGATCCAATATATATTTCACCATTAGAAACTATATCAATGTCTCTACCCATGGAGTCCCACCTCCGACGACCAAGACAAGCCGTCTCCGTTAGGAAGTAGACCACATAACAATCTTAACATGAATAAAGCGCCCAACTTTATTCCCTCGATTGTGGATCATAAGATTTAGACTATCATCTTTAGATTCTTGTCTTCCGCGTGTTCTTCACATTACATGCATGATCTAAAGATTTAGAATGACAGTCTCAGACTTTTTGTTTGCTTATCATACATTCAACTATTATGAACATAAAGAGGACAATACATGGATATATGAAATAAACAAATCTTTATTAATAGTCAAAATGTCTCGAAGAAAATTGTTACATTTATTCCTAAGGGCAGAAACGCTAACAATCTCCCACTTGCACTTAAGTGAGTAAATGTGACATGCTACGCATCCCCATAGCCTCGACATGCTTCTCGAAGACCTTAGCTGGCAGGGCCTTCGTGAACGGGTCAACCATATTGTCCTCTGACGCGATCTTGCATATTTCCACATGCCCTTCTTCAATAAAGCTCCTTATCACATGATACTTCCTGTCTATGTGCTTACTCATTTTCTGATATCTTGGTTCTTTGGTGTTAGCTATTGCCGCACTGTTATCACAGTATAGTCTCAATGGCTTATCCACACCAGGAACAACTTCAAGATCCATCAAAAATTTGCGGAGCCCCACTGCTTCTTTTGAAGCATCACTAGCTGCCACATACTCGGCTTCCATCGTTGAGTCAGAAGTGCAAGTTTGCTTGACACTCCTCCAAACGACAGAACCGCCTCCCAGAGTAAAGCCAGAACCCGAAGTCGATTTCCTAGAATCCAAACAGGATTGAAAATCCGAATCTGTATATCCTAGAGGTGTCAAATCCTCCCCGGAATATACCAGCATATAATTTCTAGTCCTTCGAAGATACTTGAATATATGCTTGACCGCAACCCAGTGGTTAGGTCCTGGATTCGACTGAAATCGACTTACAATCCCGACCGCATGGCAAATGTCCGGTCGAGGACAAAGCATTGCATACATGAGGCTCCCGACCGCCGAAGCATAAGGAACCTTCGCCATGTATTCTCTTTCTTCAGATGTCTTGGGACAATCACTGTTCGAAAGAGTGATTCCAGACCTAGATGGTTGCCCACCTTTCTTGGAATTCTGCATTGCATACTTCTCGAGAATTTTATCTATGTATGAAGCTTGAGAGAGAGCTATCATTTTGTTCTTTCGATCTCTTAAGATTCGAATGCCTAGAACATAATTAGCTTCTCCTAAGTCCTTCATGTCAAACTGTTTGGTAAGCCAAACTTTGACTGATGCTAAAGCCCCTACATCATTGCCAATAAGTAGAATATCATCAACATATAACAGTAGAAAAACCACTTTCCCATCTTGAATATGTTTATAAACACTAGGTTCATCCATATTCTGTTGGAATCCAAAAGTCTTGACCACTTGGTCAAATCTTTTGTTCCAAGAACGGGAAGCTTGTTTTAATCCATAAATGGATTTCAACAACTTGCAAACTTTTCCCTCTTGACCTTTAGCCCCAAAGCCTTCTGGTTGTACCATATAGATACTCTCCTCAAGATGGCCGTTCAAGAACGCCGTCTTGACATCCATTTGCCAGATCTCGTAGTCGAGAGCAGCCGCAATGGATAATAGAATGCGGATGGACTTAAGCATGGCTACAGGCGAAAAGGTTTCCTCGTAGTCGATTCCTTCCTTTTGCGTGTATCCCTTAGCTACCAGTCTAGCCTTATATGTTTCGACCTTTCCTTCTGCATTTCTCTTTCTCTTGTAGACCCATTTACACCCAATGGGCTTAATCCCATCGGGAAGATCTACAAGTTCCCAGACTAGATTAAAATCCATAGATTTCATCTCAGCTTTCATGGCTTCTGTCCAGAGTTTTGCATCAACATCCTCCATAGCTTCTTTGTAAGTATAAGGATCTCTGTCATGTTCCAGAGATTCTGCCAAAAAGGTTTCCCCCTTAGCCATGAATCTCTCAGGTTCATGTCTGATCCTCCCACTACGCCGAAGCCCCTTAGATTGTTGTTGGGTTTCCTCTTCTACTCTGATTGGATCGGTTTCCAAAGGAACAGTTGGTATGACTAAGTCACTCGACATTTCCTCAAGCACTAATTTGCTACGAGGTTTAAAGTCGTTCATGTAACTTTCCTCAAGGAATGTTGCATTCGTTGAAACCACGACTTTATTTTCCTTTGGATTATAGAAATAACCCCCTTTCGTCCCTCTCGGATAACCTACAAAAATGCATACTTCTGAACGTGCTTCCAACTTGTTCGCTTCCTTGTCAAGGACATATGCAGGACATCCCCATATGCGAATATGGTTCAAGGATGTCTTCCTGCCCGTCCACAACTCGTGAGGAGTTTTAGGAACCGACTTTGTTGACACGTTGTTCAGAAGATAACATGCAGTTTGTAAAGCATATCCCCAGAAAGATATAGGCAATGTCGAATAACGCATCATGGACCGTACCATGTCCAACAAGGTTCTATTTCTTCTCTCAGCTACACCATTCTGCTGTGGAGTGCCAGGTGCAGTTAAATGGGATAAAATCCCATTCTCTAATAAGTATCCGGTGAACTCATCAGAGAGGTATTCTCCACCTCGATCCGATCGAAGTGCCTTTATGGGTTTACCCAGTTGCTTTTCCACTTCAGCCCGAAACTCCCTGAATTTATCAAAAGTTTCGCTTTTGTGATGCAATAGGTACACATAACCATATCTTTAGTAATCGTCAATAAAAGTGACGTAATACTCATACCCTCCTCTTGCCTTGATGTTCATGGGACCACAAACATCACTATGCACAAGTTCAAGAACACCTTCAGCCCTATTGCCTTTAGACCCAAATGGTCTTTTGGTCATTTTGCCCTCCAAACAAGATTCACATTGGGTTAAGGACTCAACCTTTAAAGAACTTAAAGGTCCATCCTTTACCAACCTCTGTATCCTGTTAAGGCTAATGTGACCAAGTCGCAAATGCCAAAGATATGTCTCATTAGAGTGAGAAGTTTTAAGCCTTTTAGAGTTATTAACACCTTCAGTGTTTAGCAGTGAGTCCATCTTTGGTTTGATAAAATATAGATTATTTTGCATCCATCCATCACAGATAAAAGACTTGTTTTTACGAATCACAACTTTATTATTAAAAGAAACTGAATAAGAATCCTTAAATACACAAGCAACAGAAATAAGATTCCTCTTAAATTGAGGAACATAAAAACAATCTCGCAAAAATAAACTCCTATAACTATCAAAATAAAGATGGACGTCTCCCACTGCTTCAGCCAACACCAATGTTCCATCGCCCATCCTTAACGTGAAGCTTTCATTTAGAAGACTTCTCGTTTGCTTGAACCCCTGCAGCGAAACACATACATGATTAGTTGCTCCAGAATCTATGACCCAGTTGTCACTGGATTCCTCAACTAGACATGCTTCCACAATCAAAAGATCACACTCACCTCCTTTGCATTTAACGGCTAGGTAGTCTTTGCAATTCTTCTTCATGTGCCCCACCTTCCCGCAATGAAAGCATTTAAGCTTGTTCGGGTTCCTCTTCTTCTTGTTCTTGCCCTTGTTTGGCGGAACTGAAGAACTCTCCTTCTTAGCTACTTGCTTCTTCTTTCCATTCCCCGAAGGGGGTTTGGAAGAAGATGCCTCAGCAAAGTTGGCTTCCACAATAGTTGACCCCTTGATCATCCGCTCGAACTTTTGGAGTTCTTGCATCAAGTCTGTCAGGGTTATATTCTGTCTAGCGCTCAAATTGAACGTTGCCCTAAACGGAATATATTCCTTCGACAAAGTCTCAAAGATCATGGTCAGTTGAGACGCAGCATCGATGTCGGCCCCATTGGTCTGAACTTCAGCCAAATAGCCCATCACCTTCAGCATATGTTCCTTTATGGAAGACCCAGCCTTCTGTCTGCAGTTAATGAGGTTACTAAGGGCTTCCCGACGTTTTTCAGCAGCTTGGCCGCCGAACATGTCCTCAAGATTATCCATAAGCTGACGAGCAGTTATGTAATCTTCATGTTGTGCTTGCAGCACAGTGGACATGCTCGCCATCATATAACAGCGAGCCATATCGTCAGAGTCCTTCCAGCGTTGATACGCTATGAAAACCTCATTAGGAGCATCAACAGGTGGCTCCGGAGGACAAGGTGTGTTCAGTACGAAATTCAGTTTCTCAAAGGTTAGGACGATCTTTAGGTTCCTTTTCCAATCGGTAAAATTCTCGCCAGTTAAGTTGTGTTTATTAAGTATCTATGATAATGCGCTAGAAGACATTTTGATCTACAATAAACATTCATATATCTAGTATAAGCAAACTTGCATAAACATTTAGTAATCAAACATATATACATGTTATAATGCAACAAATATGTTTGTGTGTCAAAACCTTGAAAAAATCACAACCTTACAACGATAATTCCCAACTCAAAATTTTGTAAGTCGCCTAGGGGAGATCATGCAAAATTTAATTGGGAACACGGATCCCCTCCGATCAATATATACCATCCGGATCAATCTCTGTCCATCATATATTGATAATCGTTTTCTTTGGCCATTAATTTAATTATCAGAGCTCCTAGGGGAGATTAATAATTAAATTAATCTTGAGTGTATAACCATCGTTTCAACTATTTGATCCATATATTACAATTGTCACCTAGGGGTGTACAACCATAAAAATATACTCAAATAAATTATCCTCTCGGAGATCCACACCGGTACATAATGAATCCCTTCCTAGGGGTCGGTATCACCATGTGTTACCTGCGGACCAACGATGGAGGCCATAGGTCTTTTCTTCAAAAACCCTCACCCACTCAATCTTTTAGAAAACAAGGTTTTATGTTAAGAAATATGCATGAACAAATTTTAATAAGCGGCACTCCCTATTCTATATGACATGTTATCACATATATAGCAAATCATATTATATGCAATCATACAAAGCAATTAAGCTAGGCAACAAGCATAATAATAATAATAACCGTAATATTATGGTTCCATCCTAGAGAAAAGAAAGAAATTAAAGATTACAAAAAATAATCGAAACATATATCGATTCTTCATCTTGAATCTTCCCGGTTGTCCTTGAATTCTTCATCACAATCTAATTCTGGTTATCATAAAATTATTTTTCATGTTTTCTTGAAAAAATCTCAAAAAACTGCAAAATCGTGTACTGTCCCGTTAGGTCCGGTCGACCGGAGACAGAGTAGTTATACTCTACCGGTCGACCGCCTTACACTAACCGGTCGACCGGTGAGGTCGACCGGTGCCCGTGCGACAGTAACCCAGTTTTTCAAAAAACAAAGCAGTTTTTCAATTTATTCAAAAAACACAAAACAATTTTATAAACCAAGGAAAAATTAGATACCTTCATCTCCTTCATCTTCAATCTCCTCCAAGAATTTTACATAAAAATTCCTATACCGTTTTCCGGTTTACAAAATTTCTATTAGAGAAAATAAAATAAACCCTAACGGCGATGATAGGCCGCATATCTAATTACATTGCAAAGAACAAATTCCTATACAACCATTCTAAACTCTAAGGAACCATAACCGGTAAAATTAAATAATAAATAATCATTGATAATTCATAAATGACAACCAATAATAATTATTTAATCATTCATTCACCATATATTCATGACAACAACATAATATAGAAACCCTAGAGTGCCCTCTCTCTAAAATATCAATTCAAGCATAAAAGAGATATTTTTAGATCACAAATCTATGTACATAGCATAATCATGAACAAATAACCATGGCTCTGATACCAATTGTTGGAAAAATAATGGCATCGAGTGCGCAGCGGAATTTAAAATTTTTAATCAACGTCAAAGCCAAACAAGAACATGTTCATGATGCTATATAACATAAATACTAAAGATCTAAATCATACCTTTTTGAGATTTCAGGAAACTGCACGTCTGATAGATCTAAGCGTTCCAAACAGCAACCGGAAGAGCCTCAACCAACTGGTCTTCTTTGCTATTCTCGTTTCCACGATCGGTGTGCGGGTGGGCACACTTCGTTTAATCTCCTCTTGGTATTCTCAATCTCCTTCCAATCACAAGAGAGCCAAAGAAAAATTGTTCTTGATAATTAAACAATTTTTCCTTTTGGAATCTCTTATCAATAGCCTCCAAAAAGTCTCTCAAGTGATCTAATGAATAATGAGACTTAATAGGCTATTTATACTGTTTAGGAAGTCATACTTCCGCAACAATTAGGTTTCCCAAAGATTTAATCGCACTCAGTGTCGATTTTGCCACATCAGCACGCGTTACGCATTACAACCGGTCGACCGGAGACAGAGAAGTTATAACTCACCGGTCGACCGGTCCTTCACAAACCGGTCTACCCACCGGTCGACCTGTGACCGGTCGACCGGACCGGTCGACCTGTGACCGGTCGACCGGACCGGTCGACCTGTGACCGGTCTACCCACCGGTCAACCTGTCTGCACTGACGAAAGTTGTTTTCCTAGTTCTTCAACATGGGGAACTTGCATAGAGCCTCAGTTTTGATTCAAGCAACCCAATAGAAAAATTGCCTGATCAAAACAGTCATATAATAGTCTTCCCACATTAAACAACTCTTAAAACAATAATTCAACCAATTTATCTAGAATTAATTTATCAATTAATTCACCCGATAAATCACTCATGAATTAACTTTGAACATCTTTTACGGAAATAACACAAGTTACCAATATGTAGGAAATACACCGTATCGTTATAGGAAATTAAGTGAGCTAGCAAAGGGACCCGATGGACATATATAAATCAAGCTCCTATAAACACAACGCTACTTGTAAACCAACAAGTCCGTCTCATGATTATAAAACTCTAGCGCTATTCCACTAAAAGCCTAGAGCTGCACTCTCAATTTATATAGCGTATTTACAAACCTCTGATTAGCTCTAGTCCATGACTCAATATATTAGTATATCATCCCCATAGGATATCCATAATCGACTTGAGGTCAAGTTCTGTTTTACCTTCCCGATTACATTTATCTTATGTTCCATTATCAAACCATTGGAAAAAACACTATTCATACTATTACAAACAGTAAACCATTAGATAACACAGAGTAGTCTAATAGCCGAGCGCTCGTATTTTCCAATCCACTGATAATGCATAAGAGGATATCATTGACTCTTTATAGGAGCTAGGGATTCCACTATCTATGAATAACGAATCTACGCATACACGAGTCATACCCCCAATGTACCGGCAAGCGTACCTTTACATAATGTCAGGATGTCTCCCTTTAGTACATCAAAGGATACAAGTAAAGTATACGGGTTCATCATCCATCTCAGGATTAAGATGACAACATATAATTCGTCAAAAGTGAATTGTTTTATTCAAACAGAATTATTAATTAAAACAATTCATCTTTGGTCCGATCCAATATAGATTTCACCATTAGAAACTATATCAATGTCTCTACCCATGGAGTCCCACCTCCGACGACCAAGACAAGCCGTCTTCGTTAGGAAGTAGACAACATAACAATCTTAACATGAATAAAGCGCCCAATTTTATTCCCTCGATTGTGGATCATAAGATTTAGACTATCATCTTTAGATTCTTGTCTTCTGCATGTTCTTCACATTACATGCATGATCTAAAGATTTAGAATGGCAGTCTCAGACTTTCTGTTTGCTTATCATACATTCAACTATTATGAACATAAAGAGGACAATACATAGATATATGAACTAAACAAATCTTTATTAATAGCCAAAATGTCTCAAGGAAAATTGTTACATTTATTCCTAAGGGCATAAACGCTAACAATCGCATAAAAAGAGCTTTGTTCACCTATTTGGATTTTGATTCATAAATTGACTCAATTGAAAGTTTCACATCCCCAACAATCACATAAAAAGAGCTTGACTAGATTTATATGAGAGTTGACAATAAAATATATTGATAAGAAGAAGAAATATGATTAAAGAAAATTATTTACTCAAATGTATAAAACTTACAAACCATTAGAGAATCAAAAATCCAAATAAATTCACTACACATATAGGATCATCTCTAGGCTAACTTGTACATAATTCTCATAAAATTCTAAAAAGAAAATATGAGAATAAGAACAAGAAAATATGTGAGAATTTAGGCTCTAAAAATCCCCAACTCTAATCACCTTGATAATTATCCTATTTATAGAGTTTTGGATGTGTAAAAAAATGTAAAAATCGGATGCTTAATTGGGGGAGAAAAACATCACGTTTCTGAAGAGTGGGACACGTGTCGCCAGGTCATTTGCACGCGGGAGAAGAAGTGGTGCACAGCTGGACCACGTGGAAGAGAGCTGGACGCGCGCGGGAGAGAAACTCGCGCGGAGAGGGAGAGTGCGCGCAAAACGCGTGTACGCGGGGGAACAGGCGAAGCCCACTTGGACGCGTGTTGTGCTGTGGTTGGAGAGTATCTGGAACGCGGGACCCACGCGGAAGAGAGAGGAAATCCGGGTGACGCGCGCGTGAGGGGAACTCGCGAGGAGAGTGGGCGGTGCGCGCCAGGCACGCGTCTGCGAGGGGACAGCTGGGTCCCACCGAACGCGTGGCGAGATCTGGCTGGAAGGAAGCTGGGTCCCACGGCCTGCGGTGCGCAGTGGTCGACACATGGCGTGGGATAGCTTGCGGCGTCTCGGCTCAGCTCGCAGCGTCTCGGCTCAGCTCGCGGCTTCTCAGCTCGGCTCGGCTAGCTGATGGGCTTTGGGCCGAATTGGATTTTTTTGGGCTCAACTTTTGGGTTTTGCTTGGTAAACTAGCCCAAATTCAATTGTTTTCTTCAAAAACCTGAAAAATAAAATAAATCTAATTAAAATTAAATCCTCTAAATTTAGGAATATTTGAAATTAAAATCACAAATTTGATAAAATAGTTTGACAATTATGAACATTAAAAGTGTAAATTCGTGCACTTATCAATTATTAATATAATAAATATAATTATATCAATACAATATAATATATAATAATTATTAAAATAATAATTACAATAATATATTATAATTATAATATCATATTATATTATAATTATAATATATATAATTATATAATTATAATATCATATTATTAAAATAATTATAATATTATTATAATATCATATTATATGATAAAATAATAATATTAGAGTTATTAATATAATTATGATATTATTTGTTACAATATTATTATTATATTATATTAATTATATTAAGTATAAATTTTAGATTGAGAAAATTATAAATTATAAATTTTATTAGAGTATTATGAATATTATGAAAATTTTATTAATTGTATTATATTAATTCCCGTATAATTTAAAAATTAAAATTATTTTTAAATTATTTTTAATTTTAACTGATATTTTTCAAAAATTCTTCTAAAATCACTTTTAAAAAAATTTATTAAACACTTAAATTAATTTTTACTATAAGTAAATGTTGATTTCCCTCTCTCCTTTTCTTTTCTCAAGCGGGTCTCAACAGTCTCTCTCTTTGGGACTCTTTCTCAGGGGCTCTCTTTCTCTTTTCCCAGGCGGGCCCACCACTCCCCACTCCCTCTCTCTCTTTCTCTCCTTCCCACGCGCCACTCTTTCTTGGCGAAAAAGCAGCGCTAGAAAAAAAAAAAAAAAAAAAAAAAACCAACGAAACGTTCGTTGGCACCCCAAAAAACCCATTCGACTGTGATTTGGTATAAGATTATAGTGCGACGCAGTACACACTGCCAACCAATAAGTGATGGGTCAAACACGTTTTTACAAGGAACAATGATTTTTTAAAAGTACAAGAAACACCAGAAAAACTTTCATAAAACAAAAAAAAAAAAAAAAATCTCAAGAACAAAATCAATTAAAATACGATTAAGAGCGAAAATAACTCTGTTATAAAGTTATCAATTTGGATTGTTAAAGTTACTAGCTACTGGAAGTAACTCTACACAACTATTATTAACAAAGCTCCATTCAGATTCCATTTTCATTCCAATGCCCGCATCTGCGTAGATATTCGAGCCTGGGGCGTGAGCACCAGCATTCGACGGCTCTAATTCGCGAACCATTTCAGCCGCTAGCTTTCCAAGCTCAATATCTCCATGCAGTTTGCAGGCAACAAGCAGGGTTCTCCATATGGCAGCATTGGGTTTTATAGGCATATTATTGATGAACTTTTCCGCCTCTTTTAGTCTCCCTTTCTGGCCAAGAAGATCCACAATACAAGAGTAGTGACGGCAATCGGGCTCTATCCCGTAATCTTTAGTCATTGAATGAAGATGGTTATAAGCTTCTTCAACTAAACCACTACTACTACAAGCAGATAAAACACCAACAAAGGTCACCGAATCGGGTATAATTCCTTCTTTCTTCATAGTCTCATAGAGTCTCAAAGCCTCTGCTCCTTTCCCGTGGTTCGCATAGTTAATGATCATAGATGTCATTCCGATCAAATCATGTTGTTCTATCTGATCAAATGCTTTGGTGCAATCTTCAAAGCATCCAGACTTTGAATACATCATTAGTAGTGAGCTTCCAACGAAAACATTCGAATCTAATCCCAGTTTTGTGCTTCGGGCATGGATTTGAGTCCCAAAACTTGGTCTATTCAAGAGGGCAATTACTCCAAGAATGGATGACAGTGTGAAGGGGTGGATGGGCAAATCAGCTATCACCATATCACAGAACAGTTGAAGCGCCTCCTCAAAATGCCCGTTTTGGGAATAACCGGACACCAAGGAAGTGCATGTGACTTCATCCTTTTGGGGCATCATGTCGAAAACCCTCTTTGCTGATTCCAAATCACCACATTTCGAGTACATGTTTAAAAGTCGGTTACAAACTTCTGTTTTGTTGCCGAATCCCAAACGAATAGAATAACCATGGATTTCCTTACCAATCTGTTGGGAGCGAAGAACAGAGGACGCTGTTAGAATCGCATTTAGAATAAGAACATCAGGTACAATTTCGCCTAAAAGCATCTCCCTAAATAATCGAACTGCTTGATCTGCAAACCCATGTTCTTTAAAACTGGCAAACATTGAGGCCTGTGCCATTGCACCCCATGTACCAAGATTCTTTAGATTTTCCATCTGTCTAAACACCATTTCCGATCGATCTACTGAACTCACTTTTGAATACATTGAAATTAAAGAGGCCCCAACTGATGCATCAAAATAGAAACCGGTTTTCAATATCAATGAATGAATTTGGATGGCCTCCTCAAACATCTCTGGTTTACCACAAGCCGAAATTACGCTAGTAAGAGTGTGCTCATTGATTTCCTCTCCCAACTTTCTCATCTCTCTGAAAACCTTGAGGGCAGAAATCGAATCACCCCTCTTTACAAAACCAGAAATGACAACAGTCCAAGAAACCACATTGCGGTTCGGCATCCACAAAAACTGCCTGAGAGCCTCTTCCATCTTCCCATAATTTGTGTATAAGTAGACAAGAGCTGTCCCCGTAGTGACATCTTCTGCACCGGATTTAAGCAACAAGCCCTGAACTCCTTTCCAAATTTCAATCTCTCCAAGTTCACGACACGCAGTAAGAACAACACAATAGGTGGCATTATTTGGCACTATAGATTTTCCACGCATTTCGCGAAAAATATCCAAAGCAATTAAATTCTCCCCATGTATGACTGCACCAGAAATAATGGTATTCCAACAGACTACGTTCTGACATGAAACGTCACGAAAAGCTCTCAGACCGTCCTCGAAGCTGCAAGTTTTCGTAAACAAACCGATCAATCTAGTCCGAACAGGAGCAATCAAAGAAAACCCTGTTTTCATTACAAGTGAATATACAAGCCAAGTACAAATAGCATCTTGCAAAGCAGAACAAGCTACGAGAACTTTCTCGTAGGTTGTTAAATTGGGCTTAAAACCCGAAGAACTCATCCTACAAAAAACACCCCATGAATGCATATACAATGAATTTTCATTGTAACCCGAAATCAAGATATTCCACGAACTAACATTTCGATGAGGCATTAAATCAAACAGTTTGAGTGCATCCACCATAGCGCCGGATTTACAGTAGCAATGGAGCAGAGAATTCGAGGCGAAGATATCCGATCGCAAAACAGCGCGATCGAGCAAATGAGCATGTAAAATTCTTGTATTTGTGATGTTGTAAAGTCCTGAGCTTGCATAGTCGTTGAAAAGACGAATGGGATCAAAAGTACCCCCGGACATTCTTTCATGTTGAAGTGGGCATTCGAAAATGGCAAGGGAAGTTAGGAACTTAGAGTTAAAAAGGGAGATTCTGGTTTGGAGTTTGTGGTTGAAGAGATGTTTCATTTTTTTCGAAGTGTTGTTTGCAGAAGACGAATATACTTACCCGTTCACTTCGCTGATTCGAGTTTTTAATTCGAGTTGAGATTTAATTTTATATGAGAGCTTTTTACTGTAGCAAAAAAGTTAGATGTGATTGTTTGTGAGAGCTTTTTACTGTAGCAAAACTCGAATTCTAAACTCGAATAAGCGAAGTGAACGAGGCCTTAGCCATGTCCTTAGACGATAAACACCCTCATCAATTTTCTAACTTTTATCAGTTGTGTTAATATACCTACATATTTTACCTTAGAAACTGTGGGCTTGGTCTTTTATACATAAAACTCAAAAAAAGACAACTTAAGTTTTAATTTTATTTAAGTTTATTTTCTTTTAAGTTTTAACTTTACTTAATTTTACTCAGCTTTATTCAAATTCTAATTTCAACTCAAATTATAACTCAAATTTAACTCAAAAACTACACTCAAATTACACTCTAAAAGAATAACCTCATAATATATCTTCAATTTCTCTTCTTAGATCTTAATTCTTTTAGTTTTTTAAATAAAAATATTAATATTAAATTATCTAAAATATTAATATTAAATTATCTATAATATTACATTAAGTTCGTTTACATTCTGAAATTGTACTTGATCTGTTAAGAAACTTGCTTCTTTATTGTTGTATCTTTTTTGCTTTCTAGTCATGTTATTGTTATTGACTTAGTTTGATATTATTTTTTCCTTTTAAAATCAGCTTTTGCTTATAGCAAAATTAATTTTAGGGTTTGGTAATTTCTTTAAAAGTAATTTTTGAATTTTTTTTAGAATATCAGCTAAATTAAAATCAGCTTAAAGACAACTTTAGCTTTTTAAATTGTGTAAGAATCAACATAATACAATTAATGAAACTTTCATAATACCCATAATACCCTAATAAAATTTAAAATTTAAAATTATAATATATTATACATTATATTGTATTGATATAATTATATTTATTATATTAATAATATTACAATAATATTATTACATTATATTATATTAATTAATTATATTTATTATAATAATAATATAATAATTAATATAATTAAATATTAATATAGTATTATAATTCTAATACTATTATATATTATAGTGTATTACGGTTATATAATATATTATATAATATATTTGTTTAATATAATTAATATATTAATAATATTATATAATATAATATATTTAATTGATATGTTGTAATTTTTAATTATATTATAACTAAAATATTAATAAATTATATTAACCATTTTAATAATATTATTATATTCTATATCATAATTATATAATATATTATATAATAATAATTTTTTGTATTATATTAAATATAATAATAAATATATATTATATTGTAATTATATATATTATATTATAGTATAATATAATATAGTCGTAATTTTTAACTATCCATAGCAATTTAACCTCATAATTTACTAAATACTATTACACTGATTTTAGAAACAATACAACTACTAAACTATAGTTTACCAAATATTCAACTGCTTTTTATAACAGCTGCTTCTTCCTTCAGCATAGCTAAAAGTAATTTTTTTAAAATCTGCAGCACTACCAAACTAAACCATCATCTGTTTATATTTTTTATTTGATGGTAAAAATATTTTTTTTATTTATTAATATTTTTTATATTTACTTATTAATTTTAGTTTATTTGTAGTCTAATTTTATCTGTTTTAACACGAGTTCGTATTAAATTTTCAGCATTGTTTAAATAAAAATGCTATAAATGATTCAATAAAAAATAAAATTTAACAAAAATAAACTAAAATAAAATAAAAGTACACCAAATTAAGTAAAAATAAATGAAACAAAATCAAATGGAATTGATTTAAACACAACAAAATAACTTAATATCTTCTTTCTTTATCTTTTGCTTCAGATCTTTTTCTCCTGCTTTTATTTTTTTTACAACTTTTTTCAAAAATTATTTGACAACCTTTGTTTTAAATGAATTATGCACGTGTTATAAAAATTAGTGGTTTTAAAAAAGGCCAAGGATGATGAGCTAGATACTTAGTCTCAAAAATTTTAAGGCAATGTTTGCTTCGTAGATTTAAGTTTTCAATTCACGTTAAGATTTGATTTTTTTTAAGAATTTTAAACTGTAGCAAGTTAAATATGATATTTTTTTAAGAATTTTTAACTGTAAAAATTTAAAATTTAAAATTTAAATTGGTAAAATAAATAGGGTCTATGTGTCCTACTTATTAATAATATGGGAGTGAGACACGCTTATTTTTAAAAAATAAATAAACAATTTTTTTTTGCGTTTTTTTTTTTGTTCCTTGCTTTCGCTTCTTCTTCTTTTCATCCCTCTATCCTTCCCGGCACCGGCAACTCTCCTGCGAACTCACATACATCCTGTTTACTATGATCAACAAAGCACCAGATTTTAGATGGTTTCCCGTGTTTTTTTTTTCTTTTTCAGAAAATTTTTGCTGGCCATCGGGTATACCCTAGCTATTTTCTTTTTAGATTTGGAAATTTTGTCTCTTTCAAAGCCTATCTTTATTAAACTACCAATAAAAGAGCATGTGAGACTAAAAAATCTATCATTTTGAATACAATTGAAATTAATAGAATCAAAACTTTTACAGAAATTAAAAGGTATTGGGTCTAACTCAACATAACAAAATTGACTTGTTAGGAGAATATTATTATCACTTTATTATGTAGATCATGCTAATATCTCTAACTAATATGAGATTTTAATACGCCTCCTCACACACAGCGCAGACCATGCCAAATCGCTGCGAATAAGTCAATATTGAGGGATTTAATATTGTAAAACTGGACATACTCTAATACTATTTTATAGAAATTAAAAGATATTAGGCCTAACTCAACCTAACTAAACTGACTTATTAAGAGAATATTACTTTTACTTTATTAAGTGAATTATGTTAATATATCCGGTCAATATAATATTATAATAAAAACCTAAATTTGAAGTTAAAGTTCCATAAAGCATCAATATATGTGTATATATATATATATATATTTTTTTTTTTTTCTAAAGGACATCCACAACTTTGACCATCATGTGGAGAAGAAAATAGATGATGGGAGAAGAAGAAAACACAAGAAAGAAGCAAAGAGAAGGAGAGAACGAGAAGAGAGATGGAGAGAGAATTGCAAAAGTTGCAGTGGCAGTAAGATGCTTATTATTTAGCGAGGCCCGCAAAAGTGTAATGTCAGACAATTGACAGTTACGTGAAAATAATATCGTGATCCTGTTTATTTTAGTAATTTAATTTTAAAATTTAAATTTTATTACAGTAAATTTTTTTAAAAAATAATTATATTTAATTTTTTTTATTATAATACAAATTTTCATATAAAATTACATTTCAACTTGAATTATAAACTCGAATCAATAAAATAAACGGACATTTAATGTTAGACCGTACATGTAATCTTCTGATATCAATGCGCACGATTTCAATCCGTGGCTACAAAAAATAAGGAACAACATATTCTTAAAAATACAAAAAATATCAAAAAAATCTTAAGAATAAGAACATTAGAGAAATTCTCTGATTTTATTTGACTTTTTTTTCTTTTATTTTTGTTTCATTTTATTTTATTTTGATTTTATTTAATTTTCACCTCTAGTTAATTAATTGTTCTCATTTTTGTAATAAAAATAGGTGCAAGGTAAACTACGGTAAAAGTGGAGCTTAATTGAGTGTAAAAAGAATTAAAAATTCATAATGAAATTCGGAATAGAAGCTTTCCCACGCGTAGGATTCACATGCAAGCCACGTGTAATTCCAAGTCGTCCGATCGTCTCCAGACCAATTCAAGCGTGCGAGTGCACTTCACTCTCTTTGTTTAGCGCGTTTAAAGCTCCGTGTCAGCAGCCTGCTAGTGTGCGGGATCCACTCCTTCGCGCTCCATTAGAATTACGTGAAGCCCTCCTCCTCAGCCTTGGATAATAAATTTGAATAACAAGACTTAAGGAATTAGAATGGATTAGTTATGATGAAATTGGTTGTTATAGTGTTTTAATTTTTAAGTCTATTTTTATTATTGTAGTTGTTAATTTTATTTGTTTTTATGTTATTCCTATTTATTTGGTCGTTTAAATAATTTTAGAATTAATCAATTTAATACTTAATTGAAATAAATATAATCTTCATGAGAATGATATTTTATTTACTATTTTATTATTTGTTCGTTGCACTTGTAATCTTGACGACACAAATCAATGAAAAAACACTTTTTTCCTACTGTCACTAGATTTTTACGGACCTAGTGCTTTGTTTGAGAAGGAAAGGAAAAGAAAAGAAAACAGGTATCGTTTGATTTTTTGTATGAGTTTTGTTTGTACAATAGATTCATCAAATGGAACGACAATTTTTATTTTTATTTTTTATTTTTATTTTTTTGCAGTTTCCTTGACCAGAAAGTGTCATTTCTAATAATAAAAAAGATACCATGTACAAAGTCAGAGAACCATTACCACGATAACGTTTGGTTCATAAATTTAAAATCATGATTCAGAACTATTCTCGTTTTATGTGTATTTTTTGTGAGAGAAAATATTATAGTGAGTCAAAAACCATGATTCGAATCAGGACTCCAATCCCCTTCCAAACGTCCCTTACCAACAAGGTATTCTCTCATTAATTGTGACCAGAAGAGTCGTCAAGTTATTATCAGCAGTTGATAAGTCCAAAAAATATTTTCTCCAAAGATGATATGGTTATTATAATCAATTTATCGAGACCAGGATATTTACTATAAGACTCTATTTTAAACTGTTAAATTTATATGGTTATGTCAGTTTCATATATATATATATATTATATTTCGTATTTTGATGTAATACTGATAAAATATAATGTTAAAAAAAGCACACTATCGATAAACATTCTTATCGTAGAAAGATTCAAATGATATCATCTCATTACTAATAGTGTGCGTGCTTTAACTTTTTAGCATATTGGAATTATATCTCGTGTAATTTTCACTCTAAACCGAATTTTGCACTTACCGGGCAGGGGTCAGACTCTATACATAGTGTTGCCACTTAGCAGAGTCCTGTGTTTTTAATAAACAGTCTCTACCCCTGGTATGTGCCGCTTTCTTGAATTGAAGTTGTTTGAGAGCAACATGTTCTCCATATCCACAACTAGTGGAGCCACACTAGAGATGGCTATCAAAGAACTCTTTCAAAAGCCAGAACCACTTGAAGAAGGTCTAAAGTGTCTTTTCCCAGATAGAACTTCTTTTCTTGACAGCAAAATATGGGACTCCTAGATATTTTGATGTGTGCATTATGTGGTCCTAATAAAGTTAAGGAAGAGGTGGTTGGTTTAAAGGTTGTAAACCCTGAGAAGTTTCCAATGATATTTTCTTGGGTGAAAGCTCTGAGTCACATGCCAGAGGCCAAGAAGTTAATCCCTCCTCATGATTATGATAAGCTTGTATTAGTTCTTAAATCTTTTAACGCTTGACCTTAATTTTGGTTTTTGAGATGTACTTTTACATGTGTAGGAACTTTTCTTTTCCTCTTTCTTCTTCTTTTTTTTTTTTTTTTTTTTTTTTGTCAAATTATAACTAGAGAGAATTTTGTTATTTTGTTTTGGATTGTGTGGAAATTTAGAGATGGATTTGTGATGTTTTTTGGTCTATGGAATGTTGGAGTGGTTTTAGTTGAGTTTCAAGCTTGAACTTTCTGATTGGTCAAAACAGAATGACAGAAAAAGGGTTGAATTTAATGATTTTAGAATTCTAGTAAAAAATTTGCTTGCTTTTTGCAAGCACTTTTCTTACACAAAAAATAAATGGAATCTTGTATCAAGACTGCCACAAAGGTATGGTTTGAACTAAGCAGGATTTGATGGAGAAGTGATATATCATATGTACAGATATTGATTGAGAATTTTAGTCGCATCTTGAGTAGGAAAAACCAAGACAATAATTTGTTCCTTTCAAGACCCTACGAGAATGCTATAAATATGCAAAGCTGCAAGGTGTAAAGACATAAATTCCGAACTTATAAGAAAAGAGAGAGAAGAAAAATACATATATATGGCAGAGGAAAACGAGGTGAGTTTGCATGGTGTGTGGGCTAGCCCTTACTCTAAGAGGGTGGATATAGCACTCAAAGTTAAAGGCGTTCCTTATGAGTGTGTGGAAGAAGATTTATCTAACAAAAGTCCTTTCCTTCTCATATACAACCTAATACACAAGAAGATTCCTGTGCTTGTTCACCATGGAAAACCCAATGTGGAGTCATTTGTCATCCTTGAATACATTGATGAGACATGCAAAATGGTCCCAGACTTCTTCCTCATGTTCTCTACAAGAGGGCGCAAGTTCGCTTCTGGGCGAGCTTTCTCCAACAACAGGTAAGAAACTTTTGAGAACTCTTCCTCTCCTAGTGTGACATTGTTTTGAATCGTCGGATTTTTATAAGACTTTGTTTGTTATGCATATCTTTTTATTTTAATATGATTTTAATCGGATCTAATATATATACTTTTTTTATTTTGATATGATTTTGATCGGATCGAACATTCAGAGACACACAATACCGATAAGGATGCCCTAATGTAGAATGTTCAAACTAAAACTTTACGTGTAGCAGTTGTTTACATGTCACTTTCGGCATCCACACAGTTCTACATGATGATTTTTTCTATTAGGTGCATAGCTGATGCATACAATTTCCGAATACAGGTGTTTGAGGCCATGAGACCAAACCAGAAATGAAGGTGAAAAACAAGAGAAACCCATCAAGGAACTCTATGAAAAGTTCAAGATACAATTTCCTAGACATCTTAATATGTTCATGTTTTGGCCCTTACAAAGCGCAGGAAGAAGCCCTTGGTGTAAAGGTTATAGACCCAGAAAGGAATCCACTATTATTCTCTTGGGTGAATGCTCTACTTGAGGTACCACTGATAAAGGAGTTGATCCCTCCTCATGAAAAACTAGTGGAGGTTCTTCACTTTATTAGAAATCTTGCCCTTAGATCTTCTGCTGTTTGACATTGTGGTCTATGATAAATTTCAGTGTGTAATCTCCTTCTTGTTGTTGTTGTTGTTTTTTTATTATTTTTTATTTTTTAAATATTTCAAACCTTTGTAGCTCTTCTATTTGTGTGAAAATAAGGACCATAATCTTATAGTAATCTGGTCAGATTCCACAAGACGAGTCTTTCTAATATATTTGAAAATCTATATCCAAATGAAGTAGTTTCTTTTGGCCGTTCACATATTATCATTCTTTTCTTAGTAGTAAGTACTACTTTGAACTAAAAATAGGTAATTGAGTTTAATGGTTTCAATTGGAAGAGATAACAAAAGTCAAGATTCTATTGGCAAATCAGGTAGATAGGGAGGTGCAACATGGCTGAAGAGGTGACTAAAAAGAAAAATATATAACTTTTATGGTAGGAACTGTTATTTTATTTTACCAATAGGAATTATTGTTTTAGCGGTTGAATTAATTTGTTAACGGTATGATTTGTAAGTAGGTGCATTTCTTTGTCGCGCACCGTAAGTTTTAATATGGATATTTACAGATTGAATTATTAAAAAATTAATTCAACGGTTAAAATAACAGTTCCTACCAATAAGGTGAAATAGTTGTGTTTCTAACATAAAAGTTCTTGTAAAAGAAAAAAAAGTCCACCTATCATGCCGGGACTTTATTGGTATTTTGAAAGAGATGAAAGAAATTTGATATTAACTCATTGGGTTAGAAAGAGCCTACGAGTAATTCTTAGGATACAACTTAGCACTAAGAGAAATAAAAAACAATAAAAAAAATGGAGAATTCTGTGATACCGTATGAAGAAATACCTTATAATTATGAAGAACGATTATAAACCATCAAATCTTATATCATCACTGTCATGCTTTTCAACAACTTCTACACGTAATGACCCCCTAAGATTTTTTTTTTTTCATCATGTACCATCAAGAAGCCAATAACATCATCATCATCTCTTATGTAAATAGGAATTGACGCATCCCATGTGATAGACGTGAAGCTTAGGGTTCGTTTAGTTCATGGATTCAAATCATGTGATTTGAATTATTTTTGATTTACGTGTATTTTTTGTGAGAAAAAATACTGTAGCAATCATGAATCATGATTCGAATCAGAGATTCGAACCTAGGAAACAAATGAACCCTTAGTTTCATCTCCGTCTTACTTCGGTCTACTCCAAGCTTTACGTACAATTTGTCAACCGAGTCTGCAAACTTAATCTCTATCAATAACAATAACAATAGCCTCATCATTATTTTCATTAAACTATTGGTACAAGTCTTTTTCTTTCTTTCACTCTCTATCATAACAAATCGTAATTGTTGTCCGAGTCATTTTCTAAAAAAAATTAATTAAAAATATATTATATGAGACAACGAATATAAAATAAGGTTACAAGTTTAAAAATGAATTTAAACCATTTAAAAGATAGATCAATTAATAAAAACTATAGCATATTCACCTTCCATAACTTATGATTAATATTGCAATACAAAAATGCCAAATTTTTATCTATAAGCATAAACTCTCAAAACACACACTAAATAAATAAAGATTAACCATCAACAATTCAAAGTCGTTAAAAGCCCTTTACCGTCAAAGTCTATGCAATCCAATTTGCTTTGAATATGAATGATCTAACAAGCAATAAGCCCCAAACATCCTACATTTTAGTGTAATTAATAGTGAATTCTACTCCTCTTTGAGCTATGTTCTTTCCAGTAGAATCTCTACTACTCAACTGACGGTGTATCTCTACTGTGAAATCGAGATCTCTACCAGATGCAGCAGAGATCACTGGTTCATCTTCAACCTCGAATATTCATCGTAAAAATCGCAAATTCAATCTCAAAATTCAGAAAATTGGTCTAATTCTTTAACATATAATACTATGAATAAAGAAACACAAAAAACTCATGTTTTAAACAAAAATTTAAAGCAAAAAGTTAAATTAAATTAGATTAACATACCTTCAAATCCCTAACTTCAAGAGTTAGTTTTTGAATGTCCATATAATGAGTAAAATGGACAAATTTTACCACATTTGGATACTTAATTGGTCAAAAACTGATTTGTGTGGGTAGTAATCTCTCTAGAGTGTACAACATGAAATAATGAAATCTCCCATCTTTCTCTTTTTCTTTCTTGAACGAGAAGAGTTTCACGTTTATTTTCTTTTTAAATTTTTTTTTTTTTTTTGCTCTCTTTTCTTTTAATGTTTATTATATTATAAAAATGGTATTTTTGGACAATCAAGCCAATTTATTAAACCCAAGGGTATGCACCAAAACTTGAAAACTTTAAAGGTATGAAACTAAAGAGAAGAAGTTTTAAAGGCATTTTCCTAAATCACCTTAAGAAGTTACGGCATGTTTGAACCTTCGAAATCTCTTAAGAAATTTGTTGGAGAATCTGGATTTTAATCTCAATAATGAGCCAAAATCTCTGTTTTGGTACCTTGATGAAAAACTCTTAACTTTCTTGAAGATTTTGAGTACTTGTCGAAGCCTTTATGTACAAATTGGTTTCGGTTCTTTGAAATGGACTCTCTCAACTTTCTAAAATGTCCAAAACCTTGAAATTCGGATTTATGGTTGATTTTATATGAATTTCAGAAGTTGGTGTGTTGCTGAAGATCTGTTTCACACTATCATTTTTTAACACAGTGGCGAAATCTGTATACTGGGTTTGTTCTATGAAAAATCTGTCGAAATTGGTATGGGGCTTTGAAAGTAGGCTTTTTAAGCTCTCCAAATATCTATGAATGTTGTGAATTGGATTTTTGGTTGATTTTTATGAACTTTTTAAGTTGGATGTAAATCTTGAAATTCTTATTTTCTGCAGTTTTGGGCAGTTAGTTAGGCCCCGTTCATTTCACCGATTCGAGTTTAGAATTCGAGTTTTGTTACAGTAAAAAGTTCTCAGAAACAGCCACATCTTACTTTTTTGCTACAATAAAAAGTTCTAACATAATGTCACATTTTAACTCGAATTAAAAACTCGAATCAGCGAACTAAACGGCCCCTAAATTTTCTATTTTGCTAAAACTCCATCTTCTTTTACACATAAAACTCAAAAAAAGACAACTCAAGTTTCAACTTTATTCAAGTTCACGTTCTTTTAAGTTTTAACTTCACTCAATTTTACTCAGCTTTATTCAAGTTCTAACTTCAACTCAAGTTATAACTCAAATTTAACTCAAAAACTACACTCAAGTTACACTCCAAAAAAACAACCCCATGATGTTAGTTTGTCATTTAAAAGGGTTCGCGAGCGATTAGATACAAAGTGAGCTGATGCTAGTGTTTTAAGAATTGTTCAGCAGATTAAATTACCAAATATGTAGGATATCAGACCCTTTCTTTGTTATTTGTTTTTAAGAATATTTGGCTAAAGTAATATTCAAAGCAAATGATTTGAGATAAACCATCGATTTTATGAACTGATATTTTGGAAAATTATTGTGGCTTTGAAAAATGAGTTTCAAGAGTTGAATATACCGGTTATGAACATTTTGAATATATTTGTATTTTCCATAGTTTTGGAAAATGATTTAAGGTATTTTAAATTTATACCTGAATAGACAGAAACGGACATACGGTGTGAAGAGTGTACATTCCCAATCGGGAAAATCGCCGCGGTATTTGCTGGTGATGGCCCATAAATATTACATGCTATTGTGAGTTATATAATATGGACATAAATTGCATTCTTGACATATTTTATGTATTTTTACATTTGAACGTTTATTGATTTTACATTATTTATTATTTATTTATCAGTTCATGTTATTTAAAAATGTTGTTTTGGAAACTGGTTTTAAACAGTCTGAGGTTTCAAATCCGCGGTGTTTAAAGATATATCTTAGCGAGTCTTTTGCTTACTTTTTAGTATTTTAAACATTCTTCTAGGTTGTGTGAGACCGGTTGAGATAAAAGAATGAGTTGAGTTTTCTAGTGTTTGATGCTCGTAGAGATTGCCAGAAGTAGACTTCAGGTATAAGTTATTTTAAATTTTAGTATTTTCTGTAGCTGTTGTATGTGAACTGTTTTGTATGACTTGTCCCAGTGCTGTATTATTTGGATTGCTTCAATTATTCATGAACTTTTAAGCCCTCGCAAAGTATTAAGCGCGTTTAGAATTTGTTTTAAAATAATTTAATTTTTTGTATGAAATTAGAAATGCAAAAGTTTTTAATCTCAGACATGAATCATTTCTAAAAATGCGTTTGATAGTTTTATTAAGATATATTTTCAATATAAGAAAAAACTGAAATTTCGTTTGATTTTATATTTTTAAAAACATGTAATAGTATTTTAAATAATATATTAAATAATTAATAAACTCTCCAATTAATACACTAGTAATTAATTTAATATATACAAATATGCTATATGTAATTATACTAACTACTTATCAGTTATCTTGACATACGTAAATAGTAAACAATTAGGATACCAATTACCATACACATATTATTAGTTAATTTATATATAAGAACATAATTAGCATTAACAATAAAATACTTATCCTAAACATGTCAACTACAAATCATTTTTTTTAAATACATTACAAATAAGTAGTAAATAATTACAAATAATATTACTTAGTGAATGATTATTAAAAAAAAAAAAGTTTATCTTGTGAATAATCCTAGCCTATATTAGTGCCGCATATACCAATCTCACATTTGATCAGCTAGATGATTCCTAAAATTAGCTATTTCATTACGTTGTCGGTGAGTCCTCATTTTGGATGTTTCTGCTTGTTGTGCGTCCACACATATACGGAAATCCCCTTAATTCATATACTTTAGGATTTATCCTGAACTAAATAACCCTAAGCTCAATATTAGCAAACAACAAAAAATAACCCAGAACACAAATATGAATATCATCACATATAAGCAAACAATAATAATAAAAAAAACACCCAGAACACAAATATGAACTTAAAAACACCCAACTGCCAATAATCCAACACATCATCAGAAAAAAAAGACCAACCTAAACACTTAAATCACCAGATTAATGGGCTTACCTCATTTGATTTGGGAGAGTAGGAGTGGAATAGAGTTGGTGAAGTGCCTAACCATAGAATTAGAGATCTTCTCAAACTATAACCAAAAATCCAGATCCACCTTCTTGTCATTCCACCGAGAAGTCCACCGTTTAGAAAGAGGGAGACTAGAGAAGAGGGAGACCGGAGAAAAAGGAAACTGGAAGAGAGAAGGCCACCGAGTATAAGGAAAGAGGGAGGAGAAGACCAACTTTTAGAAAAAAGACCAACGTTTACAAAAGGGAGACCAGAGAAATCAGAGAGAAGAGAATGGAGAAGAAAGAGACCAAAGAAATCAAAGAGTAGAGAATAGAAAAGAAGTGGAGGAAAGAAAATAGCCTAGAGACCGGAGAAAATGAAAATGAGGAAAAAAGAAAATGACATCAGCACGTTTTTAAAAACATTTCACTTCTTGAAATAAAGACAAAAATGTTTTTATTTTTAGTTTTTATACGGTACTATCTTAAACACAATCTTCACACTATTTCTATTTTTTTTTTTTATTGAAAAATGTTTTCAAGATGAGTCCTAAACGTGCTGATTGATTTTATTATTGTTTTCAAGTCGATCTCTGTTTTCCAGATTTGGATTATTTTAAATCTGGGTTAATTTGCATTTCATTTTGATTATTTGCGTCCCCTTTTTTCGGGATGTGACATTTAGACTGCCGCTGAATCCTCATAATCAGCTATGCTAAATGATGAGAATTCTCTTGTGCCTCGCTATACTCACTTTTCACCAACTTTGTAATCATTTCACTTCATGTTTCTTCTTTTTGGCTGTGGAATTCTTGCTCTTCATTGACCAAGAACAGACAAATTTGACTAGTCAAATAAACTTGGGCGTCAAACTTGTGAGGCTTGGGTACCGAGCGTAATTGGGACAAGTCCAACGATTTCTACAAGTATGCAAGGCTTCAAAGCCTTGAGTCATCAAATTCAAACACTGAAAAAAAAAAGAAAGAGAAAACAAAGTATGACAGAGGAAAGCAGAGTGACCCTGCACGGCACATGGACAAGCCCTTACACTAAGCGTGTGGAACTTGCCCTTAAGGTTAAAGGCATACCCTATGATTATGTGCATGAAGATTTAAAGAACAAAAGCCCATTGCTGCTCAAGTATAATCCTGTCTACAAGAAGGTTCCGGTCCTCGTTCACAATGGAAAAGCCATTTCCGAGTCACAAGTCATCCTTGAATACATTGATGAAACATGGAAAAATGGCCCTAGACTTCTGCCTGATGACTCCTATAAAAGGGCACAAGTTCGCTTCTGGGCTGGCTTTTTCCAGCAGCAGGTCAGAGAAACTTCTATCTTGTTTTGTTTTCGTCTGTAGAAATAGCTAGCGAGCTTATTATTTGGAGTTAATCCCACAAATAGACTATTTTGGTTTTACCTTTTAATCTATTTTTAACTTTTAAAATGTTTCACAATTAATATTAGAAGTTTTACTGTATTTTAATTTTGATTAAATATTAGACAGAAATTTGTATAAATTAGGAACTAAAACTAGAAACAACTAAAATTAAAGACTATTTATGAAAATTAACTTTTAATTTTTGTATTGTTTTAGTCTTTAAACTTTAAACTTTTCTTATTTTAGTTCCCAATACCATCAAATATTTAACACTTAGTTAGAATGAGCGAAACTGCAACATAGTAAATCTTAAAGACCAACAGTGAGACGTTTTAAAAGTAAGGAATTAAAGTAAGATTAAAGGTGAACTAAAATAAGATTGACCATTTGTGGTTAATAGTGAGACGTTTTAAAAGTCAAAAACTCTTAGAGACCAACAGTTAGACATTTTAAAAGTCAGGAATCAAAATAAGATTACCATTTGTAGTTAATAGTGAGACGTTGACAATTTATGATATTAAACCTAATTTTTTTTATACCTAATCACATATTCACATGTTAATTCTACGACTACATAATTTTATGTTGCAGTGTTTAACAATAATTTTTTATTACATGTGCAGGTCTATGAGACCATGTTCTCAGTAATGAAAACCGATGGAGAAGCACAAGAGACAGCAATAGAAGAGCTTTATGAAAAGTTGAAAACATTTGAAGAAGGAATGAAGGGTTTATTCCCAGATGGCACTCCATATGATGGCAAAAATATGGGAATCCTAGACATTCTAATGTGCATAACTTTTGGTCCTTATAAAGCTCAGGAGGAAGTTCTTGGAGTAAAGATAATAGACCCAGAGAAAAACCCATTAATATTCTCTTGGGTGAATGCTCTAATTGAGGTGCCAGAGGTGAAAGATTTATCCCCTCCTTATGAAAAGATAATAGAAGTTCTTCATACTTTCAGAAATTATGCCCTTAAATCTTCTGTTATTTGACAACTTCGTCTAAATAGATTTTGGTGTGTAATTTTCTTGTTATTTTGCCATTTATATTTCACCCCTTTCGTGGAACTTCTCTTATGTTTCAGGACAGCGAGTGTTTTTAATTATAATAAATCTAAAAGTCTAAACGAAGTGGTTTCTTTATAAACTCGTTATTTGTTTTATTGTTTTCCACTTTCTTGACAAAGGAACGTGGTCGGATCAACAATAAGAATCATGCGTTCCAGGTTTCTTTCCTCCCAACAATTTATTAATCTAAAAATGTGGAAAAAAGGGTTAATTATAATGGTTTGACTACACTACGTTTGAAGTTTCCTTGATGGACAAGGAAGTGATTCAACATTTGCTGAATAAACTTATCACTTATGAGTTTCCAATTAGAAACTAATTTTTCTAGCAAAAATAAAAAGATAAAAAAAAATAGAAACTAATTTTTCTGAAGTTTATCTCTTCATCATTATATAAAAATATGTATAAAACAGGCAATGTACGAAGATGAATGGAGCGCGTGTAACAGTAGAGAAAGAAGAGATGCCAAAAAGAAAAATTATAGTTTCTATTTTTTTAAAGGATTTTTTTTCCGGTATTCTCTCCTTTTTGAGAACATCGGCGTTCTATGGTTTTTTTGTCATTAGATTTGATCAAAATCACACCAGATTAAAAAAAATAAGCAGACTAGACAGATACTGATATAGATGTGACGGTTAAAAAACAGAAAATATTGGTATTTTTGAAAAGGAAGAAACGCCGGAAAAAAGCTCTTTTTAATACGTGATATCAAATTCTACATGAAAAATATGGCTTGAATGAATACTTTGACTTCCTATGTTGCTTTATCATGAAAGCTTATTTTAAGTACCCACTAATTAATATGCTAATTCCCTTTGAACGTTTATATATAAGTATAAAGTATAAACCAATGCAATTTTTCAAAAAAGCAATAAAAATCTCTTAAACAATAGGAGTCATAAGCCTGGAGCTTCCGATTGACACTAGCAGCGCTGAGATCGAAGTTGAGGGCCTTGGTAGCCTAATAAGCCTTATGTTTGAGCTTTACAGGTAGATGACAGGCTTTTCCAAAGATAAGCCTGTAAAGAGACATCCCAAGTTGGGTTTTGTAAGCAGTGCGGTATGCTCAAAGTGCGTCTGGAAGGCGCAGAGACCAATCCTTGTGATCGGGATTAACCATCTTTTCTAGAATTTGCTTAATCTCCCTATTGGCCAACTCAGCTTGGCCATTTGTCTGTGGGTGATAGGCAGTTGAAACTTTATGAATCACACCGTACTTGCGCATTAGAGACTCAAAAGAACGGTTGCAGAAATGGGTGCCTTGATCACTGATGCTGGCACGCGTCGTTCCAAATCGAGATAACACATTTTCCTTTAAGAACTTTACAACAGTAGTGTTATCGTTGTTTCGGCACGCCACGACTTCTACCCACTTAGACACGTAATCCACAACGATGAGTATGTAAAGGAATCCGTAAGAAGGTGGAAATGGTCCCATAAAGTCTATTCCCCAGCAATCGAATATTTCTATTACGAGAATCGAGTTCAATGGCATCATATGGTGACAGGACAAAGCACTTAGCTTTTGGCACCTCTCACAAGAACGATAGAAGTCATTGGTGTCCTTGAACAAAGTGGGGCAATAGAGACCACACTGCAAGATCTTCGCGGCGGTCTTTTTCACAGAAAAATGACCGCCACATGCATCGTTGTGGTAAAAGTTCAGGACATTACACACTTCATCATCCGGGATGCATCGTCTCATGATCTGGTCGGGACAGTACTTAAAAAGATAGGGGTCATCCCAATAAAAGTTACGAATCTCGACTAGAAACTTCTTCTTGTCTTATGCACCCCAGGTAGATGGAATCTCGCCCGTCACTAAGTAGTTAACAATGTTTGCATACCCAGGGCCCCAGGGGGGCCCCCCCGGGAGACCCCAGGGGAAGACCCCCGGGACACCCCCGGGATCCTCGGGATGATGCGATAAGTGGAGTACAAGGGCAGGCGGCGCAACATTCAAGAGATCCATTGAGTTTACCAAGTGGTTCGGTGGCAAGGCTTAAAGTCAAAAGCTTTAAGGAAGCATGGAACATGATGGTTCAACAAGCTGGAAATAGGGCAAGCACATGGAGGTCCAACACAAGTCCAAATCCGAATGAAGAGCTTAACAAGGGCTGCTCGAATAAAAGCTTAGAAGGGGTTGGCCGAATTGGGCTTAGGGGAAAAGCTTTGTGGCCGAATTGGCGTTGGGTTAGAATAGATAGGGTTTTGCCGAGTTTGGGCTTTAAGCTCAGGTAATTAGATGTTTTATTTTTTCTTTAAGGTTAAAATCGCATCCTATATAAATAGGGATGTTAAAATTCATTTTTATATACAAAATTGAATAATCATATTGAGGTTTTGCATATTTTATGCTTCTTGGTTCTTGAGAGAACTTTTTGAACTTATCAAGTATTTTTCTTGTGGCGTTCAACAATCGAACTTATCATTAAGATTGAGAGGTGGTTCTTGATATTCTTGGTGTGGCATTCTCTATCCTTCGTAGTTCTTGATTTGCATCTTGATAGGCAACGGGTTAAGGCTCAACAATGTTGCGTCTTAAAGTTCTTAGGGTTGTGATCCTCGTTTGGTGTTGGGTCTCGTCGCGTTGTTGACGAGGTTCATATCAATTAGTATCAGAGCTTTGGTTCCAAGGCAAGTTTGACTATCTTTAATTGCTTTCTTGTGTCTTAGGGTTTCAATTTGAGTTTGTCTTTCTTTTGTTCTTTCTTTGTTTTTGAGATTTCCAAAAATATTCAAAAAAAAGTCAGAATTCCTAGGGTTTCTAGAGGCCGAGCATCTTGTTGAGGTCCATTATCTTCTAGGGGTTATTTTTCTTATTGAGGTTGAATTTCATATTCTCAAAAAAAAAAAAAAAAAAAAAAAGAGTCAGAATTTAATAGGGCTTCTTGAGGCTAGATTTAAGATAAAGCTTCTAAATCCTTCCTTTCCTTGTTACTATCTTTGACCGCATTTAAAATAAAGCCTTTTTCCCTAAACCTAGTTGGAATTTAATTAGGTTTTCCTTCCTTGTTGCTATCCTTTGGCCGAACCTTCCATAAGGAGTCCTAGTTTCAATCAAATTTGATTTAAGGTTCCTTTATTAGCCAAGCTTTACAATTTAATAAAAAAAAAGAGAGAATCCGAGAAAAAAAAGGTGAAATCAGAGGATTGTGACTTAGAACAGCTAAAACTTTTGATCCAGAGATCATTATGGGGCCTATAATATACCAAATCGAAGCTCTTTTCGAGCTCTACAATCTTTGGCCTGGTGCAGCCCGCCGACCCTATTTTACAAGCCAAAATTCACCTATTTTCATTAGTTTCAGAGCCTTTTACTTTTACTGGTTTGTTCGGTTGCCATCAATTTGCTTGTTACTTGAAAAACTTAGTGTTTTTTAGTCCTATTAAGAATTAAAGAAGACACAACGAGTGAAAAAGAAAAAGGCAAGAGTGGTGAGAACAGCGGAGGCTAAAAGCCATTGAGTGACAAACACGAGTGGAAAGAAAGAAACACATGAAGGAGTGCTTGTGAGGTTTCTAACTTTGTTTTGTAGATTTTAATCATGTCTCACAACCAAGGCGAACATCAAATCGAAGAGGTTCAACAAGAAGCCAATACGCCTCTACAACACCCCCGGGGCACCCCCAGGAGACTCTCGGGACACCTCCGGGAGACCCCCAGAGCCCCCCCAGGGCACGCCCTGGACACCCCCGGGAGACCCCTGAGACACCCTTAAGCACTGCCAGGACACCCCCGGGCACTGTCGGGGCACCCCCGGGGCAACACTTTTTCTAGAAAATCATTTTCAAAACCAACACTTATATCAACAATGGAAATATGGCATTCCTAGATGTAGTCTTCTTTTCTCTTTTTGGAGCTTATGTGGTTCAAGAAGTGTTTGGCATAAAAGTGATTGACCCAGAGAAGTATCCATTTCTGTGGTATTGGGTAAATGCTCTAGCTGATCATGAGGAATGCTAAATATACTCTAGTACATACTCTTTTTCATATGCTAGTCTATTATTTTGACAACCAACCCACTTATTAATAGGTCATATTTTAAAACAAATTCACAAAAGTGTCATCCATCTTATTTAATCTTCCTAAGGATGTTTAAAAAATCCACCAAACCACATAAACTGTCCAATTCAAATCAAACCGAACTAAATTATTAATTATTTTTAAATTTTAAGACGGTTCGATCATTTTTTTAAGCAATTTAGTTTGTGTTTTTAACTCCCCAAATTGCCTAAAAATCCGCCCAAAAATATACGTATATAATTTTTAATTTTTTTAATTTTTTTTATGTTTATTTTAGTTTTTATTGGTCATAATAAAAGTACCCTATCATATTTTTTTTAGTTATATTAAAACTTTAAATGGTGAACTTTCATACATTTACTATTTTTGAGTTATATTGTATGTAAATTTGAATCTTATTTTTATTTTTATGATTTAACGATTTTATAATTTTTATGAATTATTAAAAATTATTTTAGTCTTTAGTTCAAACCGCCTAAACTGCTTACGAGTGATTTAGTTCAATTTAATTTTTATCAAAAATATCAAACCGCCCAAAATAAAAAATATTTTTATTTGATTGGTGGTTTCAGCGAACACCCCTAAATCTTCCCCACATTAACACTTTATATAAGGAAATTACTAGCAAAGAGTATATCACGAGCAGTTAAAAAAAGAAAAAAAAAAAAGAAAAAAAAAACACACACCACATTAACACTTGTTTATGAGGAAATTAAGCAAAGTATATCACGGTAAAAAAAAAAAAAAAAAAAAAAAAAATAGTAAAGTGGCTGGCGTTACTGTAAATATTAAGTACAAAAAGAGAGGAGTTAAAAGAGGAAGGATGACACTCATGTAAATTTGTTTAAAAAGTGTCACTTGTTAATAAGTGAGTTTGTTTTAAAAACTTAACTAACAAATGTCAAAAGGATAAGGTAGCATCTGAAAAAAAAAGTGTATTAGAGTCTGTATTTAGTATTTCTCATCTAATCATATAATGACATCCATCTAAACAAACATCCATCTAAACTTGGACTGAAAAGTGCATCTACCTTATGGTGCGTCACTTATTGACCAAAATTATCACCTAAAAGATTGGCTACGCCGTAAAACTAAATATACTGTACGTTAAGAGTCTTATAAAATGCCAGCCATGCTAATGTTGTTAAGAAAACACATATAGGAGAAAGCTTTACTTAGGAAAAGAAAAGAAAAATGTCAAATAGAAATAGCATTATGAGAATAACGCATCCATTCAACTGAATATCTAAAGTAAAGCTAGTTTCACAGGTATAGGAAGAAAATCCTCACAAAACTAATGGTTTTAAATTCTTCATAATCACTAAAGTGAAACGAAAAAAGAGCCAAAATTTCTTTCAGATAAATAAAAAATAAACACTCAAGGACATCTTAGCTCTTTGCAGCTTGCTTTTCTTTTGCTTTCTGAATCTTCAAAACCTTCTTCACAATCTTCTGTTCTTCTACCAAAAATGCTCGGATAATTCTGCCAAACCAAAAGTTTCAGAAAAATCAGGATTGGAATTGGCAATAGAAGAAATAAACATTTCCGAAATAGTTAAAAGCCAAATATGAGAAGGACGAATTCTATGAAACTAAAATTCACAAAAACAAACCTCTCTCTGACGGCTCCACCAGACAACACACCACCATATGCGCGGTTCACAGTCCTCCTGTTCCTAGGCAGTCTAGACCTCTTGTATTCAGCAGGTCTCAAGTGAGGAATCTGCAGGTAACGCTTGATTAAGAACAAGCAAAAGGCATACCCTCCGAGAAAAATATCTTGAGTCCAAGGTCACAGCCCAGAATAAATACACACATGCTTATTCTAATCAAGTGAAGAATAACTCAAGACCAATCCTATATTACACTCTTCACATATCAAATTTTTTTCTTAAGAAAAAAAAAAAAAAAAAAAAAAAACTTGGAATCTAAGAACCGTAACAAGAAAAAGACTCATTTCCCCTAATACATTGACACCAGAAAATGATAGAGAACTATTAAATGATAAGACTGTCACAATACATCTATAAAGTTGAAATTGTTTATCAAATTTGATCCTTTTCTAAACTTTGAAGTCAGGAATAAGAATGCTCAAAATTAAATTACGCAAAGCACAACACATCAGAAATAGAGAAAATATATAGCTACTCTGCATGCGACCCGAGAAAAATGAAAATCCTAGTTTCGGGTTAGTCTCTTCTCAAAACCAAATTGTTGCAGAAACATGACATAAGCCACAATTGCACATGAATATGGTGAAAGTGAAACAAAATTAAGATCCAAATAACATTCCATTCAAATGACCTTTGTATGTAAGAACTAAAGAACACAAAACAAGCTAACAAGTTACAGATTAATTTCTCAAAAAAATAAAAATAAAAATAAACGCATACCCCGTGGATTCTCTTTCCAGTAACAGGGCATTTGGGTCCACTTGCCCTCTTCTTAGTGGTCTGGTAAACAAGCTTCCCACCTAAATATCAATCAACAAAGAGAAGAAACCAAAAGCTTATCACCCCAAAAGCCCCATTTAAGAAAGCACTAATTCTTCATAAAAATCACAAAATCCTGTAATGGGAAAATCGTAGCCCACAAACAAATCATAATCATTTAAAAAAAAAAAAGAAACAAATCATAATATATGTTAGCTGGGAAAAATAATTACGGGAAGAAAAATAAACTCAATTAAAAAAAAAAAAAAACTGTTGGTAATCCATTTCTAAACAGATTTCCACAAGAAAATAATAACATTTTCGCTGGTTTTAGCCCCAAAATTTTTTTTTTTGTCCCATAGACTTCATCCGAATTTAGAATTTTAGGGACAAATAATGCCCTTCAACCATATTTTGCAGCTTCTAACGATTATAAGGTGCATTGGAAGTTTCATATAATAATCCATACAATTCATATGGCAGCATTTTCCTCAGAAACTGGTCCGTATGTGTAAGTCCCATAATAAGCAAATATATAATAAAGAAAATCATTGAAATAGGCAATTCAGATATCAGAAGAACTAGATCTAAAAAATTAAAAAAAAATCAAATCAATTTTTGATTCAGATATCAAAAAAATGAAACTTGGAGTTTAAGGTTTCGAAAGTACCGGGGGTTTTGACGACGCGATGCTGATTCGATTTGGTCGCGTAGCTATGGCGCTTACGGTAGGTCAGCCTCTGAACCATCTTCACCTCTCTCTTTTCTCTCTTTCAGAGGACGAAGTAGAAGAAGAAGGCTTTCTGTTTGGAGTGAGAAAGTTAAAGCCCTAGATGCCCTAGATCCAACGGATGTTACTTGTTCTCCTTCAACGATCACGATTCTTTCTCATTTTACTATACTTGAAAACGAGAGGTAAAATAAAGAGTTAATTGCGCATTGTTACGCTGTGAACTTTTACTCTTTGGTAATTTGGACCCAATCGTTTAATTTTGTCAAATGAACTTAATTGTAAAATTTATTGCAAAAATGGGAGGTAAAATGAAGAGTTTTATTGTTTAGCAATTTGAACTCAAACTTTTAATTTTGATAAATAACACTCTCAATCGTAAAATTTATTGTAATTGTGGTCCAATAACTAAGGGACCTAAATTAATAGGACGGAATTACCTAATATTTTTAGACCAATGCACTCTAAATTTTTTGAAAAAAATAGAGAATTTACTCTTAAAAGTGCATCAATATGAATTTTTACTTTTTATTCTTAATAAATATAATTTTGATAGTATAATTATTTAACTAAAAATGTTATGAATCAAAAATAAAAAATAAAAATTTTGATCCATACAATTTTAAAAAGTACTTGTCAAGATTACCTAAACTTTTTTTTGTTGGTTAAAAGAACTTTAATTTAGTTAGATATTTTGATTTAGTTAGTATTAATAATGCATGTGGTTAAAATCTTTATTTAGTGAGAAATATCTTTTATCAATTATAAAAAGAAATTTTATGTGAAAAAAATGTTTTTACTAGTGGTAAACATAACATTTACACGATAAACTGTTAATTACTTTTGAATAGTTTTAAAATCTGTTATTTATTTCAATTATTTATCACAAATTATCGAAGATAATTTTGACAAATACCCCTAAAAGTAGTATTATTAAGGCAACATTAGTCTATTAAATTTTACCATTTTGAAATAAGTAATTTGAAAAATTATTATTGATAATTTGACAAATATCGCCGACGGCGAGTCTCTGATTATCGGTGGCAAGCGTAATTTACCAGATTATTATTTAAAATTTAATAAATTATTATCTATAATATAACCTATCACAATAAAAAAAAAATAAAACTTTAAAAATATATATTTAAGGGTCAATTTTTATAATTTTCTCAACTTACAATTTACTTCAATTATTTACTATAAATCTGCTATATACTTCGTTATGCGGATGCTAAAACTAAAAATATGCAACATGCAAATAACAATAACACATCCCCCTCCTCAATCTTATGTTTTTCCCTTCAATCTCATCGTTTTATATAAGAACAGATTAACAGAAAAACTACGTGAGTTAATTTCGTGCGTTTAAAGAAAGACAAGAAGCGACAAGGTAACTCGGCGGGGACTGGTGCGTAGTAGCATGAGGTATGAACAATGCAAACGCCGAGCTGATCTGCCTCTCTCTGCTGAGCAAATGCAAGTCCCTCAAAACCGCCAACCAAATCCACGCCTTCGCATGCAAGACCGGCGTCGACTCCGACCCTTTATTCGCTGGAAAACTCCTCCTCCACTCCGCCGTCGCCATCTCAGAGGGCCTCGACTACGCCTGCCGTCTTCTCTCCCATTTCCCAAACCCGGACGCCTTCATGTACAACACCCTCATCCGAGGATTTTCCGAATCCGATAATCCCCGCAGCGCTTTCGCTACCTTCAAAGAAATGCATAGAAAATCGGTCTCGGAATTCGATAGCTTCTCTTTCGCTTTTGTTCTTAAGGCGGCGGCGAATCTGCGGTGTTTGCAGGCTGGGGTTCAGCTCCATTGTCAAGCTCTGGCTCGTGGGCTCAATACCCATCTCTTCGTTGGGACGACTCTGATTAGCTTTTATGCTGAATGTGGGTGTTTGGAGTTTGCACGGAAGGTGTTCGACGAAATGCCCCAACCAAATGCTGTCACTTGGAATGCGATTCTCACGGCTTGTTTCAGGTGTGGTGATTTAGAGGGTGGAGAGGCGTTGTTTGAGCGTATGCCTGTGAGGAATTTGACGTCGTGGGATGTCATGCTCGCAGGGTATGTCAAGGCAGGTGAGCTCGAGCTGGCGAGGAAGGTGTTTTCGAGGATGCCAGTGAAGGACGACGTGTCATGGAGTACTATGATTGTTGGGTTTTGTCAGAATGAATGTTTTGATGAGGCTTTTGAGTTTTTTAGAGAGCTTTGTCGGGCGGGATTGAGGCCCAATGAGGCGAGCTTGACGGGGGTGCTCTCTGCATCGGCGCAGGCTGGGGCATTTGAGTTTGCGAAAATCCTGCATGGTTTTGTTGAGAAGGCTGGATTTCTGTGGTTGGTTTCAGTTAATAACGCGCTTTTGGATACGTATTCCAAGTGCGGGAACGTTGGCATGGCTCGGTTAGTTTTCGAAACAATGACGGTGAAAAAGAGCATTGTGTCTTGGACATCAATGATTGCTGCTCTTGCAATGCATGGTTATGGCGCGGAAGCTATACGGCTTTTCCATAAGATGGAAGATTCCAGGATTAGGCCTGACGGGATCACCTTCATTTCAATTTTATACGCGTGTAGTCATGCGGGCTTGATTGAAGAAGGAAATAGGTGTTTCTCGAAGATGATAGATAGTGGTATAGAACCTAGCATTGAACATTACGGTTGTATGATTGATCTTTATGGCCGAGCTGGTAAACTGCAAAAGGCATATGATTACGCGTGTCAAATGCCGATTTCTCCCAATGCCATCATTTGGAGGACCCTTTTAGGGGCCTGCAGCCTTCATGGCAACGTTGACTTGGCGGAACGGGTGAAGGAAAGGCTTTTTGAACTTGATCCAAACAATTCGGGTGACCATGTTCTCTTGTCAAATGCATACGCCGTCGCGGAGAAATGGAAGGATGCTGCAGCTGTTAGAAGATCAATGCGCAAGCAACGAATGAAAAAATCTCCTGGTTGGAGCATGATTGAAGTTGACAAGCTAGTTTATAGTTTCATGGCCGGCGAAAAGAAAAACAAGATTGCGGAAGAGGCTTACGGGAAGCTGAAGGAGATAATGTTGAAACTTCGTGCAGAGGGAGGATATGTCCCAGAGATTCGTAGTGTTTTGCATGATATAGAAGATGAGGAAAAGGAAGACTCAGTGACCAGGCACAGTGAGAAACTTGCTGTAGCTTTCGGGATGGCGAGATTGCAAGAAGGCAAGGATATAAGAATAGTGAAGAATTTGAGGATTTGTAGAGATTGTCACATTGTGATGAAGCTTATTTCCAAGGTTTATGGGGTGGAAATAGTGGTGAGAGATAGAAGCCGCTTTCACTCTTTCGTAGCAGGCTCTTGTTCATGTAGAGATTATTGGTGAATCACGAAATTTGAGACTGATGAATTACTTGAAATTAGAGTACAAGATTAACAGAACAAGTGAATAATTATTAAGCAAGGATGAAAGAGAATGCCGTGAGGTAGACACTAGGCCAACAATGAAAGCATTGAGGGAAAGCTGTTAAATCAACGGTGCTGTGCGGGTTAATTTTATCTGCACCATCAAATTGGTGTTTAACACTTTGGTCCTCTAGTGAGTGGTGACTAGTTTTAAACTCTGTTTAGCTTCAAACTTCTGCGACCAAACTATAGTACTCTGTTAATGATCTAGGTCGTAGGTTTGAATAGAAATTGAAATATATTTTATCTTTTTTATAAGAGAAAAAGAAAATACTGTAATAAAAATGATTTGAACCAAACTTTTTAGTATGAACACATAAGACAAATAGAAGTTTAAATTTTGAACAGAATTCATCACAACACCATACCTGTCGGTGAATTTGTTGAAATTTGGTACAGAATTGGCTCTAAATTTCATTTTATTATTGTTTAAAAGAATATAATAATAAAAAAATTAAATGGTTAGCCTCTTTTTGTTAATTATATTTGGCTAGTGTGAAATGTTTTTTTTTCTAAAATAACTATTGTTTGTCTGGTTGGCGAGTGGAAAAAGGGGGGGAAAAGTTAAATCAGACAGAAACTCCCTAAAAAGTAAAAACGTCATGAAATTCTATGTCGTTTACACAGGGGCACAAAAAAGCCACACTCGTACTAGTGTTGGCAAAAGAGAGAGAATCTGAGTTTGAGCAAGTGGTTGGTCTTCAGCGTCTGTTTCAAAGCCTCAAACAAACTACTCCAATCCGCAGCATTTCCATGGCGTTCTCTGCGACATCTTACATTTCTTCTTCTTCTTCACCTTTCTTTGCTTTTTGCTGCAAAACCCAGAGACCCATTTTTACTCGGACCTCAAAATCCTTGATAATAAGAGCTTCAACGACTCTCGACTACTCCAAGCTCTCCGTAGGCGACAAATCCTCAGCCCCCACAAAGGTAAAACACTTTAATTTTACATTTTGATTTTTGGGATTTTACGTTTTGTTAAATCTCTTTACTTATTGCCTCTTTTTTTAATTTTATTTTAATATTCATTACTTTTCTTTATTAGTTATATGGGTGTGAAAGCTAGTTTGTGATTGAGACTTATGGGTCTTACACGTAATTGTTGTGTGAAATAAAAATTATAAACTTGAGATTTTCAATTGGATTGTGAACAAAGGTGGGACTCTTATTTATTTATTTATTTATTATTATTTTTTTTTTTGGGCAAGCAAGATAGTATCGATCATAATCTTGCAAGAAATAGAACAGAAAATGTTTCATCTTTATGTGATTTTGGAACCACCCCCAGTGGGAAATCAGAAAACTGGGTTCAGGAATATAGATTTATAAGGCTAAAACGTATGAGAACTTGGATTTGCTTATTGCTTATGATATGGTTCTCTTTAGAAGTTTTGAGCATCATATTGGTTAATATATAATTCAGTTATAAATAATGATTTGAGGATTTTGGTACCATATAAATGTGACAATAACTCACCAATACTCATTTGGTTTATATCAGACAAATAACTGGCAATGGAGATTCAAGGATAATAAGATTAACATCTACTATGAGGAACATGAAGGAAAAGGCGGTGATTCTTCAAAGAATATTCTTTTGGTTCCAACAATTTCTGATGTAAGTACGGTCGAGGAATGGAGATCGGTAGCGAGGGATATAGTTCAGCGAGATGGTAAAGTCAATTGGCGTGCCACCATTGTCGATTGGCCAGGTCTAGGGTACTCTGATAGGCCTAAGATAGACTACAATGCTGATCTGATGGAGAAGTTTTTGGTTGACTTTATCAATGCATCCGATGGCCCAATAAGCAGTTCAGGTTAGTTGGTGTCAGTTCTTGTGTTTATGGAAAACTCCTATTCATGTTTCTGTATTTCCATTCTCAATTTACTATTCTAGAGCCCAAAAGAAAATGTCAGTAGCTATGAATTAGTGGAGTGGAGTATATGTTGATCCATGTAATGATTTATGTTGACGCCAACAACTTAGGGCACTATTGTTTATTCTATTTTATTTATTACTTTTATGTTGAATAGATTCCGGATTATTAGGTTAGGAAGTTAGGTATTTTAAGTTTAAATAAACTCTGCTATATCCAGAGTATCTAGCCACAAAATCAGGAGTTAGTTAGGGTTAGCTTTAGCCGGAGGCTTCCAAAGCCTATTTATACATGTAAAACGTTCATTAGAGAATTAATTCAGAGTTTATTCAAACCTGTTTTCAATTTAGCATAGGCTTATTGTGATTAAACAGTTCTATCTGCTTCTTTTTGGCTCTAAAGTCGAATGTATGAATTCTATTCTTACAGATTCTATTGTCGAACTCTCATCTCTCTTGCTACATTTGTGTTGAATAATGCTGTTCTAGCCGTTTGCATAAAACCATTTTGAAGGCTATGACTCTTTAACTCATATAGTTGATGCGTTCTTCATGAGGCTTTTGCAAGTTTATATATTGTGCGACTATTGTAGGCCACCTATTAGGTTGGTCTATTCCAGGCAGAGGGGCTCAAGGGGTAATAGGCTGAGTGGAAGGGAGGAAGATGGAATTAAGGAAAGTTCTGCCAGCAGGGCCACGTAAAGTAAGGGCCAGCGTGGCAAGTTGGTTACGGGATGGAGGGAGTGCGGGAGTATTTGAGCCGAGGAGGAGCCTTGGGAAAAGGGTCGAGAAATTGGAAGATTCTGGACCATTGGAGGACGGAGAACCTCGAATTCTCCACGTTCATTTCCGCCATTCTGCTACTAGATTTCTTCTCATAGTTTTCTTGTTGTTTTCCTTGCTATTTTGATTAATCTTGTAAGAAAGATCTCCTCCGGTTGAGAGAGGAGGCTCAGAATTTATCAATTGAACTTGTTAATCTTGTTTTATCATTCTTGTGTCTGTGTATTATTGGCAAATCTGGGCAGGAACCTATCAATTTGGTATCAGAGCTCACGATCCATGGCAGAAGCGGGTGGCGAACGAGTTCCGGAGGAAGAAGCTGGGCGCTTAGAGCGGAGGCTAGACACATATTTCGAGGCTCTTCAGTTGGTGGAACGGTTGACGGAACCCATTCCCCAGCTCCAAGATAATATGGCGACGTTCGGAGCGCAGCTTGGAGAGGTGCAAGGGTCGCTGCGACGGCTGGAGAACATCTTCCTCCGACAGGCAGATCTGCTTCCGCGAAACCCGATGGCCCCGCCACCACGTTTCGACGCGGGACCGGCTCGATTTCAGGAACCGCGACGAGCGGTTCCCCAGCCGCGACCCGTGTCTCCCCCGCCACCGTTTCGCGAGGAAGAGCATCGGAGGTTTGGGCGCGACAATAGGCCGGAGTCGCCACCTCATTATCGGGGGCGGACGGAGCATCGGGGACGAAGGTTGGAGATGCCTCTGTTCACAGGTGCGGATCCGCAAGGTTGGGTATTCCGGGCGGACCGGTATTTCGCCGTCAATGAGGTGGAAGAGGAAGATAGGGTGGTGGTGGCGTCGGTCTGCATGGAGGGGCGAGCCTTGGGATGGTTCCAGTGGGCGGACACCCAGGACCCGTTTCGGACGTGGCGAGATCTGCGAACTGCGGTGTTGCGTCGATTCGGGCAGATGGGAGAAGGGGACCCGGCGGAACAACTCATGGCTCTCCGACAGAAGAGCACCGTGGCGGACTTCCGGGACGAATTCGAAGCCACGGCGGCTCAGATGAGGGGGGTTCCCGACGCGATCTTCAGGGGGGCATTTCTCCACGGGCTACGGGAGGACATCCGGGCCGAATTGAAGATGCACAGGCCCAATAGTCTTTACGACATGATGGACCTGGCCCAGCAAGTGGAGGCCCGTAATGAAGCTGCGGATCGGGTCAGACGTTACCGGATGGGCCGGGCGTCTAGGGGAGAAGCGTGGAACAGCCCGCGTGGGCCACAAGAGGGCCAAAATTTTTCTTTCCCCTCTGAGAGCAACCTTCGATCCAAGACTGAGACCCCGACGGGAGGGGGGCCTGGGGTACGAACGGGTCCGGGAAGCGGCACCAGCCAGTCCTCGGGAGGACCCACCGCGTTCCGGCGATTGACGGAAGAAGAGACCCAATTCCGGCGGGCGCGGGGTCTGTGTTTCAAGTGCGACGAGAAGTTTGGCCCCGGTCACCGTTGCAAAAACCGCCAGCTTCAAGTGTTGATTATGGCGGAGGAAGAGGAATCCTCGGACGAGGGCTGCGGGGGGGACCGGAATACCACCACCGACGAGGATAAGAGGGTCGAGGAACCAGCCGAGAGGGTGGACCTATCTCTCAATTCAATGCGCGGGGTGTCTTCCTCAAACACCATGAAGCTACGGGGCCACATCGGGGAGCGCGAGGTGGTGGTGCTGGTGGACAGCGGCGCCACGCACAGCTTCATGTCCGCGACGGTGGTGGCGGAGCTGCAACTTCCGGTCGACCACACGGTAAGTCACAATATTCTGGTCGGTAATGGGTTGAGCTTCAAGCAGACCGGGGTCTGTAGGGGAGTCCGAGTGTGGATTCAGGGTCACCAAGTGGTGGAAGATTTTTTTTCGTTCGAACTAGGAGGAGCGGACTTAGTCCTAGGGGTTACGTGGCTGAGTACCTTGGGAGAGGTACGGGCCGATTGGTCGAAATTCTCCATGAAATTTAGAGCCGGACCGACGTGGGTAAAATGGCGGGGGGACCCTAGCCTATGTTATGCCCCGGTGAAGATGAGTTCGTTAATTCGAACTCTTCCCCTGAACAAGGCGGGCTTGCTAGTGGAGGTTTGTGAGTTGGCACTACAGGGGGCGGGACGGCAGAAGGAGGGTCCAGAGGAAGTGCGAGAGGTTCTGGAAGATTTTGAGGGAGTGTTTGATAGCCCCTCGGGGCTACCCCCACATCGAGGACGGGATCACCGGATCCTTTTGCGCGAGGGGGCGGACCCGCCCAACGTGCGTCCTTACCGATACCCGCAAGTCCAAAAGGGCGAAATCGAGCGTTTGGTGTCGGACATGATGGCTTCCGGCATCATTAGGCCAAGTAACAGCCCATATTCGAGCCCGGTACTTCTAGTTAAGAAGAAGGACGGTAGCTGGCGCTTTTGCGTCGACTACCGCGCCTTGAACCAAGTGACCATTCCCGATAAGTTCCCAATACCCCTGATTGACGAGCTATTGGACGAGCTTCACGGGGCAATGGTGTTCTCCAAATTGGATTTACGGGCTGGATATCACCAAATCCGTGTGCATGAGGCGGACGTGGAAAAAACAGCCTTCCGAACTCACGAGGGCCACTACGAATTCCTCGTAATGCCCTTTGGCCTAACCAATGCCCCGGCCACATTCCAGGCTCTCATGAACCGGATTTTTCGGGCCCACCTTCGGAAATTCGTCCTTGTTTTTTTTGACGACATCCTTGTATACAGCCGCACGTGGGAGGAGCATCGCCACCACTTGGCCACCGTTCTGGAGGTCTTGCGGCAGGAGAAATTGTATGCTAACAAGGATAAATGCAGTTTTGGCCAGCCACAATTGGAATATCTCGGCCACCTCATTTCGGGACAAGGAGTGGCCGCGGACCCCTCCAAGGTGCAGGCCATCCAGTCGTGGCCCCTGTTAACGAGTGCCCGAGAGGTGCGCGGCTTCTTGGGGCTCACCGGGTACTACCGACGCTTCGTTAAGGGGTATGGAATCCTTGCAAGACCTTTAACGGAGCTTCTCAAGAAACAGGGCTTCGTGTGGAACGACGAGGCGGCTCACGCGTTTGAAGCTTTGAAGGCGGCCATGACTCAATTGCCGGTGTTGGCTATGCCGGAGTTTTCGAAGACTTTTGTGATTGAATCCGATGCATCGGGAGTGGGGCTCGGCGCGGTATTGATGCAAGAGGGCAGGCCAATTGCCTTCTTTAGCAAGGCCCTGTCGCCCACTTCCCGCTTGAAGGCAGTTTATGAGCGGGAGCTCATGGGATTGGTGCTTGCGGTCCAAAAGTGGCGGCATTATGTGTTAGGGCGCCACTTCATACTCCGGACGGACCAACAAAGCTTGCGTTTCTTGATGGACCAACGCCAACTTCCCCCGGAACAACTACGGTGGATCCACAAGTTGATTGGGTACGATTTTGAGGTGCAATATAAACTTGGGGCTGCCAACCGCGTGGCTGACGCGCTGTCCCGCCGTGGTGACTGGAGTGAGGTGGCATGTTCGGCCTTATCCATTCCACACACGTGGGATTTTTCTGCTATCCGCCAGGAACAGAGGGGCGACCCGGAGTTGGCCTCCGTGGTAACCAAACTCGAGACAGGGGAGGGGATGGAGGCCTATGCATTAAAGGATGGCCTACTGTTCTACAGGGACAGGTTAGTATTTCCGGAAAATTCCCCTTGGATACCCCGGCTATTCCAAGAATTTCATGACTCGGTGATCGGGGGACACTCCGGGTTTTTGCGCACCTACCAGCGATTGTCCGCCCTGGTTTTTTGGAGGGGCATGAAGCGCCGGATCAGGGACTATGTGGCTGTGTGCGGAACTTGTCAAAGGAACAAAACTGATGCCTTGTCTCCAGCCGGATTGCTACAGCCCTTGCCCATCCCGAATCAGGTTTGGGACGACTTGTCAATGGACTTCATCGGAGGACTCCCGAAATCCAACGGGTTTGACACCGTGCTGGTGGTAGTGGATCGCCTCTCCAAGTACGCACACTTCTGCCTCCTGGCCCACCCATTCTCGGCCAAACAGGTGGCTAGCTTGTTCATCTCTTCCATCGTCAAACTCCATGGAATTCCGAGATCCATTGTGAGCGATAGGGATGCCATTTTCATGAGCGGCTTTTGGCGGGAGCTCTTCAAATTACAAGGGACCCAGTTGTGTGCCAGCTCAGCGTACCATCCGCAGACCGATGGCCAAACAGAGGTTGTCAACAGGTGCTTGGAAACGTATCTGCGGTGCTTTGCGGGAGACAAGCCTCGGCACTGGTCGACCTTCATTCCATGGGCCGAATACTGGTTCAACACTACCTTCAATGCATCCACCAAGTTCACTCCATTTCGGATCGTCTATGGCCGCGATCCCCCTGCCCTGTTCCGTTTTTCAGATTCCCCAGGCACGGTGGAGGCAGTGGAGGCTCAGCTGGCCCTGAGAAATGAGATGTTGGATCTCCTCAAATCCCACCTTCTGTTAGCTCAACAGCGCATGAAGAAGTTTGCGGATGCGCATCGCCGAGAGTTGAGTTTCGAAGAAGGAGATTTGGTCCTTCTCAAGCTCCGACCTTATCGTCTTAGGACACTTGCTCGCCGGGTTAACGAGAAACTTGCCCCACGTTTCTACGGGCCATTCGAGATCTTAGGCAAAGTCGGCCCCGTGGCCTATCGCCTGAAGCTGCCGGCCGAGGCGCGTCTTCACCCGGTGTTCCACGTATCCCAGTTGAAGCCCTACAAGGGCCACGTGACCCAGGTGCAGCCTCTTCCCGGGCAATTGTCCGATGACTTGGAGCTGTGTGTGCAACCGGCTGAGGTGTTAGACTCTCGAGTGGTAGTGGTCGGCGGACGAGAGGAACAGGAGGTTCTCATCAAGTGGCAGGACATGCCGGACTGGGAGTCCACATGGGAGCCCGTGGCAGCCATCCGCCTACAGTTTCCGTCTTTCAACCTTGGGGACAAGGTTGCTCTCCAAGGGGGGGGGTAATGTTAGGCCACCTATTAGGTTGGTCTATTCCAGGCAGAGGGGCTCAAGGGGTAATAGGCTGAGTGGAAGGGAGGAAGATGGAATTAAGGAAAGTTCTGCCAGCAGGGCCACGTAAAGTAAGGGCCAGCGTGGCAAGTTGGTTACGGGATGGAGGGAGTGCGGGAGTATTTGAGCCGAGGAGGAGCCTTGGGAAAGGGGTCGAGATATTGGAAGATTCTGGACCATTGGAGGACGGAGAACCTCGAATTCTCCACGTTCATTTCCGCCATTCTGCTACTAGATTTCTTCTCATAGTTTTCTTGTTGTTTTCCTTGCTATTTTGATTAATCTTGTAAGAAAGATCTCCTCCGGTTGAGAGAGGAGGCTCAGAATTTATCAATTGAACTTGTTAATCTTGTTTTATCATTCTTGTGTCTGTGTATTATTGGCAAATCTGGGCAGGAACCTATCAAGAAGTGTTCACCGATGCTGACTGGGCGGGCTCAGTGGAAGGCAGGAAGTCGACATCTGGTTACTGTACCCTGCTGTGGGGGAACTTAGTGACCTGGCGCAGCAAGAAGCAATCCGTTGTTGCAAGGAGCAGTGCAGAGGCCGAGTATAGAGCCATGGCACACGGAATATGTGAAACCATCTGGATAAAAAGGTTGTTAGAGGAGCTAAAAATCGAAGTTGAGTTTCCAGCACAGTTGTATTGTGACAACAAAGCCACCATAAGCATAGCACACAACCCGGTTCACCATGACAGGACTAAACATGTGGAGGTGGACAGACATTTTATTAAGGAGAAGCTAGAAACAGGAGTGATCAACATAGTGTATGTTCCCAAGGGTCAACAAGTAGCAGATATTCTCACAAAAGGGCTATCAAGGCACACTTTCGAGCTCATGACAAACAAGCTTGGACTCATCAATATCTACAGCCAAGCTTGAGGGGGAGTGTTGACGCCAACAACTTAGGGCACTATTGTTTATTCTATTTTATTTATTACTTTTATGTTGAATAGATTCCGGATTATTAGGTTAGGAAGTTAGGTATTTTAAGTTTAAATAAACTCTGCTATATCCAGAGTATCTAGCCACAAAATCAGGAGTTAGTTAGGGTTAGTTTTAGCCGGAGGCTTCCAAAGCCTATTTATACATGTAAAACGTTCATTAGAGAATTAATTCAGAGTTTATTCAAACCTGTTTTCAATTTAGCATAGGCTTATTGTGATTAAACAGTTCTATCTGCTTCTTTTTGGCTCTAAAGTCGAATGTATGAATTCTATTCTTACAGATTCTATTGTCGAACTCTCATCTCTCTTGCTACATTTGTGTTGAATAATGCTGTTCTAGCCGTTTGCATAAAACCATTTTGAAGGCTATGACTCTTTAACTCATATAGTTGATGCGTTCTTCATGAGGCTTTTGCAAGTTTATATATTGTGCGACTATTATTACTGAAATTATCTTCTTTTTTTTTTCCCCATTTTTTCATCATTTAAAAGAAACAAAAACAAAAACAAAACAAAAAGTTGTTTAATGAAGGATACCAAAGGAACCCTTAGTTAGTTGTCACTTTGGCACCTTGATTTCTATCATATACTAGTCGATTGAAGGACATCTAGAGATACTCACACTTTCCTTCTATTTTTCTTTGATTATCCAATACAACGCTAAATCCTGTGCATACTCATTTCAAGAGATGAGGCTGCTTAATGACATGGAGAATCTTGCTACTGTTAAAAATTTGGTTGTATAGACTGATTTTGTATTTTACCTTTGAGACTTAAAGTAGGCTGACCAAATAACACATAATAAGAGTTTGAAGTAAGCTTGTTTTCTTACTCTAATGTCTTTAGTTTGTCGAATGTGCACTAGCCCTGCAGCTCTAGCATTTTGCGTGCTTTAGTTCTCTTCATTAGATGCTTCTTGTTCCACTGAATAGCATTGGTATGGTGGTTAAGAACTCAAAGTCTTAACCAAGAGGGCGCTAGTTCAACTTCTCATCATGGTAGTTGCATTACACTGAAATGCTACCCTTTTCTACTAATCTTTTATACTCTAGGGAGAGAGGGAAAAAAGAAAGAGAGAACAATATGTTTTTGTCTGTAACTCTCATCATGCTTCCTAATCTGCGTCCTGCGTTACAAATCAATCTTTATGGGTTTACTTCTTGCGAAGTCTCTGTCTTCTAAATTTATTCTTAATATTAAGTGTCTTGCTAACATTTTTTCATTACAATCTAGCTGATGATTTGGTGGTATTTGGGGGAGGGCACGCAGCAACAATTACCATCCGTGCCGTGAAAAAGGGACTTATTAAGCCAAAAGGTATTGCTGCCATTGCGCCCACCTGGGCTGGTCCTCTTCCTATTGTGTTTGGTCGAGACTCCAGCATGGAAACAAGGTACAATGAACGTGGATAAAGACCATCTCCAGAAACGGAGAACTTCCTGATTGGTTTTAATTAGTATTAAACGCTCGCTGTAAATGACTGGAAAACCAAATCAAAGCAACAAAATGTCAGAGAGATATGGTGCAAGATCACTAGGTTACATCTTGTAGCATGAAGATTCTTCCTCTTGCTTTTTTTCTAACATAGTGGCAATCTGTTATTCAAATAAATATTTCCAATTAATTTTGCTACTTTTTGCTAATCATATGTAAGCGTAAGGGCATTCGCTTTTGCCTGATCCCAGCTGATCTCCTCTTTTTGCGTCCCTTCACTTGCCAGGTATGGATTGCTTAGGGGAACCTTAAGAGCCCCTGCTGTCGGCTGGATGATGTATAATATGCTCGTCAGCAATGAGAAGGCCATTGAATCCCAATACAAATCCCATGTCTATGCGAACCCTGAAAATGTAACTCCTGGTATTATTGAAAGCAGATATGCACTAACAAAACGCGAAGGTGCCCGCTATGCTCCCGCTGCATTCTTGACTGGTCTGCTTGACCCTGTACAATCCCGAGAAGAGTTTCTTGAACTCTTTGCAGATATTGAAGGAAAGGTGCCAGTTGTGGTTGTATCAACTGAAGGATCTCCAAAGAGGTCAAAAGCAGAAATGGAAGCTCTCAGGGGAGTTAAAGGGGTGAGCAAGTTTGTCGAGATACCAGGCGCTCTTCTTCCACAGGAGGAGTATCCCCTTTTGGTTGCTGAAGAGCTTTACCAATTCCTGCAAGAAAAATTTTGATTTGGAGCTTAAAGCTTGGTTTACATTATACTTTAGGCTTTGGTTGGGTATACATGAATAATTTGGTTGTAGCCCCCATTGTTGTAGTATACATTTTGCAGAGTAGAAAAGTTTGCACAAGAATATGAATCATTGAACTATACGGATCTTTTTTTTTTTTTTTCCTTGTCATTGTGTAGCATATACATATATTTTGCACTATTATTCCAATATTGCCTCTCTATGTAAAGGAAACTTTGTATGTTGGTTAAAGGAGTCGGTTTCTGACGAACCGTTGCTCATTCAACTTCATTTGTTGAATTGCATGATACACTAATAGTTGGTATCCATATAAGCAATTACTCAAAATGTTGAGCTTAAGAGCATCATTTTAAAAATTATCTAATTTTTTGTAGTAATATGATTGTCTATGTTTTTTAAAATTACTTGGGTGTGGTGCATTTTTTTCCCTTTTTGGGTATTATGATATTGGTCATTGTCATAATGTTTATATATATATATATATATATATATATATATTAATGACCGTAGTTGGATATTGTACACACATTACCAGACTCTTCAAATTTCTATTTTTTTTCTATTTTTGTTTTTGCTAATGAATTTCTAATCTTATTTCATTATGAAAAAAGTTGCATTCACTACTTTCTTCATTGATTATCAGAGAGTTTTGGTTGTTTGGTTTGGTTGACTATGATGGTGAACATCATCATGAATTGGAATCTGTCATGATAACTATATATGCACATCACACATGAGCAATATTATAGACTTTTTTAAAATTTCTAATCTTATTTCATTATCACAAAAATGCAATAATCATAGGATTGAAATTAGGTATAATGGTGACATTAAACATATGATTTGAGATAACTTTATATTAAAATGAAATTATAGACCGTTTTCAAACTGAACATTAATGTTTAGACATTTATATTATTAACCCTATTATCATATTTGGTTTGGTGTGTAAGATAAGTTTTGTTGTTCTCAATCGTTCTGTTCTAGTACAATGTTGGCTCTGTCTGATTCTGGAGAAAGGGCATTGCTCAAGAATTTCCTTCACTATCAGCAAGTAGAGCGACAAAAGACTTTTCCAAATTCTGTCATATGTCTTCAAGATGTACAACTCTTTGTTTCCACTAAGGATTAAGGATTAAGGATTTGAAACTTTTTTTTATGATTAAGGATTTGAAATTGTGTTATTTATATTTCGTTGAGAAACTTTTGTTCATGGATTAAATTTAGGTTATATGATGATGATGATTTATAATTTTTTACTAGAGAAATCTATGTATGCACATAAAATTAGTTGATGAAATAGTTTATAATTGGGTAAAGTTTTAAAAAAAAATCATTTTATTTAAGAGTTTATGTGAGTGAAAATTTTTTTTCTTAAGACTTTAATGACTGTTTGCTTAAAAGGTAATATTGATAAATATTCTTTAAAAGTACACCGGTCAAGATTTTTACTTTTTATTCTTGATTTATAACCTTTTAAGTTAAATAATTACACTAACAATAGGGTATTTATGAAGAGTAAAAGGTAAAGGTCCAGACTCATGCGCTCTCAAAGGTAAATTCTCTATTTTTTCTTTCTTAAAAAGAGAAAATTGTTAAAAGTGCTATATTTAACAACGGTTTCATTCAAAAACCGATTTTTTTTTCTTTTTTAGGAAAAAACCGATGTTGTTAAGAGTGTTGCATCAGGGATCGCAGGATACACTACGTGCATATCGATTATAATATTACGACTAAAAACGATCGTCAAATGTGAAAACTATAAATCTACAATTTCTACTAAAGTGATTCAATATGCCATATATATTTCCGTTTCTATATCATGAACCATAAACAGTCTGCAATTCAACATTCTGAAAATGCAAAGAGTATGAGAAGATCATTTATAAGTTGTTACGAATATTACGTCCTAAATATCGTTTATTAATGAGAGCAAAAGAATCGAAGAAGAACAAACAAACAAACATATAAAATTTATTCTAATTCACTCTAAAGGTAAGAGTTACATCTACATCTAGACATCAAGATGAAGATATACAAGAGAATCACAAACCTCATGCATAAGTATTTGCCTCCTCAGAGAGATAAGTAGGCTGCACACACTCAGTAAAAATCTCATACCGTAAATGTTTTTTTCTCCCCTTGTTTTGCTTGGATGATAATAATTTTTGAGTTGATGATGAAAATAACTACATAGAAAGCTAAGTTCAATAGAGCAGAAACAAAACATAAATTAATGGATAAAACAAAGAATAATAAACATAAACGCACGTATATAACGACTTAGCTTTAAATAACACATGGCTTAGAAAATGAAATTGTAAATGATAAATATATAGCCACCTTTTTAGAAAACCAATAAAAGAGCCGCTTAATTCTTGGAAAATGAAAATTTAAATAGCCACTTATTAAGAAAGTCGTTTAAAGTGCCTTTATTAAGAAAATGATATGCAAATGCTTGCCCATCTTATATATATATTCTGCATTTTTAGCATAATAATAATAATAATATGATCTTAAAAACGCAGGGATAAATTAAAACGTACTAGAAGGAACAGTACTAGAGATCGTCATGCATGCAGAGAATGAGTTAATAATATTTAAGTTTGCTATAATGGCTTTGTTCTTAAATTAATTTTTACAGTTTTCGCATGAAGTTCATACCCCCATCCCATCTTGTCCCATGCATGCATAAAGTTTTTTTTTTTTTTTCTTGCTTTGTTCTAATTAATATATACCTGTAAAAAATTGATGGAATATAATGTAAAAGGGTAAGCTGTTGGAAAGTAAAGAAGTAGAATAATAAATTAAGTTATAATTGATTTCTTTTTTAGTGTTTATACACCTATTAGGACGTAGATTCTACCAAAAAAAAAAAGTCCAATTTTTTTCTAATATTTATAACTAGGTTATTTTTGCATGGATACCCCCTCAACTTCACGACTTTGGTAAATTGGTCCCTTAAACTTTTTTCTTGGCAATTCACCTCTTAAACTTTGAAATTTATTGCATTATTTGTCAAGTTAAAAATTTGGATGGTATCTTCCACGTGAGTGTTTAATAAGGATAATTCTTGTTTTTATGCATTGAATTGAACCCATTATACACGTTATGAATGATTTTTTTTTTTTTGAAATTGGGGGAACCCCCTTTTTTCTCCCAAAATAACTCCCAAATTTTGTTTTAAAAAAAAACGCTCGTGATGCGTTTATGAGAATCAATTCGATGCAAAAAGATATTAATTACCTTTATTAAACACTCACGTGGAAGATATCGTCTAAATTTTTAAATTCATTTTTAATTTGATCAACATTACAACAAATTTCAAAGTTTAAGAAGTGAATTACTAAAAAAAAAAAGTTAAAATACCAAATTGCCAAACTCGCAAAGTTGAGGGGCTCTCCATGCAAAATAGCCTTATAACTAATTTAAGAGGATTCAGATCGTCTGTTCTATTTATGGTTGTGTCCTAAATTAATGTGTCTAACCAATCACAGTTTACCATATTATTTATTGACTCAAAATATTTCAAATTTTTAAATGATGTGATTGGTCAGAAACCATTTTAAACAATAATCTGACTCCACTTTAAAAATAGAAATTGTAATGGCTTAATACTAAAAATGACCTCATATCTATCATTATTAGTTTAACAAGGATACAAAAGTGATGTATTTTAACTACAGAGTAAGGATAACTTGCGTCCAGAAATGAAAGTATATAAAAAATTAGGTCGACACCCATCTGTCCATCCTACACTAAACCCTCCACTCGTTTCACCTTTTTATCTTAATATAAAATAAAATAAATATATACCACGAGGTAGCTTAGGATTTTTGTTTTCTCTTCTCATTCCTAGTTTCCTACATTATGTGGGCCTCACCAAATTGATATTTCTTACTTTAAGTAATAAACACAGGAATAGGTGAAAGAGAAAATTCGTATCTATTCTTATTTTGCATTCATGACAAATACATGCCTTAAATTAATAGAGCACTAAGCATCTCCAATACAAAATGTTAAATTTGTAGTTCTAAAGTTAGCACAGTACTTTTAAGTAATTTTCCTATCAAATGTAAAAATTTTACATTCGACATCGCATTGAAAATGTAAATGGTAAAACGAAAATAGTGATCATTGAGGAAATCAAATTACGTGTAACATATATACATGTGACACAGCATGTTAAGTTACATTCCTTAATTACATTTGATGTTGTGGTGTTCTACACGACTTGCAATAGCTCATTAATCAACAAATTAACTATAAGAATCAATTAAAAAAAATTATTATGAGCTCTCCAAATTTGATGCTCATCAATTGTCATTATTTTTTTTAATGATTTAATTTGTTACAACCGTTTAATTCATATCACATGGTTAAAATAACGATATTCACTGATAAATAAATATTAGAGTAATCATTAAAACCACTTATAATGTGTGCATTTATCAGAGTGGTTGTATTACATTTAGTAAATACGTCGCAACATGCACATATCAAGATATTTTTCCCACATCATGTTGATGCCTAATATATATTGATACAAGAGTTTTCTTGCCTTTTACTTTTCTATGAAAATTAAACCAATGAAAAGGAATACATTAAAACCAGAGCATGCACTGAATGAGGTCTTCATTAATCGACGTTGAAGTTGCATTGGATGTGTTTATGTGTGATTAAAATGTTCACAACATTAATTTCCTAATTTAAGAGATGCATTTGTCTATCTAGAGAGAGAGAGAGAGAGAGAGAGAGAGAGAGAAGAGATAATATTATACACTCAACATCATTAATATATAGACATATACAATAGTACTATCGAATTCATTAATGTAATAATGTGCACAAATAAGTGTAACTACCTCGCTGATTTTTCTTCTTGGGTCGACTTTTTGTCTGTCCAGATCGGTTTTTAAGTGACTGAAGAGACCTATAACCAGAACTGTACTAGCACATATTAATGATGATAACTTACTCTAATTAGTCCTTTAGTAACGTACATATTTTTAGCTGTGTATGTATTTATATATATATATATATATATATATATATATAAATTTAAATCTCACTCGAAATTCTTGAAATTGGTTTCCCGATTAAATAAACTGATGAGTTAAAAAGTTGTGTGCTTCCACATGCTACAGTATGGACTTCTCATCTTGCATGTTTGAATTGATGTAGGACATAGATAGATTAATGGAGAACAAATAAGATAGAATTTAAATAGAAGGATAGAATCAGTGAGCGAAATAAAGAGGATTCAATAGAGAGATAAAGAAGAACAATAATTCAGGAGCAAGAAAATAAAAAATTTTAATATTTATCAATTAATCATCTACTCTCACTAAAAAATAACAATTTCTAAGTTATTTATGAGGAATAAAATTCCTAATCTTAATTTAATAAGGAGATAAACATAAATAAACTTAAAATATTATAATATATAAACATAATGTTAAATCTCCAATATCACTTATATAAGCTATAAATTTCACAAATATAACCTAATTTGCTAGTGAAAGCCACGAATATAGAGTAGTTGCAAATTATATATATATAGTATATTGTTCTCAATTTGTACGTCTCATGCATCCTTGCATATGGACTATATTAATCTTCTCTGTATCGTTCCGATTTAGCGTGGCACGAAAGTAGACTAGTTATAAATTAGAAAATAACATGAATAAATTAACGGAAAATTTAAATCCCTAGAGAGTTTTTTGTTATATAGGCAATGCCACATTTAATCTATAATCCCTAGAGTTTGTAAAGGCAATGCCGACATATCTTTTAATCTATCTATTTGGAGCTCATTCTTGATCAGCTATAGGACCTATGTGGTTGAGCTAGATTCCATATTGACAAGTGCTATATATCCAGCATTTGCAGCGACAATTCAAGGAGACTCTAATGCAAGATTTTAAATGAGCAGGTGATTTAGATAGCTATATTTATGGTTTCTACAAATCTAAAACGGTAGACTATTTGCCTAAACAAAACCAACCAGAAAATTGAATTACTTGTACTAGTTCATTAAGTGAGTCAGTTAAGCTTATCTTTCATGTTTTCAAAAAATCATTTGCATGCATGTGTATAACGCAACTGATTAAACGTGGCCTCGCATCACTCCAATCAATCACACGAACGTTGCTAGGTTTGTATGGCAAGTAAATCGTATGAAAGTTCATGTACTATATCACATTATGTATTTGCATAAACTCAAATTTACTGTCTAATTTTTAGTGTCTCAATTGGTGTCTAATTAATCTAAAAAAGATACATCATTTAATAGATCTAAATAAGTTATTTAAGGAGGTTTTCTCTCTTAACGGCTAAGTTTTCTCTTTCTCTTGGGTCGGTGTTTGCAAAAAATTACCACAAGCGCACGGTGTCAAGTTTTAATAATAAATGACGAGAAAGGTTGTTTTCTACACAGGGATTGTAATCAAATTTTTACTAAGTATTGTAATTAGAATAATCCTAACTTTATTTAGACAATCGAATCAAGTTTATTACAAAAATTACATAAAAATATAAAGACTAAAAAGAATTAAAATAAACTCAAGATTGCAATAGAAGGAGAAAACAATATGTGAGAAATTCTAGTACTTTGATTTCACCTAGCCGTCAACTATGTCTTTACAAATCAATTATTTACTAATTAATTTTTTTTTTCTAGTTTATAAGCCAAGAACCCAAATTTATTTTAACTCTTTCTCCTGAGTGCCGAGTGAAAAATACATGCTAAATTCCGATTCTAATATCCCTATTCGAAATCAAGAAAATAAGAATTTATTACACTCTATGATTCTTTCTAAAAGGCTTTAAAGGAATTATAGGCCTCCCGAATTCTATAAAATTCTAGGTTGTGTTATTTATAGGTTGCATCTAAAATTTTCTCTCCCGAGTGTTGAATTCTAAACACCAAATCAATCAATCAATGGCTAGTCAATTCAAAGCATTAAGAGCAAAATGATACAAATAGACCATGAAAAACCTCATAAAAAATTTGATAATCAAGACATAGCATCAAATCAAGACATAGCATCAAGCGTCAGCTACATCTCACCTCTAGATAAATTAAATTAGAACATCATAAAAATAAAGGAAAACATAAGTATGTCTTTAATCATATTGTGAAAGAGAAAGAAAAACTCGTTTGGAAGAGAATTAAGTGTGTCTGTCTCCGAAAATAATCATCTTCTTCTTTGTACCGGAATTCTCTTCCTCTTCCTCCTTCAATTTCTCTCAAGAGTATGCAGAAAAAAGTCCCATTTAATTTGCCCTAAGATAACCTATTTATAAGCTTTGAGGCAAAGGATCAAAAACGGGTAAATTTCCTCTTTTTTGGGCTAAAAAACGTAGGTTTCTTCGCGTCGGAGCACCACAGTGCTGGGTTTGTAGCACTGCGGCACTGACTGTGTAAAAATGGAAGTCCGTCAGCAATTTCACAGCGCCGCAGCGCTGTCCATAACATTCTGTCTTCAAAAATCAGCGCCAAAACGCCACTATACAATGCCTAAGCACTTGAAACTCCTTTTAAATGAATTTAAAAGTTTGTCCAACACCCAATTTGAATCCAAAACAACTTCAAATCATTCAATTTAATCAAATAGCCCTTGAATCACCTAATTGGCAACCAAAACACTAAAAATGTACACACATAAACTCACAAAAATCCCAAGAACCAACTAAATATCAAGCTTAAGCGATACTTAATTTGTGAGTAATTCTCACTCATTAGTGAGTTTAGCCTCCACCTTGAAGGTTCCAGGGGAAGGTTCGGCCCCATGGTTGGACAAGGGGATCTTTGACGAGAAGGTTAAGTAGGGCTATCGAGTTAGTGGACGCATGTGCTGGGTAGATCTGTGGTCTGGAAGTTTTGTACCATTAGAGCTTGTTCTTTCTCACCAAGGTGATGTTGTGGATGGGAGGTGAGAGTAGATGGTTGGTTGGCGCCAGAGATGGAATCCCAACTGTGTTCGTTAGTGAGAGGACAACATGTCTACCATAAAGTGCTGAAAATTTGGGTGGACAACATGTCTTCTTTGGCGGCAGGCAGTGGCTCTCTCCACTATGGCTCCGATCTCGTGTAGCATTGTGTTTCCTAGTTCTTCTACTCACGGTGGTCGGATTTGCTCTGACAGTTTGTGTGTTGGAGCTTTATTTCCGTTTAGTGGTAGTTGTTTAGTTAAAATAAAGACGTTAGCTCCGTCTTGTAAGGGTGTTTTTAATGTACTTTAGTTTTTTATTTTTAATAACATAGGTAGTTTTCCCACCTTCTAATTTATTTTTGTTTTTCACCTGTTTGAGTTGTGTCTCGACGGTGTGTTAGGTGATCTTTGGTTTACATATGTCTTTGACTCAACTGATTAATGTTTTCCATTGATCGTATAGGTGTGTTTCAAAGAACTGTACAAGTGCTCGATTGTCATGTCAATTTCCCGCTATGGGAGCTTTGTGCACGTTTTCTCTTCTCCCATGTTTCACTATAAGTGGTGGAACCGGTCACTGATCAGGGTTAAGTTCTGCTTGTATTGAGAGGTTATTTGTTGCAATATTAGCGTTTGTATTTTCGTGTTTTGGAATACAATTATCCTTTAAAAAAATTATTTAAAAAAATTTAGTTAAAAATATATTTTAATTTTTTAAATTTTGTAGCACAATGTTATTGATTAAACAATATTCTAGACATAATCGTAGTCGTATATAGCCAGGAAGAAGAGAAGGTAACTAATAATAATTAGGACATCGCAATTAAGTTGACACTCTCTAGATAAAGCTCCTCTCTATTAAACCTGTCCATCTGCTCTAAATTTATTAGAAATAAAAACAAAAATGAAATTACAATAATAAATCTCTGAACAGCGGGAAACAAAAACAAAGAATGTAAAGGTAAAACACTTCTGCAGAAACAAATGTAATTAAAAAATTATTATTAGTGACCCCAAGAGCCACCAAAAAAAAAAAAAAATCTACTCTTAATTGAAACGCCAGAAGGATGCCTCAGCCTCGATAAAACCGTATACCTGTGAACCTCAAAGAGAAAAATCCAATAAAAGAAAAAAAAAATGATTGAAGCTGAGCTTAAAAAGATAAATTAGTCAAAAGCAGTATACTAATAGCCTGTTTTGTGATGGATTTGAACCTAAAAATCAATCCAAAATAATGTTCATTAAATTCATGTTCATTTACATTTTTTAAATTTCTATATTTCTAATAATATAACTAAATATTAGTTCACACTTTATTTTTTGTTTAGATTTTAGACTGCCAAACGCTAGTATGAACTATAAAAAATTTAAATATAAATATAAATTTAAAAATTTAAATTTTAAATCAATATAATTTAAATCTGTGAAATAAACAGAATTTGAGATAAATAAGGGCTATTTATCATTTGACATTTTCATAAATGTACACAATGAGCCAGAAAGCTATAGGTAGTCCAGAAGTATACCCTGTCAATTATTGTGAGAAAAAGTTAAAAGGTACTTCCTACGAACGTAGGACCGTGAAATTGAATTTGCACGAGTGCAGTTTTGAATGAAAATAAACAAACGAGTTTCTATGATAGAATCAGCTAAAAAGAAGTATTGATAGTTTTTTTATTTTCAATAAATTCATATTAGAAAATATTTATTTTGCATTTTTTTTAATCAAATATGTTTTGATCATATTTAACAATTAGAAATTAAGTTTTACTGATACGGAGATCTACTAGAAAAGTACCCAACAAATTAAAAAAAAAAAAAAAAACTTAGAAAAGTATGGCCTTTTGTGGTTGCGTGGAGTTTTGGTAGGTGCGTGCCATAACGATCCATAACTTGAAATTAATTTTTGAATGTCAAATCATTTCATTTAAATAATGAATTAGTTCTGTGTACTGAGGTTTTTAATTGGTTTTAAAGTTGATAATTTGAAGACCTATATCACTCATAAATACGATATCTTTTCGCACCATATCTTTTTCGTAGTCATAAAAAGATACATTTATTTCGCTGATTTGAGTTTTTAATTTAAGTTGAGATTTAATTTTATGTGAGAGTTTTTACTATAGCAAAAAAGTTAGATGTGATTGTTTGTGAGAGTTTTTTACTGTAGCAAAATTTAAATTCTAAACTCGAATAAGCGAAATAAACGGGACCTATATGATTGATGCAGGATTGTATCTGTTGTGTGTTTTCTTAGATCATTCAGTTTAATTCCGTCAATTTTACAGTGTTTTGATTTTGAATGATTTGATATAATTTTTGAAGTTTTGGGTCCTATCATACATAGAACAGTTAACCATTTCTTTTTTTTCTTTTTCTTTGCTTTTTTTAAAGTAAAACACAAATATTTCATTATTAATTTTTATATTGAATGATAATCATGGATAGAAACGAGAACTCATATATATATATATATATATATATATATATATATATATATTTTTATTGTAAGACCCCTTTGTAATATAATAGTTTTATTGAAGGATTTAGATACAGAGGAAGTATATATAATTTGGGCAGAGTAAAAGAAAGTGCTCTACTAAAGTTTTCATCAAATAATATATGGAAAATGTTAAAATCATGATGATTAAATTCTTCAAGGCAAACCGTGGGGGCCAATTTGGTGGTTATAGACTACTAATCTAATTTTATGTTAGAATTGTTTTTACAGACTGAGATTGTTCTAAAATTGTTTCGGTCCGACTTGTAAAATTTGACACATAGTCTAAGCGGAACCATATCATTCATATTTAATTTTATTTTTAAACTTTTTTGAGTTCTTAAACTTCAAATAACTTAAAAAGACCACAAAAATTATATAGAAAAACACCATAAAAACTATAAAAAAATATTTTAAAAGTTAATTAGGCCGCTCTTGATTTGACCCAAAACCGAGCACAATTATAAGTCCTAAATTGATGTTTAAATCAAATCAAAACAGACTATTTTGTGACTTTATTTCACTCACGTCTCTTTACACAGAACGATCTAGTCCAGTCTGTGAGTCCATTTAATTTGTTAATTTGAGTTTGTAATTTAAGTTGAGATGTGATTTTATGTGAGAATTTTTTATTATAACAAAAAAATTAGATGCGCTATTTTTGAGAATTTTTTACTATAACAAAACTCAAATTTTAAATTCAAATCGGTGAAGTGAACGTAATTTGTATTTTTTTCAAAACACCAAAAGGTTTGTCTAATACACTTAGAGGACGTTTGGTTGGAGAATTCAAACTATGTGATTCGAATAATTTTTGATTTACGTGTATTTTTTGTGAGAGAAAATACTATACTAAACGAATTTCTGTACTAAACGTCTTCTTGATGGTTCGGATTTGGGGTGGCTTGGGACCGGGCTCGTGTGCACCTCTAGACTCTTGTGTGACATTTCCGAACACACACTCACACTAGTAGCATGTTTCTCATTGCAAACCCCCGATACCTCAATTAAGATGGGAAATAAAGAAGGGATCTCGCCAATGAACGGGGTTTGCATAGGGTTGACTTTGAGGCCACCGCCAAAACTATTCCTTAAAAGCCATCAAATCACCTCTCCAAGTCCAAAGATCAGACCGCATTGAATCATCTGTCGCCTGTGGGTCCCAAGCAAGATGGGTACGTGTCAATCCACACATGGGCTTGATGTGGACCTCCAATCTTCATTATCCAACCTCTTCCACTATTTTTGAGTAGAAAAAAAAAAAAAAAATCTCTTCCACTATTTATTCTCAAGAGCTCAAAAATGTTGAGAAATCATTGGATATTGATTTGGGCCCCACTTGCGTGCCCAACGCACACAAGTGCACCTTTTACATTCTTTGTGCAATGTGATTTTGACACCTAGCATCTAGATACCTCTGACTGGAGCCCAGGCCCACATATATAATACGATTGAAAACCCCTTTTTACAAATGTGGGCTCCATTTTGCACCTACCAAGCCCAATTATGGTGTGTATGCCTTTGCTATGGTCGTCTCTTCTCTCCTGTGGTTTTCGTTTTATTATTATATTTTCCGTCCTTGATGAGTTCCTTAAATGAATGTCTCAGCGTTGTAATTCAGATAGCCATACATGTGTCCTGTTTTGGCGTGTTCATGAAAATGACATGTAAAACAAAAAAAAAAAAAAAAAGAATTGGGTCCACTGGCCAAGTGGAGCCACTAACCGATTGACAAATGGAGGCTAATTAAAACGAAGATTATCCTTGAATAATCTAGTGTTTTAGACGTGGCACAACTCATAAGTTGACAAAGAGGATTGTGTGGAGACTCCATTTTGTTACTCATTTGTTCAACAAAGATTTGATCAATTTTTTGCCAAAACCAGGGCAGAGCCCTCAAAATAAACAGAACAATAGTGTGTGCAATCAATAAAAGGGGAACTTATAGGCCCCCAAGAACAGGAAATGATCTAGATGTTCATTATTAGTGGCGTTTTTTTTTTTTTTTTTTTTTTTTTTGTCAAAAATGTAATATATGACCCTGCTCATTTTGTTAATTTAAATCACAACTCAATTTTTTGTTACAATATTTTCTTTCATAAAATTTTAAATTTAATTTTTTTCTATTACAATATTTTCTTTCATATAAATTTATATTTTAACTTAAATTTTTCAACTCAACGAGCGAAACAAACGAGACATACTTTTATATATTCTTTTTCTTTTGGATGGCATCAAGTGCTCTTATTCTCAGTGGCTGTGTTTACTTAGGGTTTGCAATGATCCCCATATAGGATATATGTGCATATCTTTTCTTTATTTTCACTTGAAAGGGCCAAGTGAATTATAAATTAAGAGAAAATTACTGAACTCTTAAAGTGCATGAATCTTAATAAAATATGCGATAAAAATTAAGACAGTGTACTCTAAGAGAGTATTTTGTCTCCTTTTCTTGAAATTAAAACAAGGATTATTAGCATTATGACAACTTGGTCCCTTAATATTTAATTAGAAAATAAATGAATTAAAAGGAAAACTTAAGAACTTAATTAAAGTGATTATAATAAATAATTAAGAATAAAAATTCTAAAATAATAATTTATTTTTAGAGATATTTTAATTAATAAAATGAAAAATATATTTATTTTACAATTTTAGTGTATAAATATTATGAAGATTGACTATAAAAATAAAAATAAAACTAATTATAATTTTGTGTATTAAAGTATGTCTATTTTAGTCATTATATATTCACAATAATTTTATACATAATTTACTAAACACTTAAATTTCAGCTTCTGATATTCACAGCAACTTTGAAAAATAAATACTAAACACTTACATGTTTTTCGTCACAATAATTTTGACTAATAGCATAACAACAACAGAAATTTTAACAGCATAATAATGCCAAACTAGCTCTTAATCTTGCACATTTTCTACTCACGCGCGAAACGTTTTGTAGCCTCCCTTAGAACTTATTTACATCTAGCAAGATTTTATAGATCATATGTGTGTGTGTCTATATATATATATATATATATATATAGGGACTTCTATGATGGGATTGTCATTTTTAATTATCAGTAAGAACTGCTATTTAACTATTATGTTTATTATGTGATGGTCTATCATAAAAATTATAGCGCTGCAAATAATATGTCATTCATATAGTAAGTTGGTTGAAATATTAATCCAATAGTTAAACAACATTTTCTATGAGTAAAGAAAACGAGAGATCCTATCATAAACATTCCGTATACAGACTGCGAATTGCTGTAAATTTATTAGTAGTTTGTTTATGTATTGAGATTTTTTAGCTCTTTTTTATCCGGTTTCAAATTTTAGTCTTTTTGTCATTTTAATCCTCAAACTTTAAAAATTGGTCTACACATCCCCTAAATTTTAAAATGTTATTAACTTTACCTCTTTTTGTTAATTTTATTAACGGATTTGATGACATGACAATTATTAGAAAGATAGTTTAATAGATCCTTTTCATAAATGCCCCTTGAAATATCTACCAATTTAAAAATACTTGCTGATCTATCAAAACATATCAAATATCCCTTAATCTATAGAAACCATAATAAAATAACAATTTTGTTGATGCCATTAAAAAATTAATTAGTCATATTAAATTCTAATTAAATAAAGGAAAGTTGATTAGATATTAAAAAATAATAAAAAATAAATATAAAAAACACTTTACTTTAAAATAATTCAAAAATTAAACAAATCAATTATATTTTTTCAAAACAAAAACCCAAAAATAGGAAATTTGTTTTTGAGAAACCTACTTTCTCTTTGTCAATATTTATTTAATATTGAAACATTTTTCTCTTTTCTTGTTTTGATTTTTGAAAAAAAAAATAGTTTATTTATTTATTTTTGAATTTTTTAAATTCACGTTTTATATTTATTTTTATATTATTATTAATATTTAATCACTTTTCTAGATTTAATTATAAGTTAATATGTTTAATTAATTTTCAATGGCATGCCACGCCAATAAAACTATTATTCTATATTATATTTTCTATAGATTAGGAGGTATTTCAATATGTTTTAATCGATTAAGGGGTATTTTTAAATATGTTGTATATTTCGGGACATTTATGAAAATAATCTATTAAAATACTCTTCTAATAATTATCACATCATTAAAAATCCGTTAATAAAATTAATAGAAGGAACAATGTTAATAACGTTTTAAAATTTAGGGGGTGCGCATACTCATTTTCAAAATTCGTGGGCGAAGTGACAGAAACTAAAGTTTAAGGCTAAAAATTAAATTTATTCTATTCTTTTTTTGTCTTTATTTCTTCTTGCCTTTCCTTCTTCTAATTTCTTTTTCTTTTTTTCCTTTCAATAATTTGTCCATTGTTTTAAAAGATACCACGCTCGATCTCTGACTAGTATGATATAAATATATAAAATACACAACGCAAAAGACAACCTCATCTATATAGATGCACTTTTTTTCTGAAACAGGACAAATAAGATTGTTGGCATTAATCAGGTCACGACAGATTCTTGACAATTCAGCTTTCACCACAAAAAAAACTAACAAAGAAAACCATTCATCAATTAATACGTGAAGTACTCACTACTCAAAAAGAAAAGCAAGTAAAAGCATATGCATGAGCCACGCAAGGGAGAGACAAGAGCAAATTTTATAATAATTATATATATATAGCAGAAACAAATCTTTTTATAATTTGCTGTCTTGTGCAGCATTGACTGTGCCGTTTGAACAAGAAAATGGCGGTCAGAAAAGACCAAAAAACACTAAAACCTCATTTTTAGCACTTGGACAGTATGTTTTCTCTCGCCTTGACGCATGGCTTTGCGTATTAAAATGTCATGGTTTTGCCTCTCCGGCCAATAAATTCTCTCAAAACTCTCCAAAGCAATAGTCAAATTCTTCTGCTCTTGTGTTCAAACGGGAAAATATTGTAACAAACCTTGACATACGGTCTCCACTAAAAAAAAAAAAAAAATTCTATGATCAGGTACTTAATTTATCGATAGTTCATAGTTTTAAACCTCAGTTATCTAATCAAAGTTACATATTAAAATGAAAAGATATGCACATTTGACAAAAACTGATGCAAATCTAACGGGTTAGGAAGGAACATGCTTAGCGTAATTTTATTTTATTTATTTTATTTTTTTTTATCATACCCTAATGTATAATTCTCTCCATGATCATTGAGCTTTTTGTGATCAGGTATCTGTTACTAGTAGTTATATTTTTAAATATTAGTTATCTAATTAAGATCACATCAACAAAATGAATAAATATGTACGTTTGACAAAAATTGATACAAATATGACGATTTAGAAAGGAATCATGCATAGCGTTAGGGTATTAATTTGTTTTTTCATACTCTAAAGTAGAACTGTAAATATTTATCGCTTTGGAATTCTATCTTTTGGGGTTCGTACATACGTGTCCTTGTTGGCTCCACTACTGTCATTAATCAATAAAATCTTCGAGAAAAAGGCCTCCGAGTAGAAACATACAAATTTGTTAGCATCATACTATGCAATGTGTTGCACATCATGGATAACTAGTCCTGTCGACAAGACTTTTCCGGTGCTTTCACTTTCTCAACAATATTAATTCCAATATCCATTATAATTTTTTTGTGTGTATATATAATATTGAGCAAATGTTATAATTACCAGTCTTTATATTAGATGCTTATAAATTTCTATATACCAACTGTATAATCAACTCTCGCAACATTAACAACATTATTCGGCCAGTAATATGGGTCATGATATGATAACACGACTCGAAAAAAATACAGAAGTCGTGGGTTAGGGTTGAGGAAAAAAATATTCGGATTAGAATTTAGTCGACCTGAAAAATACGGGTCAATTTCAGATTAGATCCGCCTAACCCGAACACGACATGAAACTCATAAAAAATTAAAAATACATATATTTTTCATTACATATTTTGATTTTATTATGAACTTGTGATATACTTATAATTATACTCAAAATCTTATTCTATTATTTGCTTAATTTATAGATGTTATTGTATTTTAGTGTGTTATGAATTTTAAGTTATTTTTAATATGTAAAAAACTAAATAAAAGTATACAATTTTCGTCTCAATTTTGGGTTCACGGGTTAATTTCCTCTCACGGGTCATTTCGTGTCAACCCGTAAAGTGGTCGTGTCGTATTCGTATTCGTGTTGCGATTTTTAAAAATTTTCGTGTCACAGATCGTATTCAGATTGACTGTAAATTAAAAAAAATGATCAAAACACGAAACAAACACAACACGTGATACGAATTGACACTCATAATTACTCAAAGAGTCACGAGTCGCAATATTTGACTTCCACCGCCAACAAGTGGAATTAGGAGGTCTAATTAATTATTAACCTCGAAAGTCGAAACCTTCTTTGTTGATTACCACTAAACTCACGTACGAACACTTATTCCATGCATGCAAAAGCCTTCTTATAAACTTGTTTATGAACTTGTGCGTTATAAGGTTAATTAAAAAAACAAGTTAAACTGTGATTAGATTTTCATGGATCGTGTCATATATCATTGGTTGACACGAAATTGATTTATACGTGAATTAAGTTATAAATATTTATAAACACGCATTACCATAAAAAGCTCACCTGAGTTATATATGATCACGTCAGATATACATATTGGTTATGGCTAATGACGGGGTACACATATGCATGTGTATGCACGTGCTTGAGTGTGCGAATGCGTGACACTATGGTTATACTTCTGTAATATAAAAAGTACATTATTTTTTTTAATATAATATATGCATGGTAGCCTTATCGGTTAGATTCAGATTAGTGTCTTTTTCTGAGTCAAACCCAAAAGCACCTATTTACTGATTGCTATTCAAAGGATAGATTACCACAAAGATATGGAAGAACTCTTAATTAATCTTTGTATTTTATAGTTCATGGTGTAGCTGCTAATTAACAGTACTAGTAATCTTATCATTATATTCAGATCATGAACAATGCTATACTGGTGGTGTGAGCATCGTCTATAAATAGAAGACGTGTTCTGCAGTATAAGAGTTTATTTTTAGTAGCAGTGATGCTCCAATTTTTTTTTTTTTTTTTTTTCTTATCTTCAATAATCATTTATTAAACATAACGTCATAGCTGGATGACAACTTGATTTTTACTTTAGATCAATCAGTCATTATTAGTAAATTAGAGAATGTTTGGTTTGGTTCATGAATTATTTAAAATTATTTTTATTTTACGTGTAATTTTTATAATGAGAATTTTATTTTTTATTTTTTTAAATAATGACGTCACAAAGAGGAAACGGAGAGTTAAAGAAAGAAAAAAAAAGACAAAAAAAGGATTTTGCTTCTTCTCAAAAAAAAACAAAAAAAAAAAAAAGAAAAAAAAAGAAGGATTTTGCTACCTAAGAAAATTTCAAGATGTCCATATCATATGCATCATTTTCATAATTCAATGATGGGCCCTTTGGCGGCCCAACGCACACATCCCAATAAGATCTCTCTCTATATAAAACTCGTACATACACAATTAGTTCGAAGTCACGTACACCGTCAAATGTCCATTGCAATACATACTGCTCTCAGATACCCACCTATTTCATCAAATCGCACCTATATAATGAATTTAAAAAGGTGAATTGCCGACTTCAACTAAGTTCATTTGAAAATATATATACACACGCACGTACACATATATATATACGGGCAAATTTAATCCATGGAAACAAATATTACAATTATAAATCTAATGAAAAATACCAAGAATTCCTTAAGAAAAAGAAAAACACCAAGAACACAAAGATAGATTGATGTAATAAATAATATATGATATAAATAAATAAAACAGTAGAACCATTTTTGACAATTTAGGTTTGATTTATCTATTTATAATCATAATTTAAAATTATTCTCATTTTACGTGTATTTTTTGTAAGAGAAAATACTGTAAAGAATCATAATTATGATTTAAAATCAAGAACGAATATAAAAAATAAACGCAGTACTAGCTAAGATGTACTCTACGTTTCAATTATATCCGTCATTTTCGTTTGCCTATATAAGTAATCAAAACAAACAAACTAAGCTAGCCTGCTATATTAATGCGTCTTCATGATTGGGGCCATATCATATTGTGGTAAAAAAGTGCTTTAATTTGAGTCCAGATTTCACACGGAATCAGTAGACTTACACAATATAATATCAGCTTCGCCGACTATTTAAAGAGGAGGTTTGGAAATTTTTTCTGAGCAAATAGATAAATAAATGGCAGTAGAAACTTTAGCACATCTAAACAAGTTTAGCACTCACTAAGAAATATTAACATCACTTTTTTTTATCACTTTTTACATTTATAATTTAACACGTAGATTCCACTATTTCATTTTTTGTTTGAATACTAATATATCATGTTATTAAAGTCTACGTGTCAAATAATACATATAAAAAATGATAGAAAGAGTGACAAAAATAGTAACTGACGCTAACATTTCTCCACTCACTAAAACTCTACAAAGAAACACATAAATTCAGATTTGATCCTTGTTCGCTAAAAAAAAAAAAAAAAAAAAAAAAAAAAAAAAAAAAAAAAAAAAAAAAAAATGTAAGAAACTTCAATAAGACTAAATTGTCAGATATATATAATACCCTGTACGGTTTGCAATTGATCATTAGGGTGTCGTTTTACAATGCATAAGCAAAAGTAAATTTAACTTAGACCAAAAGGATGATTCAAGTTTCCATTAAGATTAGCTAAGGTATAAGGTTGATGGTCATCCAACGATTGACCTGACCACATATATATATATATATATATATATATATATATGTGTGTGTGTGTGTGTGTGTGTGTGTGTGTACTAAGCTAATTAATTAGCTAGCATATGCGCTAATTTAATTAGTGGGCTTTTCAGCAATTAATTGAGTATTTATTTATGGGGACAAATAAATTTAAAACAAGCTAAAATTAGGCATTAATTTATTATTAAGTAAGATCACATGCGTTTGATCAAGGCGTTATCAAATATGTAACTATTTTTTTTCTTGTTTAAAAATTTCATATTAAGCATTATTCACTGGCATGCGCGGTACATCCACGATAGTTTCTTTTTCTGTTGATTAATGTAAAGTGAATATATACGTACGGACGATTATGAATATATCAGAGAAAAAGGGACCAGAAATTATTGACATCCCATGAGCATATATAAGATGAATTTGTACATATACATTCCTTCCAATAACAAGAAGATCAATATGAAATGCCGCCCATAATGTTGACGTGCTTGCTGATCAGTTCAACGAATCTTGTAAGGTAGTGATCACAAAGAAGAGCATTTTTTGGAAACGCTATGATTTTTAAAATAAAAGTTTATAAGCATCCTTTCTCTCTCATGGGTATATTGAAATTTGTATTTTTTTAAGGGAATATATTGATTATTGAAATTTATATGTATTGGAAAAGGGTGTACATATCTTTCTAATAACACGGAGTAAATTTTTAAATATATAGAACGTGTTTGGAACTCGTTTTAAAATAATTTTATTTTTTTGTATGAAAATTAAAATGAAAATGTTTTCAATATCATATATAAATCATTTTTGAAAATGTGATTTGGTAATTTTATCAAGTGATTGTTTTCAGTATAAAAAAACACATTAATGTCTCTATTTTTCATTTCTCTCTCATTTTACATTAAACCAAAAAATCATTTTCATTTCTGTTTTTTATCTTTATTGCGCCAAACGCCATTTTGGAAACGTTTTTTTTTTTTTTTTTTTTTTTTTGAAAAATGCAAAAAATAAAAATGAAATTAATTTTAAATACGGCCATAATTTTTTCAATCTGTAAAGGCAAAAAGTTTTAAAACCTTAGATCCACGTATAATATTAGGGTTAATCTCAAATTTAATCCTTAAAAAAAAAAAAAAAAAAAAGTTGTCTCATTTTGTCTCCTATAGTTTTAAAATAGTATAAAATTGACTCCCAAACTTATTAAAAGTTGTAATTCTTACATTTCTGTCAATGAAAGTTTTGAACATTTGCAGTTCACGTGATTCACTGTCAAAGGAAAATATTGTAAATCTGAACAAAATAGACCTTAAAGTTTTAAAGTAAAAAAAAAAAAAAAAAAAGACGCATGATTCCTCTTTTGTAACTCTAGTGTGGCCAATTCCTCTGATTAGAACTTTCGCAGTATTTTTGCCCTCTTCTATACCAATGAGTCACATGGCCCACACGTGTTTAAATTGTTAAAATGAAATTAAAATTTTCATTAATAGAAGGACCAATGTTACAATTTTTGATAAGCTTAATTAGTGATCAATTTTATGCCACTTTAAATTATAAAGAAAGTGAGACAATGCCCATTTGTTAAATTAAAAATTAACCCTAAATAGCAATTAACTTTAACATTTTTCGAATAACAAATATATATGATGATTTTTGTATACAAACATGGAAGTGGAAGCATTATAGAAAAGTGAATACCATCACTGAGTACTTATGGGTTGGTCCCCTCTGTAGCCTAAATCCATTTAGAACTCACCCTATTGGAAAATAAACCAACATGTACCATTATATATACATTCATACCTATTGATTATTAAACTGATATATCCCAAAAAAAGCCTGTCCCCATCTGATTTTCGTTTCCTAATTATTCATTTTCTTGATCATCCAAAAAAAAAAAAAATGAAGTTAAAGAGTCCACTTGTATCATTAACTTAAGAGATCCACATCAAAATCAACCATGCATCACGAGAGTCGAGGTAATTAATTCTTTGAAAACAACCTTCTTGATCATCTAGTGCAATCTAATGCAAAATAATAATAAAAAAAGTTAATGTAGCTTCGTTCATTTTACTTATTTAAATTTTTAATTTCAGTTTTATTATAATTAAAAGTTCTTAAAAACAGTTATATTTAATTTTTTTTATTATAATTAAAAATTCTCATATAAAGTCACATTTTAATTCAAATTAAAAACTCAAATCGACGAATTGAACAGAAACTATTTCCTTTTTCAAAGCACTACATGCCCAACATTTGGAATATATATATATAAACGCCAATTAAAATTTATCATGCAAAAGTATGAGAATTCATAATTTAAATATGAATACGTGATTGATTAAAAATTAAGCGATGAATTTAACACGCAAAATTTTTAATCCCAACATTTACAAAGGATTCAATATGTGATAAGTTGAAAATTAGTGGTATTTGAGGTCAAATACGTGACATGACTAGTTAAAAATTATTGATAGGATTCTGTTTTAACTTGTCATATTTAATAATTTTTGTCAATTTTGTTTATACATATATATATATTTTTATTTTTGGTATGATATTTATTAAATTTAATATTCAAAAACATGCTCAATACCGTAGACTGGAAGGCTTCTAATATATATTACAGATAATCACGAGAGCTCGTTTAAAAGAGAGAGAAGAATTAAAACTAGGGTTAATTTTCGGTGCCAGCACAAAGGCTAAATTGAATTGAATGCCGCACGGTTAATTTTCGGTGCCACCACAAAGGCTAAATTGAATTGAATGCCACACGGTTTTAAGAGGCGTAGAGAGAGAGAGAGAGAGAGAGAGAGAGAGAGAGAGAGAGAGAGAGAGACCAGGAAGGTCTCCACGCTGACCGATTGAGAGAAGAGGTAAAAGGGTGAGAATTGAAAGAGAGAAGTTTTGCTCTAGAAGAGTCAAAATGGACAGTAATGAGCATTTACTTCTTTGCTTACACAAAGTCAGCTATACTTAGACTTCTCTCTCTCTCTCTCTCTCTCTCTCTCTCTCTCTCTCTCTCTGTGTATATATATATACGTATATATACACAAGTGATGTACAACAAGGCAAGCCCTTTCCTTTTGACGCTTGTCGATATAATTCCTTCACAAAATAGAATTATCTGATTCCCAAAAGAAGAAGAAGAAGAAAGGCCAAGATTGTGATCTGTGAAATCTCAAGACACTTATCTCTTTTTGAGATCTCTACACACACACACACACACACACACACACACACACACACACATATATACATATTCATATATAATATTATATAAGCACTTACTACTACTACTACTACTACTACTAAGAGAGATCAGAGACAGAGAGAAAGATAATGGGAAGACCACCTTGCTGTGACAAAGTTGGAGTGAAGAAAGGGCCTTGGACTCCTGAAGAAGACATCATTTTGGTCTCTTATATTCAAGAACATGGCCCTGGGAATTGGAGATCAGTTCCTACTATCACAGGTACATAAAACATCATCACTACAAATATATGTATATATATATATATATATATGCTTATATGTATATATATATGTTTGGTTACATATGATTTTTGTTTTCCTCATTTGGAACTCGGGTTGGTTTGTTCATTAAAGTTGTGAAATTGATAACCTCTTGTGTGTACTAGTACTATATGTTTCCGGGAGATTTGTTACCTTTTGTATGATTTTGTTCTTTTGAGTTTTATTGATTTTTTTTTTTTTTTTTTGTTCTTCTTTTTTTCATTTTAGGTTTGCTAAGATGCAGTAAGAGCTGCAGGCTTAGATGGACTAATTATCTGAGGCCGGGAATCAAAAGAGGGAATTTCACCGATCATGAGGAGAAAATGATAATCCACCTTCAGGCTCTTTTGGGCAATAGGTAATAATAAAAGTCCTTTTCTTTTAATTAATCTCCAACCAAAATAAAAAATATGAAGCTGAGCTATGTTTGCGACTCAAGTTGTCCAGAGATGGGATTTTGTGAGGTTTATTTTACTGTTTTCTCTTAGAAAAGTAGTTTTATTGTTCTTCTTGTTTTGTTGCTGTTTTTATAATTTGTATATATTTGATAATTAAATATTTTTTTACAAATCCCAATAGGTAGATTCTGCAGAACTGTTAGATTGTATAGATTTTCTTTTTATTCAATGTTTATACAAAAGAGAGTGACGTTTTGATCTTTGTTCCCTATGGTGACATAATTTTTTTTTTTTTTTTGGTATATTATTTCAGATGGGCTGCTATAGCTTCTTATCTTCCTCAGAGAACAGATAACGATATAAAAAATTACTGGAATACCCACTTGAAAAAGAAGCTCAAAAAGCTCCAAACTGGCCTTGATGGTCATTCCCAAGATGGGTTCTCATCAGCTAATAATTCACAGCAAATCTCTAAAGGGCAGTGGGAGAGAAGGCTTCAGACGGATATCCACATGGCCAAACAAGCCCTTTGTGAGGCTTTGTCCCTTGACAAGCCAAATCATCATGATGATCATAATTTGGCCGAATCTAAGCCGTCCATCCTTAATACTTTTCAAACTATCACCATTGATGCTCAGCACCACACCGCTAAGTCATGCCAAACACCGTCATCATCAGCGTACGCATCAAGCGCCGACAACATAGCCCGGTTGCTTGAAAATTGGATGAAGAATTCACCGAAACCGGGTCAAGCGAACCGGGCCAACCCAGTTCCCGCTTACCCGGGCACTTCAAGTTCTAGTGAAGGGGCACAAAGTGGAACAACCACACCTGATCATGATCATCAGGCTTTTGATCACTCCTTGTTCAGCTTCAACTCATCCGACGGCTCTCATGAGACGGTCTCCGCTGATGAGACCACCGTCCATCTGACGCCGGAAACCGCCAGCCTCTTCCAAGATGAGAGCAAGCCCAATATGGGGGCTCAAGTCCAAGCACAAGCGCCTCTCACGTTGCTGGAGAAGTGGCTCCTTGATGATGGTGCGGCTCAAGGCCATGAAGACCTAATTAACATGTCACTAGAAGATGGTGCATCACTGTTTTGAGAGGAAAAAAATAATTATAAGTTCAAATTAATATCCTTAATTAGGTGTTGTCTTTTGTTAATTCCTTTGTTTTTGTGGGGTTATAGGTTCTTATAAGGCAGTTTGTAGAACCTTTTTTTATCTTTCTTTTTCTCCCCTAGCCTAAGCAGACAAGGATATATAACACTCGTATCCCTCACTGAAGACAAAAAAAAAAAAGTGTATATTAAGATATATTACATATCCACATATCATAAAGCTATGTACTGCAGGTTAATAATGCAAACTGTTTTTCTTCTGGTTAGAAATACTCCATCTTCATTTCCAAAAAAGAAAAACGCTCATCTTCTATGGGCAATTATGGTGGTATAATTGTAGTGAAGGAGACATTTTATGGGCAGATAATGATTTTAAAAATCCCAAAAAATGGCTGATTTCTTGTGCTTAAACGATAATATAACATCAAGGGATTGCAGGGAAACATTTTAGCATCTACAAAGTATCACGTAAATGAACAGTGTTGTAAACCGGGTTTTTTTAGTTATGACAAATTGCACGTTTAACCTCCGAACTCTAGGCTTTGTCACAAAACGACCCTAAGCTTAATTTTGTAATATATGTTCACCACAAAATTGTAAATTGTTGTAAATCCTCCCTTCTGTTAAGTTTACGGCGTAAAATAACACGTGGCGTGTTTTTATTGGAGGAATTTGAGTATTAAATGTGCAATTACATAGGTATCCTTGAGAATTTTATTTTGAACATCTATTATACCATAAAAGCATTCAAAGTAATTCTTAAACTCGTCTTAAGTGAGAATATCATATAGTAAATAAACCTCCCACAAAAGTCTTCTGTCTTAATTAACCTCTTTTTTATTGTCGTTAGTACTTCTATTCTTACTTAAGACAATACTTTGCTACTGAATTTTTGGGCAATTCACTTGTCAAAATTGCTTTGTTCCCTTCAACCGAAAAGATCATGAATAATTGATGATGAAATAATCACTGTAGTATTAAAACTTTTTCGTTGAAAAAGTAAAACTCTGTTTGATTTCTGAAACTTTAAATGCACGAAAATTCAAATTTGAATAAAAGAATAAGACAGCAAAAAAGGGGGAAAAAGTTAATCCAATTTGGTAGAACAACATAGTTCCACTATTAAAGCTATCGAGGTTGGTTTTGGGCGTGTTAGTTTAGTAGGTCGTGGATAATTTTATTTTCATTTTTTGGATGTTAACTAGTTTGTTGACATTGAGCCGAGATAAAGAAAAAAAAAAAAAAAAAAGGAAACAAAAAGATGTACGAAATGAAGGTATTATATTAATAAGTTGACGAGTTTTTTTAATTCATTTTTAAGGATAATTAGGTCTCGATGTTTGTGGTTATGTTGTAATAAGTCAGTATCAGTATATTATTGACATATATAAGTAGTGACAAAAAAAAATTACGCATGCACGGATATAAATATAGTTAAAAGTACTGTTATTTATCGTAATTGAATGATGCATTGCTGAAAAATTATTTTTATTAATCATTAGTGAGAGTAAACCGTAATTAACCTCCGTTAGTGTAATTTTGATTAGACTGATATGTAAAGAAGAAATCGTAACCTTCCGTTTCCTTTTTTTTTTTTTTTTTTTTTTCCCACAACCCTGCTTCTGTGTTGACAAGCCCAAACACGACGGGCGTTTTGGGAATAATTTTTCCCTTAAACGAAATTATATAAAATATATATATATTAAAGAGTTCAACCGGTAACTTTTTCCACTTGTCCTATTATTCTTTACTCAATCATGACCGTACGATTTCAGATCCAGAGTTCAGATTAATAGGATGAATCAGTCCATGTAAACGGTAGTGAACGGAGTGTAAAAACACCCTATATATATATATATTATATATATATGGACGTGACTTTAATAATTACATTAATATTGATTCAAAGATGAAAAGACATTATAAACATCAATTCACATCCTTCTATTACAAGAAGCATGACATTAACCTACTCAAAGATTAAGAGATATTTTGTACCCGGCTCCACAAACGAAAAAGACCAAAAAAGGTAAAAAGAAATTGAGTACATAGATGATTTATACACTGATCCTCTACAATCAATGGATAAATTTAATCAATTAATATAAACAAAACCAGTAATACTATAGCCATACGATAAATCATAAATAAGTAAATTAAGCGGCCAGATGAAATATTTTAGAACATTAAACAAATAAGATAAATTAACTAACGATGCACCCTCATGAAGACGGCACCAGAGCTCTGTTAGTCCCGAAAAATAAAGGATTTCGTATGCTATTAAAGAATTTCTCAATTTTATCTCATAAATTTCAGTCTTATTTTGTCAATAGTTACCATTAAAATTTAGATCTCATTTATTTTATGAATTTAAATTTTTAATTTAAATTGAAATGTGATATTTTTTAAGAATTTTTATTATAATAAAAAAAATTAAATGTGACATTTTTTAAAAAAATTTTACTGTAAAAATCTATAATTAAAAATTTAAACCAGTTAAATCAACTAGGCTTAATTCCAAAACTGAGTAGGTTGAAGAATTCACTACTAGTTATTATAAGGTCAATTAATTATGATTAGAAGTCATTTCTTCCGGTGAGGAAAAAACAAGTACTACTGTCGGCAGAGTTATCTCTTCAAATTACAAATCTTTTTGATTTGTTTTATTTCTCTTCGTACTGTATATAAGATGTGATAGTACTAAATGGTACATCTTGACATGAGAGTGCGAAAAGTTGAACCCTACAGAGTTATGGACTTTTAAATTTTGATTCCGTGTGCTTTTGACACTCTAGTAATTTCGTAAAGTTATTAATGTCTCTTATTATAAAGTCAAGGACGCTGTAGTAATAAATGAAATCTGATTGGACCGTTTAATTAGCAAAGCTAAACTCTTTCAATGCCATGTTATTATGCTCCATATCCTGGGGGATTTTCAACCGTACTATATGTCAAATATCGATCCCTATTCAATTGAATTGAACAAAACATTAGAATTGACTGCACAAAAAGTTTATACTTACATAAAATACATACTAATATCAAGCTTGAGCTTAACCGACAGCGTGATTAACAGTTTTATAATATGCTTATCGTAACGCATGTGTCTGAATATTAAATTTAATTAAAATTACTTAAAAATAAAAAAAAGTATAAAAAACCGATATATTAATATAAATCTAGCAATTCAAAAGAGATCCTTATAAAACAAATCCTTATAAAGAGGATAAATTTTATACCTAATATGAAAAACTCATTAATGAATACATATGACATTGAAATAAATTAAAGTTTCAACTTGTTAAGTTGATATTGACTCTTTTTTTTTTTTTGTGAAAGGTTAAGTTGGATATTGTTAGCCTTTGCTAATTGGTTCAAATCTTGTACGGATATTACCATGAAAGACTGAAGTACACCATACACATACTTATCAAGTATAAAAAAAAGCTTACGTATGTGTGTGTTTTGTTGCCGTATTTCCATACAATACTTAAAAAGTGCAATGTGTGCCTAGTTTCGTCCATCATAAACCGTTTCGTTACGTTTCGTCTCCTATCGGCCTAATCTTTCAGCTATCACTACAGATTCCTAAAAAAATTTTATAATTAAAGCTCCGTCATACATATGTCTCACTGCGAATTTTTTAGGTTAGACCAAACCATACTTTAAGAGGTTCTTTGTGGTTCCTCATATTTTTTTTTCACTGTTTATTTAATCACAAGATTTTTTTTTACAACTATACATTCTTGTTTTTTATGTTTTTTTTTCTTTCACTTTTGTTCCTTTTGTTTCACTTTCTTTCTTATTTACTTCTTTAATAATAACGCAATAATTAAAATTTAACACAAAATAAGGACCTACAGAATTATCCTCACATGCATCGCACATGGCCTCAACTATTTTATATCAAAAGTGGGGTTTTGAGAGTTGCGTGATATGTGTATGTTAATTAGTTCAGACTTTGTGTTTTTTGCTTTTATTTTTGTGTTTCTTTTTTATTCTCGGGCTTATTTATGTTTTAGTTTTGTTTCACTTTCTCCTTTTCTTTCTAACAAAGTTTTGTGCTTATTGGAAGAAAATAATTGATCTAAATTTATGAATTAGAGAAATTACACATATGCGCAGCAATTAACTAGGATCACATGATGCTCTTTGATGTTTATGATATGTGTATGTAGAACTCAACCCTCGGAATATCTGATATTTTGTGAATGTACGTAGTGATAGTTTAGTGATAATTTAACCCCTGATTTTATTTTAATATGTAGGGTATGTTTGGTAAGTGTATTTAAACTATAATTTGGGTTTTGGTTTAAATTTTTTTTGAGAAAATTATTGACAAGAATCTTTTTATTTAAATTCTTTATGAAGAAAAATACTATAATAAAATTATAAGTTGAATTTAAATACATGTAAATTCTTTATGAGAAAAAATACTATAATAAAATTATAATTTTACACTAAAGAACCGAACAAAGTTTAAATACCTCCAACCTCAAGTTATAAAAAATAATATAATATATATATTCTTATTATTTGACAAAAAAAAATGAGGAAAATCCATAGCCAAGAATTGCCTTGGGAATATGCATCTGTCTTAAATGCACAACATGTGAAGGCTTTGACTTTTGCTTATGGTTTTTTATATTTTTTAAGCAGATCAATTAATTGAGCTGGATTTTTAATTTTTTTTATATATATATAGGAAAGTTATTTATTTTTTTTATTTATTTATTTTTATAAGTTAAGCTGGGTTTGCTCCACCACTCATCTCCCCATGTTAAACTGTAAAGGCATTGTGGAAAACCCGTAAGCACCCCATGAATACAACCACTAAACGGAATAGTACTCATGAACAGTTCTTTACACTTCCTCATGTGCCCTTTTGAATTGTCATACAGCAGACGAAATTTATTGGTGCCCTCTTTCTTCACAAGTCTGCAGCTTCAAAGCAATTCATATTTAAGTAGGAATGATATTGGAGTGGTAAAAAAATATAAGCAATTTTTATTGTACCGAAAGTTTTTTTACTTATTTATCGGTAGATACCGTTATTTTAATAGTTGAATTAATTATTTAACGGTTAGATGTGTGAGTACATATTAATATTAAAAATTTAAAGTACTTCTAATCACAAATATAACAATTAATACAACGGTTAAAATAACAGTATTTATTAGTAGGATTAAAAAGTCTTCTTAACAATAAATGTTGTCATAATATAAATATAACAAAACAAATAAATGTCAATACATAAATATAACAAAAATATAATTATACTAAATTATTAAATACTAAATTTATTTCAAATTATTAAATAAATAATAGAATAATCAAATTTGGCCATCTGTGAAGTAGGCGAATTAATGTTACTGACAAATATCAACGTGCTTATCAACTAATCAATTTTGTATGTCCGTGGACTCTTCATTATACCAAAGATATTTGGCGACACATGTCTTCTTCAACATTATATTAATTTGATACACTTGTTTACGTTGCTTGCAACTTGTTACTCAAAATGTTGAATAAATTATGATCATGCTATCTTTGGCATTACTCTCATTTTCGACCGCGTACATAAAAATTAAAAAGTTGAAAAAAAAAGTACTAAATTGTTACCTTACTTGACGTATCATATGTATATTTATTTGATATTATCGTTAGGTATATACAAGGTTCGTTTGATAGACTTTTCTATTTTACTTATTAGTCAGTGGTCATAGTAGAAGAAGAGAAATAAAAATTATAAATTTTAGTAAGGTCTTGTTTAGTTCTTATACTTAAATCATGACTTTAATTTTATTACAGTGTTTTTTTTCTCGTAAAGAGATTGAATTTAAAAAAACAAAAATCCCTCACAAAATTTCTGTCAATAAATTATAATCACTCATTTGAGTGCGTAAACCAAACAAATTCTAAATATTTAATATTATATTTTTAAATTAGTTTAATAAGTTAAAATAATTTTTTTATGAACAATAAAAATGTTGGAATAAAATTTATAAGCCTTAATAAAACATTGTTTTTCATACAAGTCTCATTTCATAACTTTAATTAAAAACCTTTTGAAAAGTTCAAACACTATCGACGAACTATTTAGGTACTTACGAAAACAGCTTTTCGATTTATGAACCTTTGGCAAACATGCCCATAATATTACTTTTTCGTAATATATGGTTACTATTTTTTATATGAAAGATGAGGATAAATGGATAATCATAAATGATATGTCCTGTAAAAGGAAGCTTCCCACGAGCGACAAACATTTAAGTGCATATGCACGGGAGCTTGCGACGTGTCTCACCAAAACGACAAGCAACTAGCCACATATAGCTCGCTTGACTTTCCAATTTTAAATAATATCCTTTGAATATTGCTTCTTCCGCATGGTGTCCACATTAGCTTTTCATACTTTTTTTTGCTTAATTTCAGTACCAAAACACCATGAACAAAAAAAGGGTAAATATTTTCAGTGCTATATATGTGTGTATATATATATAAATCCACTAGGAGATGAGAACTGTTATAGCACGCAAGCTAGCACAAAGGAGTTGGCTAATTTTGGTTGTCATCTCCAACACTTTTCTTTAATACCAACCAAAAAATGATTATAAAAAAAAGAAAGAAAGAAATGTTAGACACAAGCATGTGGATCTTAGACAAACCTTCCTACCATCATCTCTAAAAAAAAAAAAAAAAAAAAAAAAAAAAAAAAAAAAAATCATGTCTTAAAAGTACTTTTTGCCAAAAAGAAGAAGAAAAGAAAAGAGATTCACACAAGACAAAACAAGGTTGGCTTGGTCCTATCAGCCCATATGGGGACCATATACTCTCATCTCATAGTATTCATGTGTAAATACTAATAGGGTCTCTTTGACATTTGAGAGTGTTATGTTCAATATATCACCATAGGGTAGTACCCTACAAAGACCCCATAAAGCAGTTCATTAGTAATACTATATAAAGAGAAAGATTAGGACGTTGAGCCACTTTGGACTCTTTAGTCATGTGTCCATTTACATATACAGTACGATATATATATATATATATATATATATATATCCTCTATAATTAGTCTTTATTACTACCCTTTTGGCTTTTACATGACAATTCTTTAACTTTAATTCTTCCAATTCTATGCCGGCTTCTATGTCTATACATATATAATCCATTTGGAAAGCAACTACTTTTGCATAGTTATTTATGCTAGCATTATATATGATCAGATACCTTGTTGGATATTAAATTGATTTTATTATGTTGGGTCATTTTTTTTAAAGTTTAAATTTCACAAATGGTTCTTGAATTTTAAATCCACTTCCACTTTGACCCCTTAACATTTAAAATGTCCCAAATTTAATCTCGAACTATCATTTTGTTTCAATTTTAATCCTTCCACCAGTTAAATGTTAACAACAGTTTGAAATATAGATGATTTTCTATTACCAGACTGTTAATTTTGATCAAGATCACATGTATATTCTGTATTTAGTTAGCAGATTGTTATATTTCCATCAGCATCATGTGCATTTTTTATTCTCTTTTTAGTACTTAACTAATACGAAGGACCGAAACTAAAATAAACTCATAGATTAGGATTAAGTCTGGCACTTTTTGGAAAATCATGAATAAAATGGGGTTCGAGGTAAAGTTCAGGGACTGCATAAACTAATGTTATTGGTATAGAGGTTTGAAAAGGAAATGGCGTCCTTGTTAGTTATATAACATATATGTTTGATTTAGCTCTAATTAGTAACGAACACTGTTAGTTCGAAATAATTTTATCAAAAGGGTCTTTTGTTTTTTTTTCCAAGTCAACCCACCGCCGATTTATCAAACGTGTTAACATGCTTCATGTTTGTGGGTCGGAATCTGACACGTTTATTTACCGGGTTTTGTTGATGTTGTGGCCCAATTGTGCCGTGTCGAGTTCGTGTTGAACCAAACGTCATCTACTTACTTAAAATTGCGTCTAATTAGGTTCCTTTCTTGATTACACCTGAGGGCGTTTAGTATGGAGTAATTATAGGAGTGAGAATGAAAATTTTTTAAATTTTTATATTTGATATAATTATTAAACTTTTTAAAAAGAAAATAGTAGAAAATAGGCCAATATAAAAGCTTAAAAAAGTATATAGGCCAATTTTTAGTTATAGAAATTAATAGGCTATAACTTGTCAAGTTATGGTTTATAACCAGAAAAGTTAAGGATAAACTTGTCAAGTTATGGTTCATAACTGGACAAGTTATGGACAATTATGAATAATAACTTGTCAAGTTATGGTTCATAATCAGACAAGTTATGGACGAAAATAATAATTTGGCCTATTTATTAACTTATGTAAACTATTGGCCTATTAATTTTAATTCATCTCAAATTTTAGCCTATTTTCCTCTTTCTCCCTTTTTTAAAAGCTAGGAAAGTGAAGCCCATGAATTTCACATTACCACATTTAGGGTAATCCTAAATCCACTCAATAAAGTGTTATTCAAATTTCTAAGAATCTCAAAATCATGAGAATCTCATAATAATAATAATAATAATAATAATAATAATAATAATTATTATTATTATTATTATTATTATAATTAAATAATTAAATAATAATAATAATATTAATTAATATAACTAATAATAATAATTATTATTATAATAATAATAATAATAGTAATAATAATAATAATAATAATTATTATTATTATTCATTTAAAAAATATATTTTTTAATTCACAATATTCCCATGTACAACCAATCACAGTAATGTAATATTCCTAAGAATTTAAGAAAGATTCTTATATGGAACCAAACACAATAATGTATTATTTCTAGGAATCATATTACCCTCCATCACTTTCCCGAGAATATAATTTCTACTGATTCCTGCATACCAAACGCCCCTACTTAAAAGTCACTTTTCCTGACATCCTCTAAGGGTTTAGATGTCACTTTTTGGGCGTCTTCTAAGTGTCTGTTTAGTTAGAGGGTTCCTAGAGGTTTGAACCTAATAAGCAGTCTAAACCCTTGTTTGGTTGCATATTGGGTTCACTTGAACCTAAAGGCTTTATAGAAGGTTACCTCCTAAAGTTTTTTGGGTTCTATCTCAAAACACTGTTCACAAAACTAACTCAAAGATTCACATCAACTATTTTTACTCACATTTTTTAAAAAAGATATTTCATAGTTCTAATAACTTTATTATTTCTTTAGACCTTACACTACCAAATGTCAATTCGAATCATAAAAAATCACATATAGAGGTCCCGTTCACTTTACCGATTTGAGTTTAGAATTCGAGTTTTGTTACAGTAAAAAACTCTCAGAAATAGTTACGTTTAATTATTTTGCTATCAACTCAAATTAAAAACTCAAATCAGTAAACTAAACGGGTCTAAATTTAAACAAAATGTTTAAACCCGCACAATTTAAATCCGTGAAGCGAACGAGCTAAACCTTTAATGTGCTATTGTGCTATCCTAGCTTATAGACCACAGAGTCATGACGAAACTTGTCATCCTTTCTCTTTCCCGTTTTTTGTATGTTAAAGATTACATTAACACATCATATTTTTTATTTCTAATTAACTAGTCTCTAATGTGAACAATAATAATGGATTTCCCTTGACCATTTTTCAAGTCGCCCACGATATTGCCTATTCTTTAACTTCAATGTTCTAGGTGTAAAACAATATGTAAAGCTTATCTGATAAATAAACGGCACAAAAGGTTGTCTAGAAATAGACCCACGTGAAAGTGAAGGTTCACAAACATGGTTGCACATGGGCTGGGCCAAATTTAACTCATTTCAATATCATGAATTCAAGTTGCAGGAAAGGCCTACAAATGGAATCAAACAATTATGTTGTGTTATGTTATTTATTATTAATATTATTATCGTTGTCATCGTCATTATCATCTTTATTATCATTATTATTATTATATTATTATTATTGTAAATGTATAAGTAGGGTATGAGAATTATCGAGTTGTTCCTATTTAGCTGTGGGAAGGCGGTGCCGGTGGCCAATACCTTCAGTCAGTGAAACTGAATAAACCAAAGTCGCTCGGCCGACCAATGGTTCCTTTTTAGGGCAAATATACAAGCTATATATTCAGTGTGCATAGTTTTCTGTATTTTTGGGGTTTTAATTTCCTTTTCGGCCTAATTTTTCCACTTTTTCATTTAGAAATTTTGCAAATTTTATTTTATTTTTTTTATTAAGAAAGAATATAAATGGAGTATTTGTTTAGGAGTATTTTTTTTTTATCAAATGAGATTTTAGTTCGGGGAAAGAGACAAATACTCTTAGAGTGTATAATTTTTTTAACTCTTACTTTTAGTTAACATTTTTTTTAAGTCAAATAGCTATATTATAAAAAAATATTAAAAAATAAAGAGTAAAAATCCATACTCTCGTGTACAGTTTAAAATTTTTCTCTTTTAATTTCTCAGCTCTCTTGTCATTTAAAAGAGACCAATTAACTTATAAGACCATATTGAGAAATATTTCAAACATTTTCTTTTTAATATATCTGCTATGTGGGAAAACGTAACAGAGACGCGGACCACCAAAATCACGACACGTGGCGACATTCTCTCTCTGCCAGTTGCATTGCTCTCGACGCTTCGATACCTCAAGATCAACCGCCAAGCCCAAAGCCAATGGCCAAATTGAAACGACGACTCCATGAGGCGTCGACAGATTTAATTTGCCTGAACTAAGGCGTTAATATCCCTCGACTGCGGGAAGAGTCGCTCGAAGAGGACAAAAAAGGCTGAGGCTGTACTGACGACGAGGGAATGTTCCCGTCGAGACATAGTAGGTTGCATGCAAAAGCAGGAGACTGCAGACAGCATTAATGGCAAGATTACAAACCGCCACAGGGGACACAAAAGCATTACGGAGACTCACAGAGCCGTAATTGAAGACTGATCAGTAGAGTGAATAGTGCTGATTAGTGGGCTACTGGGCCTAAAAAGGAGAAGCACTTGAGTGCATAGGCCTACCGAGAAAAACCCTCCACGAAGGAAGCCCGGCTATATAAGGAGGAAGAAATTGAAGCAAGTTCTTGAGAGGAAAAAGAGATAGTTTGTCTAAATTGTAAATTCTCTTTAAGCAATATAAATCATACAGTAGATGTAACTCTAATTTAAAAAGAGTGAACCACTATAAAATTTCTCTTGTGTTTTTACATTCAGTTCACGAAAACACTAAACTTTACCTATAAACTCATTAACTGGCCGGTAATCCAAAGGAAAACCAAGGTAATCTGACCGGTTTATTGTTGGTGAAATTCTACCGTCAACAATATCCATATCATAAAACATATACACTCGAGTTTAAAATATGTGGCCCATGGTGCACTCAAATGTTCTCTTTGAAACTTTTTCGAGTTTTATTTATTTATTTATTTATTTTTATCTTCTTTAGTTACGAGATGGACAAATCTTCGAAAAAATTAATTTCGAAGGTACTTTTAAAAGTTGTTCTTTTATTATAATAATAATTATTATTGTTTGCTAAATGATTTTTTTTTTGCCCATGTGTCATTCATTCCCAGCAAAGGAAAGGAAACAACTTCCGGGCTTAGAAAGGCCTAGGAAACCATTCCAAAGTATAATATTATGTTTGGTTAGGGAAATGGGAGGAACAAATTAAATGGTCACTCCTCATTGCATTGTATTTGGTTTGTATTTTAATAGGAACGATAATTTCACAAATTTATATAATGGCCTTTCCTAAACTAAATGGGTGGAATGGCTTTTCCACTCCTCATACCAATTACTGTTAGTGCATTTTATATTGGCTTATTTTTGGCAAATTAGTTGTAAGATTGATTGACATTTTAATTTGGTAAACCTCTTAAGGAAAGTCTTGTTGTCATATTTATGGACTACAAATCAAAGGATTTGATTGCTGAAAATGAAGAGTGGACTTTTGGGGGAATTAATGGCTGGCAAATCTTCAAGCTTGAGGAGAATGTGGTGTGGGGACACAAGGCTGAAAACAGAAAAATCTGGATAGGAACATGAGCAACTTTGCTATATATACATAAGTGGCATACGTGAGATTTTTGGGCCACTTGAAAAAAAAATATTGGGTAATCAAAGGATACATTTGGGGTATGATTTTTATAGAAGAAATATTCAGAAAAAGTCTATGTGAGAGTGAGCCTTTGAGTTTTGATTGAAGATCGTCCTTCGGGAGAAGGATTAGAAGCTTTCGGGAGAAAGCGCACTGCCAGCCGAAGGGATTTCGCCGTGCAGTTTTGAAGACGAGTGGTGCTCGCTGGACAAGGCCATTAAGGAGATTCGATACGGCGGCGACAACGTCAAGGAGGGAGTCTTTGGGTGTATAAGTCCGATTGGTATTTATAATCTCTTTGAACTTAGTGGATTGTTCATTGTCTGGGCGTGGCCCCGCAGAGTAGGTGTGCGCACCGAACTGCGATATCATTTTTTTGGTGTCCTTTACATTTCCGTATTAATTTCCTGCATTTTTGGTTTACAGGTTTAATACTGTCATTTCCGTTATAACAGTGTTACAGAAAAGTGTTGTAACGCTTTCTGTGACACCAGTAACCAAAACAGACCTTTCAATTGGTATCAGAGCGGTTCACTAACCCTTTGTTTGGTGAGATTTTGGGAGTTGGTCTGTTATAGCAAGGATGGATTTTCTAAAAGAAAGAGGTTCGGTTTCACACTCTTCACTACTTGATGGCACTAAGAAGTTCAACAAGAAGGAAAAAGGCCAAACTTTGGCAATGTCAACCATTTCTAGAAGAATATTATATTCAGGGGGAGTAAGAATCGTAGAGGACTCAGAGGGAACGTTTTGCAGAGATCAATGACCCTGAAAGATGATCTGCATAAAAGTGTTATATCATGTGTTGCAACATTTTCTGCGACAACATCTTCTAAAAGGTTTTTCTATTAGTATTATTTTTAACTTTGGCTGTATTTTGTCAAAAAGGGGGAGAACTGTTAATTCCCTTAATTGGATTTTACCTTTTATCTTGTAATAGGATCTTTTTGTTAGCAATGTTAGTTTTGCCAAAAATAGCCAAAGGGGGAGATTGTTAGTGCATTTTATATTGGCTTATTTTTGGCAAATTAGTTGTAAGATTGGTTGACATTTTAATTTGGTAGACCTCTTAAGGAAAGTCTTGTTGTTATGTTTATGGACTACAAATCAAAGGATTTGATTGCTAAAAATGAAGAGTGGACTTTTGGGGGAATTAATGGCTGGCAAATCTTCAAGCTTGAGGAGAATGTGGTGTGGGGACACAAGGCTGAAAACAGAAAATCTGGATAGGTACATGAGCAACTTTGCTATATATACATAAGTGGCATACGTGAGATTTTTGGGCCCCTTGAAAAAAAAATATTGGGTAATCAAAGGATACATTTGGGGTATGATTTTTATAGAAGAAATATTAAGAAAAAGTCTATGTGAGAGTGAGCCTTTGAGTTTTCATTGAAGATCGTCCTTCGGGAGAAGGATTAGAAGCTTTTGGGAGAAAGCGCACTGCCAGCCGAAGGGATTTCGCCGTGCAGTTTTGAAGACGAGTGGTGCTCGCTGGACAAGGCCATTAAGGAGATTCGATACGGCGGCGACAACGTCAAGGAGGGAGTCTTTGGGTGTATAAGTCCGATTGGTATTTGTAATCTCTTTGAATTTAGTGGATTGTTCATTGTCTGGGCGTGGCCCCGCAGAGTAGGTGTGCGCACCGAACTGCGATATCATTTTTCTGGTGTCCTTTACATTTCCGTATTAATTTCCTGCATTTCTGGTTTACTGGTTTAATACTGTCATTTCCGTTATAACAGTGTTACAGAAAAGTGTTGTAACGCTTTCTGTGACACCAGTAACCAAAACAGACCTTTCAATTACCAATTTATCTTCCTTAATTACCCCTTTATATATTTCAACAAAAAAATATGAGCCCTAAATAGCAGAATAAATTATTTTTGGGAAAATTATAATAAATAGTAGAATTTTAAAATTAAATTTAATAAATAGTATTATTTTAAAACTGTTCGAAGTAAATGGAAATTAGGACAATTTTGTTCTAATCATGAGATCTGTAAGGGTTTTAGTGCAAAAACAAAATAAGAGGGTAAACTGGTTTGAGCTTTCCATTCTCTCTTCGAGTGAATGATGATTTAACCAATTTAATTAGACTATCAGATTTCAGTTAGAAAACTCTTCCAACTTAAACTTCTCAACTAAATATTGAAATATGGAATCTTTTAAAGCATTTCTGTTCCATTCTTTTCCTTTTTTTCAAACCAAACACACCTTTAGTCATTGAATTTAAGTGAAATGAATCTTCAAGAATGGCACGAGGATCTGTCAAAGTCAAAAAAAATATGATACTCTAAAGTTGTCTACCAGTTGTCGGTGTCGGACATCGAAGTAATCTAGTAGACTATCACCGCGACGAGGTAACTACTAGATTATATCGCTAAATACACAATGTCCACTGGCCGAAGCCAGCAACCGAACATAAACTCAAGTCGAGGGAGTAATTTACTAGAGTAGCATTGGCAGTCTACCTGATTGTGTTGCCTATATATATATGTGTGAGTGCGTGTCTGAACAATCGGAATTTCGTATCTCTGTCGGTGTGTGTAAATATAAATATGGGTGTAATCTTAATAGTTAATCTAATATTTAACCATTAATAAATATTATTATTTTAATTGTAAAATATATTAATATGACGGTTATAATAAATTAGATAATTGATTGAAAAAATTTATGGTAATTAATGAGACAGAATTCTTATCCCACTAATACGATTATTAAATTTCTATATTTTATAAGTAATTATAATGGGAATGTAATCATTCAAAACGTATCCATATACGTACATACAATGAAGAAAAGAGAGAGAAGGACAAACAATGATCATTCTAGCTCGAAATCAGCACAACCTCAGAGTTCTTCGTTGGACTCATAGCCTTGTGTTTTCATCCACAAGCTCGCAGTGATGAGGATAAGTTAGTTGTGGGGCGGGTGCTTTGTTGTTATGAGTCATGACTTGTTAGTCACTGATATTGTCAAATCTTAAACAAAATAGAGTTGGAGTGCTGGGTATTTGTGCACGTGTTTAGTGTAACACCCGGACTTTTTAAACTTCTAACTTAGGCTTATTTTACAATAAGGAATAAGCTAAAAACTCCTCATTGAGATTTTTCTAAAGTTAAGCGCAAGGTGACCATTTGAAAAAGTTAGTGTTGAGAATAGTGTCCTGAAAGCATGAGATGTAAAAAGATATTTATTATTTATTTAATAAAATAGTTTATTCATCATTTTATGTGCATATATTTATGAATATTTTATGAATATCAAATAAAATTCCTTAATTATTTATGTAATCTTAAACATTGTATATAAGTGTTATATACAAGAGGATAATGTTTAAGGATAATAATCAAAAGTAACTGTTCATAATGAATTTAATTAAAGTTCAGAATCTTTAATTAAAACATTATAAATACATGTCATTCCCATTTAGAATGGAACGATGTCATCCGCATTGTTAATATGGCGAGATATTGAATGAGTGTATTTCGCATAATGAGATTATGTGGAACATGTACGCAGACACAATATGAATTTCTAATAATTTCCGTTAAGCATATAAATTCTAATTGAGTCTACCGATGGTCATATATAAAATGATCTTAATCCAGAGTTCTTAACAAACTCCTATTTATGGATTTATGTCTTTTGATTTACTCGGTACGGATTCCGAGACCCTGAATCCTATTCCTTGTATTTTGGAGACATAATGAAATAGGTAGCTTAGAATGTTATTATACGAGATGGAATCCATTCCTTCTTGAGAAAGAAGCAGATAAATAATGCTCTTGAGTGTTGATTCGGTACTTGGATTAGTAAGAGCGCTCTGGTTCATGAATGTGTTTTATGAATCACTATCCATTAGAGAATCAATGGTACTCAAGGATAAAGATGTAATTAGAGAGGTTAACGGATTCTACCTGACTCTAATTATGATGGGCTTATGGAGATATAATCAAATTGTTGATTATATTTTTGACCAAAATTAACGGTAGTTGATAAATACGAAAATATGAGATATTTTGATTATATTTATTAATTGAGAAGGTCTCGGTTCAATTTGCGATATTTTGACCTATCCTATGGCGGCACTATATTCGTGGTAAATTGAATTATCGTTGGCACCCAAAATTAAAACATGATTTATGTATTTTCATGTGCATCATGCATCATATTTAATTGTGCCAAAATTAACATGCCTTGATAGTCATGCACATAAATTGATTAGATGAATATTCTATTTATTCCCAACAATATGTCGAATCCCATAATCACACTACTAGCGACTGAAAAATTAGACAGTGATAATTATGCTAAGTGGAAAAGTAACATGAACATACTATTGGTCTGCGAAGACTATAAGTTTGTCCTAGCGGAGGAATGTCCTCCTAAACCCGCGGCTAATGCATCCAAAACCGCAAGGGAGCCTTTTGATCGCTGGATCAAGGCCAACAATAAAGCAAAGTGCTTTATGCTGGCCAGCATGCGCGATGTGCTTCGCAAGAAGCATGAGGAGATGGAGACTGCTTATGAGATAATGGAGTCTCTAGAAGCCATGTTCGGCGCTCCTTCTGAAAAGGCTCGTTTGGATGCCGTAAGGGCTTTCATGAACGATAAGATGAAGAAAGGTTCTTCAGTCAAGGCACATGTTTTGAACATGATTGATCACCTCCACGATGCGGAGCTCAATGGTGCCAGAATCGATGAAGCCACCAAAGTTGGCATCATCCTGGAAAGCCTATCCCCTGACTTTCATGAGTTCGTGAACAACTTTGTTATGAACAAAAAGAAGTGCAATCTCACTGAACTCATGAATGACCTGCAAAACTTCGAATCCACCAACAAAAGAAGGGAAGGAGAAGCAAATGTTGTAGTTGCAGGAAGTTCTGCTAAAAATAAAAGGAAAAACCAGAACTAGGGAAAAGCGAATGAGAAAAAAAGAACAAGGTAAATCAGATTTACTAGTTCTTGAAACATGTTTAGTAGAGGGTGATACCTCAGCCTGGATAATTGATTCGGGAGCAACTAATCATGTTTGTTTTTCTATGCAAAGTCTTAGTTCTTACACTGAGTTAGCCGATGGGGACTACACGATGAAAGTAGGCAATGGCGCAAGAGTTTCGGCAAAAGCAGTGGGAGAAGTTAGACTTCGTTTTATGGAAAATAAATTTTTAGTTTTGAACAATGTTTATTTTATTCCAGACATTCGCAGAAATTTGATTTCTGTGGCCAAATTATTTGAACAATTATTTAAAGTTTAGTTTGATAATGAATTTGTTCATATTTCTCGAAATGGTTTAAATATTTGTTCTGGACGTCTGGATGATGGTTTATATTGTATAAAACTAATACCTAACTCACTGCTTAATACTGAAATGTTCAGAGTTGCCGAACCTAAGAATAAAAAGCAAAAGATTTCTCACGAAATAACACATATCTGTGGCACCTTAGACTTGGTCACATTAACCTAAATAGGATTGAAAGACTGGTAAAGGATGGTCCTTTGCGTGAGCTAAAAGTTGGCGATCTTCCAGTCTGTGAATCTTGTTTGGAAGGTAAAATGACCAAGAGACCTTTTACAGCAAAAGGAGTAAGAGCTACAGAACCCCTACAGCTGATACATTCAGATGTATGTGGACCGTTAAGCGTCCAAGCTAGAGGAGGTTACGAATATTACGTCACCTTTATTGATGACTATTCGAGATATGGTTATGTTTACCTGATGCAACGGAAATCTGAAACTTTTGGAAAGTTTAGAGAATTCCGAGCAGAAGTTGAAAAACAATTAGGTAAACCAAGCAAGACACTTCGATCAGATCGAGGGGGTGAATACCTGGACCAAGAGTTCCGGGATTTCTTGATTGAAGAAGGTGTGGTACCAATTGACTGCACCCGGTACACCATAGCAGAATGGTGTGGCCGAAAGGAGAAATCGGACTTTGCTCGACATGATAAGATCAATGTTGAGTTATTCTTCACTGCCTACTTCTTTTTGGGGTTATGCCCTAAAAACGGCTATGTATATTCTGAATCTAGTTCCATCTAAATCTATACCTAAGACACCCCTAGAGTTGTGGAATGGTCAAAAACCTAGTTTGAGACACATTCGCATATGGGGGAGTCCAGCACACGTGCTGAGGCAAACGACCGGGAAGTTGGAACCAAGGTCAGAAGTATGCATCTTTGTGGGATACCCACAAGGGACAAGAGGAGGACTGTTTTATAGTCAAGCAGATCAAAAGGTGGTTGTATCGACAAATGCCACATTTCTGGAGCATGACTATATGATAGATTTCAAGCCCAGAAGTAAGATAGTATTAGAAGAGTTACTTTCCGATGAGATCGGACCACATTCGACAAGAGTTGTCGGACCACTCAGAGAAAAGACCACAGTTCCTGATCGGACTCTTACGGCACCTCGTCGTAGTGGGAGGGTAAGTAGGTTACCCGACCGTTATACCGGGGAAGCCCAAATCGTCACTGCTGATGATGGTAAGGAGGATCCATCGACCTTTAGGGATGCGATGGATGATTCTGATAAGGAAGAATGACAAGCAGCTATGAAACTCGAGATGGAGTCTAAGCACTCTAACTCAGTCTGGCAACTTGTAGATCTACCCGAAGGGGTAAAACCCATTGGATGCAAGTGGATCTTCAAGAGAAAGGGAGGAGCGGATGGAAAAGTAGAGACTTTTAAAGCAAGGCTAGTGGCTAAGGGTTATACCCAAAAGGAGGGAGTTGACTATGAGGAAACTTTCTCGCCAGTAGCCATGCTTAAGTCCATCCGGATACTCCTGGCCATTGCAGCATATTTTGACTATGAGATATGGCAGATGGACGTCAAGACAGCTTTTCTGAATGGCTATCTTGATGAAAACATCTATATGGATCAGCCAGAGGGTTACATAGTGGAAGGCCAACAGCAGAAAGTCTGCAAACTGCAAAGGTCCATTTATGGACTGAAGCAGGCTTCTAGATCATGGAACATCAGGTTTGATGAGGCTGTAAAGTCTTATGGATTTGATCAAAACATTGATGAACCATGCGTCTACAAGTAAAAGAAAGAAGAGAAAGTGGTCTTCTTAATTATTTACGTCGATGACATCCTACTCGTAGGGAATGATGTGGGAATGATGACAGATGTAAAGGAGTGGTTAGCCAGCCAATTCCAAATGAAAGATTTAGGAGAGGCAAGCTATGTTCTTAGGATCAAGATTATTCGAGATCGCAGGAAAAAGCTTTTGGCGTTATCATAAGCATCTTATATAGACAAAGTGTTGTCTAGGTATTCGATGCAAAACTCCAAGAAGGGGAATTTGCCTTCTAGGCATGGTATTCATCTTTCTAAGGAGCAATGTCCAAAGACCCCGCAGTAGGAAGAAGATATGAGAAGGTATCCCTACGCTTCGGCCGTGGGAAGCCTTATGTATGCCATGTTATGTACAAGACCAGATATCTGCTATGCGGTGGGAGTAGTCAGTCGCTACTAGTCCAACCCAGGATTAGATCATTGGGTTGCAGTTAAGTGTATTCTCAAGTATCTTAGGAGAACGAGAAACTATATGTTAGTATATTCCGGAGAAGATCTATCTCTCACCGGATACACAGATTCTAATTTCCAATCAGATAGAGATAGTCGACGGTCGACATCTGGATCTGTGTTCACTCTTAATGGAGGAGCCGTGGTATGGAGAAGTATAAAGCAAAAGTGTGTTGCTGACTCTACCATGGAAGCTGAATATGTTGCAGCTTGTGAAGCCGCAAAAGAAACTACATGGCTCAGGAAGTTCTTAACTGATCTGGAAGTTGTTCCAGATATGGATAAGCCAATTAAGCTCTACTGTGACAACAGTGGAGCGGTGGCTAATTCAAAAGAAACTAGAAGCCATAAGAGTGCGAAACATATAGAAAGAAAATATCACCTGATCAGAGACATTGTGGATAGAGGCGATGTAGCGGTTCTGAAGATCGCGTCAAAGGACAACCTTGCTGACCCGTTCACCAAGACATTGCCATTGAATGTTTTTGATCGGCACTTAGATGGATTTGGGATTAGAGACATGACACACTTGCTTTAGGACAAGGGGGAGATTGTTGGGAATAGTGTCCTGAAAGCATGAGATGTAAAAGGATATTTATTATTTATTTAATAAAATAGTTTATTCATCATTTTATGTGCATATATTTATGAATATTTTATGAATATCAAATAAAATTCCTTGATTATTTATGTAATCTTAAACATTGTATATAAGTGTTATATATAAGAGGATAATGTTTAAGGATAATAATCAAAAGTAACTGTTCATAATGAATTTAATTAAAGTTCGGAATCTTTAATTAAAATATTATAAATACATGTCATTCCCATTTAGAATGGAACAGTGTTATCCGCACTGTTAATATGGCGAGATATTGAATGAGTGTATTTCGCATAATGAGATTATGTGGAACATGGACGCAGACACAATATGAATTTCTAATAATTTCTGTTAAGCATAGAAATTCTAATTGAGTCTACCGATGGTCATATATAGAATGATCTTAATCCTGAGTTCTTAACAAACTCCTATTTATGGATTTATGTCTTTTGATTTACTCGGTATGGATTTCGAGACCCTGAATCCTATTCCTTGTATTTTGGAGACATAATGAAATAGGTAGTTGGGAATGTTATTATACGAGATGGAATCCATTCCTTCTTGAGAGAGAAGCAGATAAATAATTCTCTTGAGTGTTGATTCGGTACTTGGATTAGTAAGAGCACTCTGGTTCATGAATGTGTTTTATGAATCATTATCCATTAGAGAATCAATGGTACTCAAGGATAAAGATGTAATTAGAGAGGTTAACGGATTCTACCTGACTCTAATTATGAATTATTTATGGAGGATCGATCTATATGCAATGACTATATCAAATGGACACTTCACAGTTTAGAAGAAATTAATGTCTATAATTCCGAGAGTGCAATTCCAAGTTTATAGTGGAGTAACTATTGGAATTAATAAAATTAATTAATTAATTAAAGTGTTTAATTAATTATTAATTATATTGGAGCTCAGAATTATAGGTCCATTAGTCCCCGTGTCGTCCTTGTAATTCTACCAGACACAAAGGGCAAAATGGGAATTTTAGAATTACGGAATTCTAAAATTAAATACTCAAAGAATAATTAATTGAGAATTAATTATTATTTAAATAATGAGATTATTTAAATTTGAATTTGAACATATCTAGATTTATCAATTTAAACTTATTTGATAAGTTGTTTAATTTAGAATTCAAAGTAATTTAAGTTTGACTTAAATTCGAATTTGAATCTGAATTAAAATTGAACTATTGGATAATGGATAAAATATCTTCCTTCCTTATCTTATTTAGGTGCCACACACAAAGGGATAAAACCCTAGGGTGGCCGGCCATCAAAGAGATAAGGGGAAGGGATTTTTTGTTCCAAATTCAAAATTGGAGATAAGGATTTGATCCTATTTTGAAGATTGACTTCTTCTCTTTAAATATGAGATAAATGAAAAATTGTGAGACAATTTTTGAAACACTTTTCAGCCCTAGAGAAAGAGTGTGGCCGAATTTTCTCATAGCAAAAAAGGAGAGTGAAATATTTTTCTCCAAAAATTCCACATCGTGCATGTGTTGGTGTTTGTGGAAATTCGAGTGTTTTAGAAACCGTTTTGTCTCACGTGTGCCCACACACACGTCTACGTGGAATCAAGGAATTGACGTGGAAGACTTTGGTGTTCTAAACACAAAAGCTTGGAGCTAGGATTGTTCGTAGTCAAAGAAAATCAAGATATCATCCGAGTCGGCTACAAGGTATTTTTTCGGTTGATCCTTGAATCTTATAAATTAATGAGATTAATTTATTGGTGCATAAATTAATATAATCTATAGAGTATCTCAAAAGTTTTATGAAAATTTTTGTTAGACACGATCCGCTATTCCGCTGCGTTTCCGCCGCCGAATTCGATTCGGCAACCAATAGTTAGGTGTTAGCAAACAGTAATGAATAACCCTTTTCCTAAGCACAAAGTGAAGTTAATAGATTAAATATTACCTTCGCATGATACACAGATGTTAGGTGTCATTGCATGGTTAAAGCTCCGTTTGGTAAGAGGGATAGGGAGAAGGAGAGATAGAGAGAGTTAGAGAGATGGAGAATGTGAGGGATGGAGAAGATTATGGTAATTTTTTGTGTTGTTTGGTAGGATATAAGGAGAGTTAAAAGGATAGATGAATAAATGCTTGTTTAATTACTTTTTTTTTCTTTTATATTAATTTCATAAAAAAAAATTTAAGGATAAATGGTCATTTCTAATATTTAACGAGTAGATTGCATGGATCATTTTATTAGAGGAAGGATACAAAATGATGGGTTTGGGTAGAGAGGGTCTCCCTCCACCTCTCCTCTCTCTCCTCCCCTCTCTCCAACTAAATAAGAGATTACGGCTCTCCCTCCATCCCTCTCCTTCCCTCCATATCTCATTCTTACCAAACATACCCTAAAGGAAGAACCTAACTCACATGCACAATAAGTGTCGACCCCGTTTCAAGGCAACTAAAAACGTGAGAAAGGAAAAGAAAAAAGAAGGAAATTAAGAGAGAGAGAGAGAGAGAGAGAGAGAGAGAGAGAGAGAGGGAGAAGAGGAGAGAGTGATAACCTTTTATTTGTTGGTTTCTACAACGATTTTAAATAAAATAACATGGAAGTAAATTGATACGGATCATATAAAATACAAAATTTTATAAAACTTATAGAGCAATATACTATTGATTATATTAATTTATGCTAACAGAATAAATAATAACCTAATTATTTATTTTACTCGGGCCTAATTATTTATCTTACTTGGTTGAAACAATTAGCTTGATTACTTGAGTTCTATGATCGCCAACGTTTCTAGATCCCTAGTAACTGCGAATCTTAATTCTTATTTACTCCTTAAAACTAATTGAAAAAATGAAGAACTTACCTTTGAGAATGCATGAGACTAGACCTTTACCCTTTACTATTGATAAATATCCTTTTGTTAGTGTAATTATTGACTAAAGAGGTTATGAATCAAGAGTAAAGAGTAAAAATTCCGACACATACACTTTCAAGAGTATTTGTCAAGATTACCCAAACTAATTTAACTTGTGTGTGGGTGCTTTTTAAAATAACCAAGAAGGACCACTCAACTAATTTGTCTTGCACTATCTTAACTAAGGATGAAAATATTGACAGAAATATCAATATCGGTGGAAATTCTCGTAAGAAATATAAATTCATACTAAAACACTTTATTTTCAAATGAGATTTAAAGATACCCTAAAATAGATTATAATAACAATACATTAGTTAGTTGAAACTCTCAATCAAAATATCAATTATTTGATAATATTTTTTGTAAAGTATGATCATAAGACCATAAATGCTAAGCACACATTCATAAATTAAGGAAAAACATGACAAAGAAAAAAGAAAGAAGGGCTAAGTTTAGATTTAAAACAAAAAACAAAAAGTAAAAAATAGCATAATTTTTACAATTTTGAAAAGTAAACTGAAAAAATATATATAAAGTTACAAAAATTTTCGAGGAAATTTTATCTATATTTTCAACATTTAAAAGCATTAATTATTTACTTATTTATTCAAGAAGGAATGGATTCTCTCTCATATATTAAATTGACTACCTCCTTTATCTAGCATCCAAAATACAAGGATAAGATTTAACAATCTCGAAATCTAATAACTTGATTTAACTAAGTTTCCATTCTTACTAATTTTGCTGGGTTTTGGTGTTTTATAGTGTTTTTATTATGTTTTGGTTGTGTTTTATAGGTTCTTAGTTCGAAGAAATAAATGGTTCAAACCAAGCATTTTTAGAGGCAAAAGAGCTACATTATGGCTGTAGCCAGATATTTCTAGCTGCAACCATAATCTTTGACGAATTCGGCTGCAACCAGTTCTTTTCGGCTGTAGCTAGATTCAAGGTAGTGAGCACTTGGAAATTCAGTTGTAGCGAGATTTTTGGGCTGCATCCAATTAAGCGAACAGGGGCTGTGAAAATAGCTAACCTGCTACAGCAAGTTTAATTCAGCTGTAGCAAAAATCTGAGAAACCCTAAGCTTCCCCGGCAGCACTACAACAAGATTTTTCCCGCTACAGTCAATTTTCGCGTGCTGATGTAAACTTAGGTCTCATTTACACTGATTTGGGGAGGAATTATAAAGAGAAAACTACCTAAGAATCTAAGGGGGAGTTTAGGGGGAAGCAGAAAAATAGAACCAAAAAAGAGAAATACAAGGTTTTTGGAGATCATTCAAGAAGATTGATTGGAGCTTTAAGATTGGGAGCTTGTTCTTCAACAAGTTTTATTTCTCTTGTCTCCTTTCTCTTTTATCTTTTAAAACTTGTATTTTCCTTGATATTGCTTAGACCATGGATATGAGATATGATTTTATTATGGTTTTTGTTTTGAGATTCATGATGTATATCTCTAGCTAAACTCTTTAAGCTAGGGGTTTAGATGTAGTTCTATCTTTTGTTATGCTTTGAAGATATTTGGTATTTGTTAATGAAATTCCATTTCAATTCATTTGTGTTTTTCTATTTTTATTGTTCTAATTTACGATATAATGAATTAGTGATATAGACGTGTAGATTTAGGCTCGGGAGAGTTACATTCACATATTGGGATTTGAGAGACACAACCTAGAATTAGTTGAGTTTGGGAGACCAATTAATTCAGGTAATCATAATAGGTTTACTTAATGGGTGTTTATTACGTTAAGTGAACATGGATATTACTTAATCGACTTTACACACTATTTCACTCGACACTCGGGAGAGGGAGTGAAATTACCTTAGAAAACCTAGATTAGTGAATTGACTGGAACTAGTTAACAAACCCAAAAATTGGAATTGCATAGCTTGATAGAACAAAAACCCAACCCCTAGCCGCTTTACCATCAGAGTTCCCTTTGATCCCTTGTTATTTCCAAATTCCATTTTTACTTGATTTATTATTTTAATTTCATCATTTTAATTATTTGAAGTACCCGTATTCGATCGCCTAGATAAAGTTAAAGTTATTATAGTAGCAGTACTTAGTTTAATTTGTAAAATCACTCAATCCTTATGGGACGATACTTAACAAATTGTCACTTTATTACTTGTTACGATTCGTATACTTGCGAGCTTTTCGTAACAAGTTTTTGGTATATTCCGAATAAGTCAATTTTTACACAAGTTCATAAATAGGAGTTTGCTAATGCTCAACATTAAGATCATTCTTGTACGATCAAAAGACTCAAATTGAACTTCTATATTTAACAAAAAGTTATTAGAAATTCAAATCATATTTTGTTCCAATCCTACATAATCACATTATGTACAATACACTCATCCAATATACCTCAATATTAACGACGCAAATAACATCGTTCCATTCTTAATAGAAATGATATGTATTAGTAATGTTTTAATTAAAGATTCTAAACTTTAATTAAATTCATTAAAACATATTTTAATTATTATCCTCTATATAATAATTATTATTCTTAAATATTATTCTCTATATAACGCTTATATCCAATATTTAAGGTCACATAAATAATTATAGAATTTTCAATGATATTCATAAACTATTTAATAATACATATTCATGAAATAATGAAAATTGCCTTTATTAAATAAATAATAAAATATCCATATAGATCACTTAACAATCCCCCACTTGTCCTAAAGCAGGTGAGACATGTCTCTAATCTCTCGGTGTCCATCAAACACGTTCAATGCCAATGTCTTCGTAAAGGCATCAGCCAAACTAATCTCCAATGAGATCTTCAAGACCGCTACATTGACTTTTTTGACTATGTCACTTGATTATGTTTTCGTACTCTTGTATTTTTTTGCTCTGGATCTTTTGAATTAGCTACCACTCCACTGTTGTCATAATAAATTTAATTGGCTTATCCAGCCCTAGAACCACTTCAAGATCGGTTAAGAACTTCTGAAGCCAGATTACTTTCTTTTCCCCTACACAAGCTGCAACATATTGAGTCTCGGTAGAGTCAAACATAGTTTTGTTTAATACTTCTCCATATCACGGCTACTCCATTGAAAGTGACATAGATTAGAATGTTGACTTTCAAGAGTCCCTATCTAACTAGAAGTCAGAATCTATGTATCCGGTGAGAGTAAGATCTTCGCGGGAATATACCAACATATAATTTCTCATTCTCCTGAGGTGCTTGAGAATACACCACATCGCAACTCAATGATCAAATCCTCAATTTGATTAATAATGACTGACTATTCCCATTATGGAGTAGATATCCAGCATCTTGTCACAGTATGTCTAGGACAATGCCAACAATTTTTTCTTACAATTTCGAATAATCTTGATCCCAAGAATATAACTTGTCTATTCCAAATCTTTCATTTAGAATTGGTTACTTAACCACTTCTTTGCATCGGTTATTGATTCCACTACATTCCCAATGAATAAAATATTATCCACGTAAAGCACTAAAACAACCACCATCTTAAGCTGACATCATTCAAGAGTGTCCTGAAGCTGAAGTTAAGGAGTAGTATTTTAAAAGTGGATTTTTTTTTGTGGTTTACTTATTAATATTTAACTCATATAGTTCTTCTAATATATGTATGCAACTTAGAAATCAATTTTGAGGAAGAGTGTCATATGACAAAGGTTTATACTTATTATATTTAACTCATATAATTCTAAGGTTTCATGACGAGTTAAGAGTGTCATATGACAAAGTACTCGGTCTATTCAGATTATGTTAAAAGGAGTATCCTCTTTTTCAAATTTTGAGGAAAATATTTTTGTAAAGTGGATGAATTATGACTCTCAAACAACTTCTAACTTAGAGTTTACTTTTGAATAAATACAACACTTCTAACTTAGATTTAGACTGATTTTTCCTACTCGATCTTTTCTTGTCAGAAGGTGACGGTCGTTTGTCAATCACACGTTTTGTCGCTGTTCTTTGTAATTTATCCCATTTCTTATTGAGTTTGATTTATGTTTGTCTTGACAATGCGCCCTACACCGACTAAATTTATTGCATTTGTCTTGTTTATTTAGTATTCGGTTTTATTTTTCATTTGTTGGATTTGTTTATTTTGCCCTTTATTTTTTCTTAATCCTTGGTGCTATGAGATGCTCGAAATCAATTAATTGGACTTTTCAAGACTATAGAGGATTTGTAAATGAGCCTTTGTGCTCCCTTTTTCGTTTACCTTCTTGTAAATGAGCCTTTTGTTTGTGAGATCAGTATACGTTATTACCCTTTGAACATTTGATAGAAAAAACATCTCACACTCGGTTTGACCCGTCAAATTTATTAGTAAAATAAATAAAGAACATGTAAGAAGTTTTTGAGTCAACTCCAAATGTTCTTTAGCCAAACAACGGATGGAAAACCCATAAAAAAGGAGACAAATACTCTTTTAGAGTATATGAGTTAAAAGAGTATTAATATTATTTTAGAAAATAACTATATTAGTTAAAAGAGCATTAATCAAGAATAAAAGGTTAAAAATCAATAAGGTAAGTTCAATAATTCTCTAAAACTAACAAGTACACTCCCAAGAAATGAGAAATTTTCAAAACCTTAAGTGGGCAAACCTAATAGGAGAAATTCCACGTATATAATTGTCGAGGGTAAAATCTACAATTGATGATATCAAGGGCCAATGAATGAGTTAGGAGTCGTCGATTGATGAAATTAACCCGCTATGAGAATGAAAGCGTTAGTAAACGTGAAAGTAAATGAAAGCAGTAAAAAGACACAAGAAATTATAGTGGTTCCCCTTGTTGGTTTTCGAAACGATTTCGAGTGCGGAAGCGTGGTGGTGTGGATCGTGTATAACAAATAATTTTGACAAAACTTTTTGAATACACTATAGATTATATTAATTTATGCCAAAATAAATTAATCTTATTAATATGTAAGATTAGATACCTTGCTAATGATTAGGAAGATAACTTGAAGTCTTTAGCCAACGAACGTTCCTTGCTCCGAAAGCTTTCTTAGAACACATAAGCCTTCTTCGTCTACTCCTTGATTTTGCAAGATGGTGAGTGCGGGCTAAAGGTATAAGTATTGGAAGGATCACTGGCTTATTTTCTATCCTTTCACTATCAACACATGTATGTGAAAGAATTGAAAAAATTTGAAGAACTTTTCTTCTCTTTTCTCTCTTGGAAAATTTCGGCCAACCTAGGGTAATTGGGAGAAAATCAATCTTCTCTAATTTCTATTGTCTCCTATTTATAGACAATTAGGAGAAACCTTTGCTTGTAGACAAAGAAAAATAAAAATTGGCAACTACTATATTTTTAACTTCATTAAAAACATAGTTTCTCATTTTTTTTTTTTTTGGAAACAAAAATTGCTGCCCTTTTGCTATAGGTGTGGCCGGCCATCTCCTAAGAAGGAAGGAGAAAATTCCTTCCTAATCTAGTTTCCAATTTTAGCTTAAATTTAATTTCAAATAAAGTAACATCTTACTTTCCTAACTGAATTTAATTGGAAAAACTTGTCGAACAAGTAAACCGGATTACTTGGAGAGCAAGCAACTAAAAAAACCCCGTGAGATTTTTCCTGATGACACAATAATTAAATAATCACGTTATTTAATATATAATTAATTCTCAATTAATTATTCACGAGTGAAATAAAATTCTAATAATTTATCTTGTCTTGCAAATAATACAAGGATGATGGGAGACTTATGGACCTATAATTCTGAGCTCCAATAAAATTAATAATTAATTAAACTCTTTAATTAATTAATTAATTCTAAATGTTACTCCACTAAAAACTTGGAATTGCAACCTCGAAATTATAGACATAATTTACTTCTAAGAACTTAAAGTGTCCATTTGATATAGTCACTACATAAAACTCAATCCTCCATAAATAATTCATAATTAGAGCTAGGTAAAATCCGTTAACCTATAATTACATCTTTATTCTTGAGTACCATTGATTCTCTAATAAATAGCATATTCATAAAACACATTCATGAATATGAGCTCGTTACTTATTCAAGTACCGATTCAACCCTCAAGAGAATTATTTATCTGCGTCTTCAAAGAAGGAATGGATTCCATCTTGTATATTAGCATTCACGACTACCCATTTAATCATGTTCCTAAGATACAAAAAATAAGATTTAGGATCTCAAAATCCATACCGAGTAAGTCAAAGAACACGAATTCATAAATAGGAGTCTACTAATAACTCAGGAATAAGATCATTCTATATATGACCGTAGGTAGACTCAAATTTGATTTTCTATACTTAACGGAAATTATCAAAAAATCAAATTGTGTATGTGTCCTAGTTCTACATAATCTCATTATGCATAATAAACTCATTCAATATCCCTATATATTAATGATGCGGATAACAACATTCCATTCTTAATGAGAATAACATGTATTAGTAATGTTTTAATTAAATATTCTGAAACTTTAATTAAATTCATTACGAACATTGTTTCGATTATTATCCTTAAATATTATCCTCTCGTATATAACATTTATATACAATATTTAAGGTTACATAAATAATCGCAGAACTTTCAATGATATTTATAAAGTATTTAATAATACATGCACATAAATAATGAATAAATTATTTTATTAATCAAATAATAAAATATCCTTATTACATCTCATACTTTAAGGACACCTATCCCAACACCCTTGATACTGCAGATATGCCCACTATAGGGCTCTAGTGGTTTCACTATGACTACTGAAAAGCGTTACAATGAGTTATTCTATGAAGAACGAGATGAGAGAGAGAAATATATGCCGAAAAATACACTAAGAAATGAAAAAGTCTACTGAAAATGAGCGCGAGAGCTTTTGTGTACTCAGTAAGTTTATTTTCACTATGTCTAAATGCCTTACATTTATAGTTGATGAGGCTCAATAAGTTGTACCTGATTCCTTGTGTGGCTTTAATTCGTGATATTCCATTCCTTTCTAGACACTTCATGACTTTCCTTAATTGGTTCTATCCATAATCGACTAGTCAACCAGTCGATCATGCCTGCTCAGGGAGTCACGATGGCTCGTTTAGTGACTGTTCAGAACCCGAGTTATCACGTGTATGTGGAGAATAGTGTCCTAGAAGCATGAGATATAATAGGATATTTATTATTTATTTAATAAAAGAGTTTATTCATCATTTTATGTGCATATATTTATAAATATTTTATGAATATCAAATGAAAATTCTGTGATTATTTATGTAACCTTAAACACTTATATAAGTGTTGTATATAAGTGTTTATTGGAGCTCGGGATTATAGGTCTATTAGTCCCCACATCGTCCTTGTAATTCTGCCAGATACAAAGGGCAAAATGGGATTTTTTAGAATTACGGAATTCTAAAAAAAAAATTAAACACTAAAAAATAATTACCTAAGAATTAATTATTATTTAAATAATGTGATTATTTAAATTTAAATTTGAATTGTGAACATAATTTAAATTTATCATTTTAAACTTATTTGATAAGTTGCTTAATTTAAAATTCAAATTGATTTAAGTTTGACATAAATTAGAATTAGAATTTGAATTAAAATTGGACTTCATGATAAATGATGATTTTCTCTTCCTTCCCTATTTGTATTTGGCGCCTACCACAGGGTTAAGATCACCTAGGTTGGCCGGCTACATTGAGGATAAAGAAGAGGAGATTTTGTTCCAAAATTCAAAAGGGAGATAATTGACAAGCTTTATCTTGGAGATAGAGATTTGATTCCTTCTAGAAGTTTGACTTCTACTCTATAAATAAGAGAATAATAGAAAATTGCGTGAGACAATTTTTGACCTAATTTTCTGAGGGTGGCCAAAATTCCCTAGTAGAGTGAGAAGGAAAATGTTTCTCCCAAAAATTCCACATCGTGCATGCGTTGGTGTTTGTGGAAATTCGAGTGTTTATTCCAACCTATTTTTTGTCTCAAGTGTGCCCACACACACGTCTACGTAGATTCAAGGAATTGATGTGGAAGATTTTTGTTTTCTAAACACAAGGCTGTGGAGCAAGGATTGTTTGAGATCAAAGAACTCAAGTTAACATCCTAATCGGCCTCCAGGTATTTTCCCTAATTAAGTTCTTAATAAATTAACTAATATGATTAATTTATTCGTGCATAAATTAATATAATCTATAGAGTATCTCAAAAGTTTTGTGAAAATTTTTGTTATACTTGATCCGCCTTCCCCACGTTCCCGCATCCGAATTTGACTTGGTAACCAATAGTGTATGGTAAGAGATGATGTACGAAATCTGACCTTAAGAGTAAGCCCCCACTCCCCGACTGTTGGAAGTCTGGCGAGGAGTGTTTTGTCATTTCGTGCGGCAACTTGACCGTCTAAGGTTGGCCTATCGAAATGAGCCCCCGAATGTCTGCTGAGGTCGGCCCATGGAGATGAGCCCCGAATGTATGTTGAGGTCAGCTTATGGAGATGAGCCTTAAAATAATGACTACTGAGGGCGGCTTTTACGGTCGAACCCCCAATTGATCCATGGGCTGCTTGTGAAGGCCTTAATCTCTGAGTGGTACATCCTTTGAGGAGGAGACAATTCTTTTTTCTTGGTGTGATGTGCACCAGTGTACATTCTCCCATGGCTCATTTTTCAGAGCGGTTGCAATGATGGAATTTTAGGGACAAACCCCAACCATTGAGATGGGATAATACTAGCCTTTGGATCGGATTTGGACATTAAATGGAGAATTTGATTTTGGAATCCTTTTACTTATTCCCAAAACCATGCAGAAAACTTGCTCCTTAAGTTTTTCTTTTTTCTCATTTTTCCCCTTCGGCCATTCGTCCTCTGTGAGATTGTCATTGCTCCGCTGCTAAGCCCGACGTCGCCACCACTTCTTGTTGTCGTTGATGTTGTCTTTGTTGTCATCATCCCAAGGTTAGTTCCTCGATTTCCTCTCATTTTCGTTTGGCTTTTTCGATTTGAACTCGTGGGTTTTGAGAGAAGAATCTTCGAACCGATTTTTAAATTTAGGAATTATGTAGATAATTTTCAGCATGAACCTTAGATTTTTCTTTTTTGCTTGCATTTTCTAGTACCTCAAAATTTCATCATTACCTTTGCTATGGATAAGTTCTTGAATTCCTTCAGTTCTCTGGCCAAACTCAGAATTGGTAGGTTGATCGAATGGTCGTTAGCTGGTGGATTACGTGGGCTTTCTCCTCATGAGCCATCGGTCCCTCAATCTGAAGGGTCGAGTTCTAATTTTGAGGATAAGTATTTCGGCTTGTGGTACCTTAGACATAACCCTCCTTTGGTTTTGATGAAAGAAGAAGTTGAGAAGTGGAAGGACCTTTATGGCTTTTCTGATGATTTCAAACTTTGAATGTCAAGCTCGGAATAGAGAGTTAATTTTCCATGCGATGGGTGATTTACGATCTATGAAGTCTTCTTATGCTTGGGACTGAGATTTCCTATTTCAGCCTTTGCGTCGAGTGTTTTGGAGAATTACCGCATCACGGTTAGGCAATTGATGCCTAGGCAATTGATGCCTAATGTGTGAAAGGTGATTCTAGGGCTTGTAGACTTGGCAGGCAAGGCTAAAGTATATCTCCCTAAGAAATGAGAAATCGTTAAAACCATAAATGGGCAAACCCAATAGGAGAAATTCCACATATACAATGGTAGAGGGTAAAATCTACCATTGATGAAATCAAGGCCAATGACTGAGTTAGGAGTCGTCGATTGATGAAATTAACCCACTGAGAGAACGAAAGAGTTAATAAATGTGAAATTAAATGAAAGCAGTAAAAAGACACAAGGAATTATATAGTTCCCCTGATAATGCAGGGTATGTCCACTCTAGGGCTCTGGTGGTTTCACTATGACTGTTGAAAAGTGTAGGGATGGCAATTCGTGTCACGTGTCACGTGTCGTGTTCGTGTTGTGTTTTGATCGTTTCTTTGCTGTCAACCTAAACACGACCCGTGACACGGAATTTTTTAAAAACTACAACACGAACACGGCACGACCACTTTATAGGTTAACACAATACGACACGAAAATGACTCGTGACACGAAATTAACCCGCGAACCTGAAATTGACACGAAAATTGTGTACTTTTATTTAGTTTTTCACATATTAGAATAACTTAAAATTCATAACACGCTAAAATACAATAACACCCTTTGAAATTAAGCAAATAATAGTATAAGATTTTGAGTATAACTATCATGTTATCACAAGTTCATAGTAAAATACAAAATATGTAATGAAAAATATATGTATTTTTTAGTTTTTTTATGAGTTTTGTGACATGTTTGGCTTAGATGGGTCCAACTCAAAATTGACCCGCGTTTTTCGTATCAATTTCATGTCGACCCAATTCTGACCCAAACCTCTTTTTTCTCAACCCTAACCCACGAAATTTGTGTTATTTTTTATTCGTGTTGTCGTGTCATGACTAATATTTCCGGCCCTAGAAAAGCGTTACAATGAGTCACTCTATCAAGAACGAGGTGAGAGAGAGAAATATATGCCGAAAAATACAGTAAGAAATGAAAAAATCTTCTGGAAATGAGAGTGAGAGCTTTTGTGTGTTGTGGAAGGATGCAGAACTATGTCCACATGCTTTGTATTTATAGTTGATGAGGTTCTGCGAGTAGTTTCATGATTCTTTGCATGATATTGCCTGTAATTTGTGATATTCTCTTCCTTTTTGGGCACGACATGACTTTCCTTAACTAGTTTTGTCCATAATCGACCGTTCAACTATGGTTTCTTGCCCATTTTGAGTTAATCTATACTCCTTAATACCTGATTACTTGAGATATAGTTTCCTTATTATGGAAGATAATCAATTTCATCCAATGAAAAGGTTGCTTGCAGCTTAAGTTAACCGTTGACCTTTTTACTCATTAATTCTTCTAGTGGAGCAGTTGATTTCTTTTATTTTTTTAGCTGATTCAATTGCCAAATCCATATTAGGAATGTCTTGAGGATATTATCTCGTGACTTGATGTCCAAGGCTGCCCGTTGACTCATGGGATCTACCGGTGGAGTTGATTAGTCAATCAGTCAATCCTGCCGGTTCGGGGAGTTGTAGTGACCGTTTAGTAACCTTCCAGAACCTGGGTAGCCACATGTACAGTGAGAGATGAGGTATGAAAATGCAACCTCAACAACAATAAAGAGTTCAAAGACTTTGATCCTAATATCTTTTCCTTGTAACAACACCAACGACTCTAATGGTTGAGCTTGAGTATCCATCACCAAAATCTATAATGACGTAAACAGTACATATCTTGAACCAATTATGACAAAAAAAAAAGCCACAAAAAAGGAGAGTATTAAGCACTTTATAAAAGACAAATAGTATGAAAAACCAATCTATCTACTAAAAACATGAGAAACCCTAAATAGATATCATATTAATAAGCTCAGATAAGAATTTGTTCCGTCTACTTTTGAATTTCAAAGGAACCACAAAAACTTTTGTTTGTTACAGTCTATAATGTTTTTATTGTTATTTCGTAGCAAACTTGTGGCCCTAGCCAATTTGTTAACGAACGTATGAACCATGATATTGGTTGGTTCTACATGTTTGAATAAAAGACCCACCCATGTAGAAGCTCTTTTTAGAAAAGGGCCTACAAAAATAATTGTCCAATGGTGGCAGAGGCTTTTTGTATATATTAATGCTAATGTACCTAGTTTCATGATGTGTGTTCAAGTTTAACGTGAATGGGAATTATTAAAAGATATTCCAGTAAAGAGAATATATATATATATTATATTATATTATAAGAATTTTCTTGATGTTCTCTCCTTTTTAGAACATCGGTATTTTTTATTTTAAAGTCGTTAAATCTGTATTAAATCTGTCTGTTTTGTATATTTTTTTAATTTAGTATGATTTTGACTAAATTTAATGACTACAAAAATAAAGAATACCGATGTTCTAAAAAAGAGAGAACATTGGAAAAACTCTCTCCATATATACACATATATAATTGGGCATAAATGGTTATGAGTGATGCTAATCATTTGCCACTTCAAACAGCTTTGAACTCCAAACCCTTCTCTTTATGGATTATATTAGCTTTTCTTGATGGTTAGATCATAAAAAGAGATTAGGGAAGCGTATGAGAATAAAATTCTATTATATAATTGATCCATTATGTTATGCCTTCTTGATCTAAAGACTAAAGTAGAAAAGGCACAATTCATGCTTTGAAATTAATCATCAGAAACCAACAACAAACAAGAAAAATAATAAACACAAAAAAGAAAAAAGAAAAAAGAAAAAAAAGTAAGGATAAACAAAACCAGAAAGAAATTTAATCAGGAATAACAAAAAAAAAAATAAAAATAAAAATAAAAAGGCAAAACAAAACCGGAAAGAAATTTAATAGGGAAGAAAATGATGTTTGATCTTTACAACTATACATTAGTTGTTGTTGACGGTCGAATTTCATCAACAAGACCGTACCGGATTACCCCGCGGTAGCCTGTTTGGTTACCAATTCAGAACTTGTGTTTTAACTGAATATGCTAGTATGTAGGTGTGTTTTTGGTGGATTGCTAAGTAAATATTGTGACCTTTTTGAAAATAAGGATGCACTGAGATTTTATAGTGGTTCACCCTTATAAAAAAAAAAGCTACATCCACTGTATTATATTTCTCTTGTTTGGCTTTCACAGATTACATAAGAAAAATGGAGATCGAACCTCCTCTCTCGGGGGCTTTTTCATTTTTATAGCTGAGAAGCTCTCTCTTGGACCCATCCCACGGTCGGCTACTTTTGGGCTTTTTGATGGTTCCAAATGGGCCATTTACTCGAGTGGGATGCCATCTCGCCTGTCCAATTCATAGCCTGCCAATGTCCTTTGGACTGTTCACTCATCCAATTTGTCCCCCCAATACGGCTATGTAGATCCTCTGTAATACCAATTGATCCGTTCTAGGTGGTTCTTGTAATCATTCCTTGTGCAACTAACCTTCTCCCACCCAGACGCCACCTTGGGATTCCAACGTGTCACCTCAGGGTTCTTTCTCGGGATACAAGTCTAGTTGCTTGCACCTTAGCCTCTACGCTTACACCAGAAGATGTCGTGCATGGTCTCTCGGTCGATCCTATCGTGACACTTGACACAGTACTCTCAAGCCTCGATTGAGTACATGGTAAGTCCCTTTGTCTCCAACTTCTCGTTTTCCTTTTTTTTTTGGTCTGTTGGATCACTATGTACTTTAAGCTTTAAGGAGACATTCAGGGTTTTAGAAACCTTACCTTGTGCATATATGAACCCCAAAAAAATTCCAGATTTGGGATGTTTGGCTGGGAAATCTAGGCTCCCACGAGCGTTTGTCGCCTTTTAATCATGAACGATCATCGGCTTTATGGGCCATCGACGTCTTTATGCCTTTGGCCAGTTTTTAATCACTCTTCGTTGTTGTCTCGACTTAGGCTTTTAACTTAACTCCTCATGTCACCCCTTCTTTTTTACCAGAACAATGGCCTCTAAACTGTCTAACTATCGAGAGGGTCCTTCACCTAGCGTAGGCCAGACTCCTCTTCTGCTGCCGACACCTCGTGGATATCCTCATCGACAGATGATGACCCTATCCTAAGGGAAGTCGAGGACTACGCAAAGGAGCTGGAGATTGACAGCGTCAACGTTTTGATCGACGGAGATAATAGCGACGAAAGTTCCCTGGTAGGGGAAGAAACGCATGGGTTCGTAGCCTCCGTCATGAATGCCCTATTGGTAGGCATGAGTGGAGACCCTGATCGGCCTTTTTCACAGCTGACATAACAGCGCCAAGGACTCGATATGAGGACATTGTCCGGGCTTATAAAGATGGGTGTATAGATGGGAGATGGTTTGATTACCTTCTCTCTCCTCCTAGATATCTTTTGGTATACACTCGAGCCTTCACAACATGGATGACTTTGCCAGTTCATCCCTTTATGAAGGATTTTGCCATCAACATGGCATTTCCCCTGCCCAGTTGGCGCCGAACTTCTCGTATTGCTTTACCGGGGCCTGGGTGTTATAGAACTAGCGGTTTGACATACATCTATCGTGGGATGAATTCATGTACATATACAAGCTGAGCCACGTCACCAAGTGTGAGGGGTGGTTCTATTTGGGGGGCCACGAGCGATCTCAGCCTCGGTTAGGAAGGCTAATACAAGAGATCTCTTATTCCTTTCATGGCTGGAAGCCTATGTGTTTTCTGGTCAGGGGGCCTTTTAACTTCCACCCCGCAGACTGTCGCCCCCACCGCCGAAGGGTGCAGATTACAATTGGAAACCTAAGTGAGAATCAAGAAGGTTTACTTTCCTCCTTTTCTTTTTCTTCTTATAACGCTGATAGTTACTTTGTTATGCAGTTAGCCACGACCGACCAAAGTTAACCGGGCATAGACTGGCGAGGGTTGATGAGGCCTTTGCTCTTCCAGAGTCTGACCGCCACATTAACGTCCTTTTAACCGAGGACAACCTTAGGGAAGCAGGGCTAATTCTCACCCTTTTAGATCCCGCGAACCTCCCTCATATTCAAGAGTTTTTTCATCTGAACACAGAAGGTAAATCTTCAGGGCTTATCCCGTGGGTATAGAAACGACTTTTTTAATTCTGACTCCTTTGTTTGTGCAGAAATGCCCTCGCTTAACATTTGGCTCCCCGCTGGCAATCGGCCCCAGTCAAAGGGGAATGAGAAGGTCAGTGTCGGTGTCCCCTCGACCCCCATGAAGAGGAAGCCCTCGGGGGGTGCCTCGGGGTCAACTTCTGAGGCTCTTGCACCCAAACGGCCACGCAGGAAGGTGGTGCTGGTGACGGGGAGGGGGGGTACCTGGATGCCAGTGGTTCCCATCTCCGATGTCTTCGAAGTTCCTCCTCTGCTAAGGGAGCACCTCCTAATGCTTGAGAAAAAGGTTATGGACCCGACGTTCTAGGTCCATGATGCCTCTAACGCCCAAATTAAGGCGATGTTGAATCTGCCTCACTGTTTTTCCCTGGTCTTCCAAGCCTTGTATGAGTCATTTTTTGCCAAGCACTGTATCTCTGCCTCCCGCTCTTCTCTAGTGGACCGTCACCGCAAGTTGATATCCTACCAGATCCGTGTAAGCATCGACTATCTATTTTTAAATTTGATTTTTATTTTCTTCTAACATTTGATTCTTTCAGGGCCTTGTCCTTGCCATCCTTAACCTTATTGACCTAGTCAAGGTTGAGGAGCGTGGTAAGGAAATGGACAGCGTCGAGGCCAAACTTCAGTCTCTTCTCGATGATGCCAAGTCCAAGTGCTCGACTGTCGTAGAAGAGAAAGACCTGGCCTAGCCTAACTGGCTAGCTTGCAAGATGAGTTAGCCAATTTTAAGACTCGGTTTGAGGAGGCAACTACACGGGCGGAGACCGCAGAGAAGAGGGTGGACGAGGCTAGGGAGAAGTACTTCACCGAGGGAAAAACTAAAGGGGAAAAGGGGGAGGGTGAAGCCGTGCTTGCAGCCGTTAAGGAGGTCGTGGAGGAGTTCTTAACTTCAGAAGAGCTCGTTGAAATCCATTCTAAGGATTTCCAAGCTGTCGGGGTGCAGATTGTAGACTTGATCAGACCCAGCACCCCGAATGGGATTTCAGCTTTCTGTACGTCCCCCATCCTCCTCCTAACGACGACGGTTATTCCCCGCTTGGAGACAAGAGCTCAGTCGACGGTGGCAACAATTGAGGGAATATCTCCTGTGGCTTTGGGGGGTTTTGTTTTGTTTTATAATTGTTTGTTTTTTAGATGATGGGCTTTACGTCCAATATATATATATATATATTCATTTTTGTTATATTTATTTTTTTTTTAAGTACCCCTTGAGGTTGTTGATTAAGTTTGTTAAAATTCTACTAAGTAGATCCTGTCCTCCTTGGAGGAATCAACATTTTATATCACCCCTTAGGGTCATCGTTTGAGCAAATTCCTTAAAATTTACCAGGTAGATCCTCTCCTCCTTGGAGGAGTCGACGTTTTACATCACCCCTTAGGGTCATCGTTTAAGCAAAGTCCTTAAAATTTGCCAAGTAAATAGTCTATCCTCCTTAGAGGAGTCGACGTTTTATATTACCCCTTAGGGTCATTGTTGAGCAAATTCCTTAAAATTTGCCAAATAAATCGTTTCTCCTCCTTGAAGGAGTCGACATTTTATATTATCCCTTAGGGTCATCGTTGAGCAAATTCTTTAAAATTTACCAAGTAAATCGTCTTTCCTCCTTGAAGGAGTCGACGTTTTATATTACCCCTTAAGGTCATCGTTGAGCAAATTTCTTAAAATTTTCCAAGTAAATCTTCTCTCCTCCTTGAAAGAGTTGACATTTTATATTATATATGCGTATTTTTTGTGACCCGTAGACCCTCTACTGCCCTCATGTATGTTTGAAAAACTTTAATTTTTAGACAAACATATTTAAGGGGTTAATTTCTTCACAGTCTTTTCGAATTTACTATAGATAAGCTTTCTTTATATTTGATGAAATGCCAAAACACAATAAAAGCGTGTAAGGATTCATACACTATTGGTAGTACTGTTTTAGTTGCTCTGCATTCCACGGGTATTGAATTCGTTTACCGGTGAGGCATTCCAGAACGTAGGTCCCAGGGCGTTGCACCTCCCTTATGCCGTAGGATCCTTCCCAAGTCGGGCCTAAGGGACTGGTATTCTTTGATTTAGTGCTTTGTGTCACCCTTTTTGATACCAGATTTCCTGGGACGAACCTTCTTTGCATGACATTTTTGTCCTAGTATCGAGTTACCCTTCACTAGTAAGCAGCGAGTCGTAGTTGAGAGTCGAATTTTTTTTCTTCCAACAGGTCGAGTTCTCCGTTCATGGCCTCCACGTTTGTGTCGTCGTCATACACGGCCGTTCTTAGAGTCGGCGACTCAATTTCCACAAGGAGTATAGCCTCGATTCACGATGTTTCACCCATGGTAGTTTGACTCGTTGTTTTGTATGTCCACAAGACTTTAGGTAGCTCTTCGGCCCAATTGTCATTTAGATCATCGTGCTTTTTCTTCAGGGTATACTTTAGGATTTTATTGATGGCCTCCACATAGCCATTAGACTGCGGATGTATTGGGGCTGAGATGTCCTTTCGTATGCCTAAGTCATTGTAAAATTTATGCATCGAGGCATTGTCGAACTGCTTCCCGTCGTCGGACACGATCAAGTGTGGAACACCGAATCTACATACAATGTTATTCTATATGAAGCTAGTGTAGGCTGCCTCGATAGTCAAAGTAAGAGCTTTTGCCTCGGCCCACTTGGTGTAGTAGTCCACCATGACAATGGCAAACTTAAGGCCTCAGGGTGCGAGGTGTAGAGGTCCGATTAGGTCAATCCCCCATTTGGCAAAAGACCATGGGCTAAGAATAGAAGTTAGGTTTTCTAGGGGTGCCCTAGGAATTGTGGCATATCGCTAGCACTTATCGCAACACTGAGCGTACTGAAACGCGTATTTTTTAAGTGTAAGCCAATAGTAACCCTGCCTCAAAACCTTGAGAGCGAGAGATTGCCCCCCCAGTATGATTACCACACACTTTTTCATGGATCTCCTGAAGGACCTCTTGCGCCTCACGATTATCTAGGCATCGCTGCAAACCATCGTACAATAAATACATGGCGACTTTGTACCTGATCCTTCTAGCTTCGTCTCTGTCATTGGGCAGCTCTGCACTCATCAAGTACCGGACGAGGGGTGTCATCCAGCTCCCGGTCGTCTAAATTGACAGGACTTCCATGGCTTTGTCAATGGTCGGTCTCTCTAATTCATCGATGGGGGCGACCCCCACTAGGTCCGAATCCTTCAAGGATGCCCGTTTGGCCAAGGCGTTAGCATTTGTATTCTCAGTTCTTAGCATATGTCGTATCTCATAACTTTTAAACTTTGCAAGTTCTTCCATTACCTTCCTTAGGTAGGCCCTAATTCTTTCTCCTCGTACCTCATACTCCTCTTTCACCTGTCCGGCCACTAGCTGAGAAGTGTACCAGTGTTTGTCCCTTAATCACCGTCCTTGGTACATACTCGATGTCAAATTGACTCAACTATACCAACCATTTCAAGAGTCGACCTGAAGTTTCAGGCTTTTGTAAGGCTTGCCTTAACAGGTGGTTCGTGAGGACTCATATGGTGTGGGCCTGGAAATAGTGCTAAAGCTTTCTTGAGACCAACATCAAGGTGATGGCTAACTGTTCCATCTGGGTGTATCTAGACTCAGCATCCAGGAGCCTATTGCTTACGTAGTCAACCGGTAACTAGATCCCTTCAACTCTGATTAGTACTGAGCTAACGGCATGTTTGGATACAGAGAGGTATAAGTTTAGCTTCTCGCCTGGTATGGGTTTTGATAGGATAGAGGGTCTGCCAAGGTGCTCTGTTAGCCTCTGAAAGGCCTCTTCACATTGTGGTGTCCACTCAAAACATTTGCCTCCCTTCAAGGCATCAAAAAAGGGAGCGCATTTATCAGTCGCCTTAGATATGAACCTATTAAAGGCGGCGACGCATCTTTGGACCTCTTTTAGTTTCGCGGGAGACCTCATATCCTGCGTGACTTTTATCTTCTCCGGGTTCACCTCTATTCCTTAATAACTGACCATGAAGCCAAGGAACTTTCTTGACCCGACCCCAAAAGTGCATTTCAAAGGATTTAACTTCATGTAATATTTCCTTAATACATCAAACATTTCGCCCAAGTGGTCGATGGGCTGTCCTGACTTGACATTTTTTACCAGCATATCATCGACATATACCTCCATCGTTCGTCTGATTTGGTTAACAAACATCTTATTCACTAGTCTTTGGTATGTTGCCCATGCGTTCTTCAAGCCAAAGGGCATCACCTTGTAGTAGTAGAAGCCCCTGTCAGTTATGAACTACGTGTGCTCTTCATTGGATGGATTCATTGGAATTTGGTTGTAGCCGGAGTAAGTGTCCATGAAACATAACAGCTCATGCCTAACAGTGGCGTTGACCATCTCATCTATTCGAGGAAGCAAGAAACCGTCTTTTGGGTAGGTTTTATTGAGGCCACTGAAATTGACACATATTCACCACGTCTCATTAAGTTTGATTACCAGAACAGGGTTTGAAACCCATCTAGGTTAGTGAGCCTCCCTAATGAAGCCATTATCAATGAGTTTTTCGACCTCTTCCTTTAAAACCTCATACCTTTCTGGATTCCTCGGTCGACGCTTTTGACGTTTAGGGGGATAAATGGGGTCGACGTTCAGAGTATGGCACATGACTTAGGAGTCGATGTCTTCCATGTCTGCGTGTGTCCAGGCAAACACATCCAAATTCTTCTTTAGGAACTCTTTAACCTCGATTCTGAACGCCGACAGAAGATCCGACCCTATCTTTAGTATCCTCGTCAGTTCTCGTTAATCCACCTAGACTTTCACCAGCTGCTCGATTGGTTGAGACCATGTTTCTTCCGTGACTCTAGGATCTATGTCCTCAATCGGTCCCTATTGTACCATTCTCACTTCCTGTTTTCCTGGCTAATCATACCCGCGTATGGCGTCCGAGTATGCTACTCTGGACTCGTATTGGTTGCTCTTCATTTCCCTTACGCCCTTGGGTGTTAGGAACTTAACCTTTTGGTAATAAATGGAGCTTATTGCTTTCAGTGCGTGAAGGGTCGGCCTTTCAATTACGGCGTTATATTATCACCATAAAATCCGCCATTGTGGTTGCCTGCCTGGGTTTTTCTCCCGCAGTTATTGGCAGCCGAATCGTCCCTTGGGGGATGACGGAGTCTCCCGTGAACCCATATAATGGCCAAGACGTTTTCTCTAATTGCACCTTGGGAATTCTCATTTTTTCCAAGTTGTCAGAGTACAAAATGTCCACCGAGCTCCCGTTGTCCACCAGGATCCTGCACACAGTATGGTTCCCAATAATTACCTCTACAACCAAGGCATCATTTTGGGGCAAATGGACTCCATTGGCATCCTCCTTAGTGAATGCCACATCAGAACCACTAAATTTTGTTGGTATACCTGCCTAGCCTCATGGGCATAACTTTTTTAGAATCTCATTGAGTCCCCGCCCCCCGAGGTATGGCCCTTCGTGTACGGTCCTTATGACGCCAACTGGTTCGTTATCTTCCCCTTGTCGATTCTCCTATTGACGTCGACCGTCATTTCTGGGACCATGACCTCACCGTTTAGCCTTAAATTCTTGCAATCTCCCCTCACAAATCAACCTTTTACTGTCATCCTTCAGGTCGGCACAGTTGTTCGTGTTGTGGTTGACGTCACTGTGGAACCGACAATACTTGTTCTGGCTTTTTCGGTTTGGGTCCGACTTCATCAGTTATGGTCGACGCAACAAGTTGCTTCATCTAACCTGGTTGAATACTTCCTCAACACCTACAGCAAGCTCTTGGTAGGAGTCATACCTTTGGAATGGGCGAGGCCTTCGATTCTCATCTTGCCTTAGCTTCTTTGTCTCTGGGGGTTTTGGCACTGACACGGCCTGTTTATCTTCGTTTCCCCTGCCTTATCATTTCTAATTCTCTTGCTTCCCCGAGGCTGATCCTTATTCTGGTCCATTATTCTTATTCGACCTGTACTCGGGATCATTCTCGTCGGTCTCCTCCGCGTTGATATACCCTTGTGCTCGCGGCATAAATTCTTTATAGGTGGCTGGTGGTTTCTAGTTTAGGTCATGCTTAAACGTCGTGGTTTTCTTCATACTGGATAGGGCTCCCATCAGAGCCTTTATGTCCGTCATATCCGTTGTAGCGGCGACGGCTTCTCCGTACCTTGCAAGCCATTCTTTTCATGACTTGTTTGGCTTCTAGTATACCATCGTTAAGTTTTTCTTTGGCGGGATATACTTTTTTACTCCGATGAACTGAAGGGAGAAGGTTTCCTTCAGCTCTTCCCAGCTGGAGATGGACTCAGGTTTGAGTCTTTAGAACCATCTTTGGGTGGAGTCCTTCAAGTGGTTCCGGAACGCTCGACACATTATTTCCTCCACATATCCATGCAGAAGCATGTGTCCAGTGTACATTTTCAAGTGATCGTCGAGATCCCCTCTACCATCGTACGGTGGGATCGTCGGGGACTTGTATTTGTCGGGTAAAGGCAGTGCCACGATCTCGGTGGTAAATGGATGGTCGTGTGTTCGGTTGGGGATGATGTCGACGTTGACCACCTCCGTCACCTGTCCTAGGTTTTTCTATAAGTGGCTCACCTAGCTCTTGACGTCTTTCTTTAAGCCGGCAACGTCACCTATGAACTTTTCTTCTAGGCTCGTCAGACGCTCCATAATATCTCTAGCCTTTTCTGTAAAGATTGCTGAGCTAGCCCCGCTCGAGGCTCTTGCCTTCCTCCTGTTCCGCTTATTCTTTAGGTCTTCGCCCTTTTGCACCGACCACAAATCTCCTGGGATGTTCTTTCTCGGGTTCCGGAGGGCGCCTTATGGTTGTCCAGGCTGTCGAGTGCTCTTCTCTCTTGGGTTCGTCGCCTAGCTGCCCTTTGTTGGCTACCAAAGGACTTGGACGGTCAAGGTCTCTGGTTGTCTCCTCTGGTGTTTTCACTGTCCCCGACGTCTTCCAGGGCACCTTGGCGGTCACCAGCATTCTGGTTCCCAACCATGGCAGCTCTTGGTGGTCTCAGGGCATCTTCCAAGGAAGGCTTAAAGTTTCTCCCTTTTAACCGCTCAACAACAGTCATTAGTACCCGAACCAAGTCGGTCAGAGTGTTCACCTGGGCCTGCATCTGTACCGGGTCAGGCTGTGGCTCGCCTGGGGGCGGAACTTCATCCTTTGCCGGAGGTTGATTCAACTAGTCAGGCTGATTCCTTGCACTCCCACTGTTGGTTGGATGCGTAGTATTTTCCTCCGTCTAGTTGTTTGGATTTGAAGTGCCATTTCTTCTCTTTGGAGCCATGGTTGTTTTTTGTCCGAGGTCAAACACGTAAACCAGAGATTCTGGGTTCGATCCCTAGCGAAGTTGCTAATTGTTGACGGTCAAATTTCATCAACAAGACCGTACCGGATTACCCCACGGTAGCCCATTTAGTTACTGGTTCGAAACTTGTGTTTTAACTAAATATGCTAGTATATAGGTGTGTTTTTGGTGGATTGCCAAGTAAATATTATGACCTTTCTGAAATTAAGGACGCGCTAAGATTTTTATAGTGGTTTACCCTTATAGAAAAATGGCTACATCTACTGTATTACATTTCTCCAGTGGCTTTTTCCTTTTTATAGTTGAGAAGCTCTCTCTTGCACCCATCCCAGGGTGGGCTGCTTTTTGGGCTTTCTGACAGTTCCAAATGGTTCATCCACTCGAGTGGGCTGCCATCTCGTCTGTCCAATCCATAGCCTACCATCGTCCTTTAGATTGTTCACTCATCTAATTTGTCCCCCCATTATGGCTCTGTAGATCCTCTGTAATACCAATTGATCCGTTCTAGGCAGTTTAAGGGGCTTGTAATCATTACCTGTGCAGCTGACCTTCTCCCAACCCAGACGCCACCTTGGGATTCTAACGTGTCACCTCAAGGTTCTTTCTCGGGATACGGGTGCAGTTGCTCGAGCCTTCGCCTTTGCGCTTGCGCCAAAAGACGTCGTTCGTGGTCTATCGGTCGATCCTATCATGACACTTGACACGGTACTATCAAGCCTCGACTGAGTACATGGGATCAACGGTATATCTCCCCTTATGTACTCGGCTCTGGTATCATGCAGAGGGGGAAAATCTTCCTAAGCGTCGACAGCTATATGGCGTGACAGGCATTGGACCACGTGGAGCATGGTCATTGTCCGACGTGTCTCTATGAATTTTCCCACACAACAGTTGTCATGCTCTCATACTCGGATTGAACTAAATTCTATCACTGTGGATCACCTCTAATACTAGAAAATAGAAAAGAATTATTAGAATATTTCGAATCCTAGTTAGAAGAAAGTACATGAACCTTTTGGTTAGGTCATTTAATCATGATTTTAATTAATCTAGATTGTTATTAAGCGTAATAAGAGTTCATTGTTAGTTTATAGTTTCTTCTAAAAACTTAAGTTTGTTACGATCAACAATAAGTATGTATGGGTCATTAGAAATCCAACGCGTGAATATTTAAGAGAGAATGAGGGAGATAAGCCATATTAAAAGAGGAATAAGAAGTAGAAAAAAAAAAACGAAAAATATCACGTAATTTGGTTAAAATTATTATTTATACTACTCTACTCAAAAAATAAACAATTATCAATCAATTAATAAAGAGAAAATATAAGGTTATAATCACACTCATTTATTTAGAATGGCATAAATAATAAAAATTCTGAAGATATTCTTATTTAAATACAAACTTATTCCCAACAAAAACCCTAGCACCTATTCCCCTAGAGGTGAAAGTTTGGGCAGGGCCAAACGGGCTGACCTAATGCCCAACACTGTTGGTCCGGCATCGTCCCGTCATGTCCCACTTAAGTGTTCAGGCCGCCCCAATCCGTTCGAAACCCTCGAGCCGAGGTTTTAAGCCCAAAACCTTATTCAACCAAGCCCAAACACCTTTTTTTATAATTTTTCTTTAAAATGCCTTATAATTTCAGGTCGGCTCAGCCCAATCTTAGGCCCAATGGACTTTAGGGTAAGGTTAGGCCAACCATCCTCCTTTAGGGCCGACATGGTGAAAATAACGGGTTGCGCCAGATCGGCCTGAAATTCCCACAACAGACTAAACCGGGTAGGTCAAACTTTCACCTTCATTCCTCCCTCTTTCCCCTCACGGCTCTCTCTCTCTCCTTGCAACAAGTCTTCCTCTTTCCTCTAGCCCCAAATTTGAAATCTCACACTAGCTCTCCACCATTGCTTCCTCTCCAAACTACCGCCAATAGCTGACTGCCGAGGAATAGGGAGAATTTCGATCATGTGACAATAGATTACTGCCTTGCTGGAGATACAACGACCCAATACCAGATACGGAGACAAGCTAATTCACTAATCTTCGCAACGATGAAGTTGCGGCTTCATTATGATCGTCGACGTCAATTGTCTCTCCTCTGTTCAATATGAACGTGTTCATCACAGAGAAAGAGAGAGAAGAGGAGAAGAGCACAATTAGAGAAAGATGAGCAACAGAGAGATAGAAAACGAGACGGGAGAGAGAGAAGATAAAGATACAAAGAGAGAAAAAAAATAAAAATAAAATAGAAAATAAATATTTAAAATTGAAAATCGCTTATTAATTTCTAATCTTTAGTAAATAGACTATTTACTTCCACAAGTTTCAAAAGTTGGTCTATTGACTATAATTTCACAATGTTTTAATTATAAGCTCGAAACTCTTCAGTAGACCAACACGTAATGATAATAGTGCATAGTGCACTTAGAAGAGTTTGAATTCATAAACCATTTATTCTGATAGCATGTTAGTTCACAATTTCTCTAAAGAACTTAAATTGTTCAGAATTAAGCTAACTATACTTTTATATTTTAACAATATTCATGCTTAAAAAATAGTGATAAATTATTGTGTCATTTCAGCAAATAACGTAATGCTATTTGAATGTATATTTATGCATATATTTTGTAAATAGTAGAAAAGTCAAGTGGACAATAGATGACCAAAATGAATTTTGGAGTATAAAGCATGAATATTTGGTGCGTATAGGCCTCACGAACTGGGCACGGTTGGTGAGAAGCAGTCAGTCTAATCGCATTTGCCTTATCAATCCTATTATTGAATGTTATCAACGTCCACATCAATTTTTTATATCACTCTTTTATCCACATATTTCTTTGCTCATTTTCTTTTGAACCGTGATTGTATGGAAATAATATTATTGTTTACATATTATCCACTAACTTGTTAATAGTTTGATTTTTCATAGGCTTCTTCTTCTTTTTTTGTTTTTTTTTTTTTTTTTTTTTCATTTGGATGGTTTTTTCTTGAAGCTTTCTAATGAAGCATATGCCAAGGAGTGTACAAAGTGCTAGTTTCGGCTAGCTCTCATATTGGAAACTTCTCCTCAACAATTTACATTATTTGCCTGTTTTGTCGCCTTTGTTGTTTCTGTTTGACCTTTTGGTTGAATATTTTTTTTTAACTATAATATTGGATGGAGAGCTTAGAGTGAGTGATGAAATTACTACTATAAGTAGTACACATATATACTAAATTATGCCAATATTTTTACAGCACCAACTAGTGAAAATAACTAATTGTAAGAGATGAATATATAGAAGAGATGATAAGTTTCCCTAAAAGAAAAAAAGATGATAATATTTTATTTTGGTACGAATGCCATTAAATATTAGGAAATCCAATTGCCACATTACATAATATATAAGAATTGATATGTACATGTTATGGTGGTTAAAATCTTAATTCATTATTAGTTATATGAAATTTGTATAGGTGATTTTTAAAATAAATGAATCATACTATTCAATCCTCAAAACCCACACACAAATTGAATTGTACGAGTTCATGATTCAAGATATTGAAAAATATTTTGAATTTTGAAATTATGTAGGGCTCATTTAGTTCGTTGATTCGAGTTTTTAATTCGAGTTGAGATGTGATTTTATGTGAGAGTTTTTTACTGTAGCAAAAAAGTTAAATGTGATTGTTTGTGAGAGCTTTTTACTGTAGCAAAACTCGAATTCTAAACTTGAGTTAATTTTAACAAAAAACTGACAAAGACCGGATAAAAGTTATATTATATGTTTACATACAATCAAAGGCCTCATTCACTTCGCGGATTCGAATTTTCAATTCGAGCTGAGATGTGACATTTTCTGAGAGCTTTTTACTGTAGCAGAAAAAGTTAGATGTAACATTTTCTGAGAGCTTTTTATTGTAAAAACTTAAAACTAAAAACTCAAATCAGTAAAGTGAACGATGCTTAAATAAAACGATAATAGTTAACAATTAAGATAACTGCATTTCCCCACCAAAAAAAATAATAATGTAATTGAAAAGAGCACTTCAGGGTTAAAATTTTGCTACCGGTCTCATTAAATGAGTAAGTGAAGCCTAATTTAATGAGATTCATTATTTTATGAATAATGTGTTTTATTTTTAAATAAAAATTATTTTTAAAATAGAAAATTTTCAAACGTATTAATAAATTATATTTTTTTTAATTATTAAATTTACATATATTTTTTTATTTTACGTAATTTTATATAAATTTAATTAATAAAAATTTTAACTTGTCATGTGGTACCGTCTTTAAATTTTGACAAAGACATGTTCCCACAAATTTTCTCAGTGGTGGGTGCATTTTTATTATTTTTATTAGAAAGTATGCGTATAGCACCTATAGGCTCTAGGCAGTAGCTTACCAGATGAATGATATTCTTTTAGTTTTTTTTATACAACAAAATTAAATTAGAACGAAAAAAATTTTAAAAAAAATATTATATTAAAAATTTAAATTTATTAAATTAAAAACTCAGTAAAACAACCAAACCAAAGAGAATAAAGAATATAAAGACATAATCCTCTTTTTATTCAATAAATAAAAAATGTATATGCCAGAAAATAAATGGCCTAGTTGGTTCAAAGCATATAGACATCACTTATAGCAAGCAGTAGTATCTAATGGCGATCGTGTCAAAATTATGGTGTTGAAATTTAGCAAAAGTCCTATCGAATATTATTATTTGTTAGTGTTATATATCCTATATACTGAATCAAAAACTGCCGTATTTTGCCTGCTAAAGCTAGCCTATCACTTTTCGATGCTAGGTACCTAGTTTTTCTTAACTATCAAAATGGGCCTTTGAATTTGCAGTTGAGGCCAGAAGAATATACAACAATTGTTTTACACCGTGGCAGAAGAATTTAAGCCTACCAGTAGAGATTAGCTCAACTGCCAAAACGGTCACTATTTAAATTATTGGTTTCATACGTCATCCATCAGCATCAGGATTTTTTTCTTCCAAAATAAATAACTGATCATAATTAATATTTATTACATAAATTTCATAGAAAATGTCTTTCATCCGGCAAACACTGTTTGTCTAATTGATCTAACAGTTTAATTTGAGCTGTCTGACTATATATGGAGGGTTAGAATTTAATAAGGGCAGGCTACGAAATTTTAAAATGGCTTAGACTTGCATGCTATCAATAATAAACATGATTAAGTTAATAGGTTTCGGAGCATAAAGTCTTGTTCATTTTACATATTTAAGTTAAAAATAGATTAATTTATGTGAAAGAAAAAATATAGTACAAAATATTGAATTTAAATTTTTATGAAAGAAATATTTTAACAAAAACTTAAATTGTGATTTGAACTAACAAAATAAACGAGATGTAAATATATTAAAAAACTAAAATCCATTTATAAACAACTATGTTCTTGTGAATATTACTTTAATTAGAACAGTTACTCCAACGGTTTATGTGATTTATATCAATTACCTAGCCGGTGTTGTAATACTGCACTCATTTTCCAACTCTTCTTTTTTTCCCTTGAATTCAACCTTTAGTGCAACATATATATTACACGTCTACTAATATAGACCACACTTGTAATGGATTATTCTCCTATTGTATAAAATTATTTTACATCAAACTTTTTGTTGCTACATCCTGTGATTTTTTTCTTCATTTCATGAAACCATATGTTTATTGACTTAGAATTCATACACATTTTGTTTATATATCTCTATCGCTTGCTAAATTTTTCTCCAAAACGGCTTAGATGAATCTTTAATGTCAGTTTATTGGTATGAGGTTTTACAATATATCTACTTACAATCATGTTACTATATTTTAAGACAGGATACAACATAATGAGACCTGTTACAACCTCACAAATTTAGTTTTACAAATCTTTATACAATAATGCAGCAATCTTTTACATACTTATTGCTTTATTCGCGAAAGTACAAGTGTTACACTTGTAACAGACCTGATTTCAATTCAGCCGTTTCAGCGATGTTACCATCTTATAAACTTGTTACTACAAATAATTGTAAGTGTTACACCCTGTAACAGATCTTGATTTCAATTCAGCCGTTTCAGCGATGTTACTACCTTGTAAACTTATTACCACAAAAAATTTACAATGGGTTCGCAATATTTCTTGAAAATCTTTCATTTTCGGTTTCTTATTCCATTATTTTCTTCATTCTCTTTACTAGTTTTGCCATTGATTTCAGAGGTGTTACATACTTCTCTTAAAGCTACTACTATATACTTCTAAGTTCGTCACGCTAATTGGTCAGACAAACAGTGCCTGCCGGACTAAAGACTAAACCAAATTTCATAAACGTCTCCATATTTTGTATTTTATTTCAACACGTCTACGAATTCTTAAACCAGTTAATTTCACTCTTACATTATGTACATTACTTCAAAATACTCTTTCATTTATAAACAAACATAATGATGATATGAAACTACTTATACATTTATAAATGCTTCTTAAATTATTGATTTTAATTCAATTTATCCTATGATATTTTAGAAAAAAATAGGAGCAGATTGAGACAAAACAAATAGTTTAAAGAGCATGAAATAATATTGGTATATGGGCTGTTTTGAACCATTTTCAGGAGGAGAAATAAACTCTTTTCATAATTCAGAGTGTACTGAAACATGGTACAAAATTCAGGGGATTTATGAATTATTTATTTCATGGAGGATACAGTCGCAGTACTCACTTAATTGGCCAATTTCATATATCTATCATGATTCAAATATATCCATTAATATGCACTTCGGTCCATGCTAAACTAAATGGCAGCATATGATCAAATTTCATTATTCAAATAGTACTTTCTCCAGCAACTTCTCAATTTCCACACATAGGTGGAACGATTATGTGGAAAAGAGAACCTTTTAGTTGACTTGTCCCAACAATTTTTCTTATCAAATTTGTTGAAATATCCGGACCACCGATTATTCGATCTTTGAAAAATTGTTTTCTAGTGCATAAAGCATTAATTATGCACCAACTATGGGCTCTAATAATTAATTTGGTACATAAAAATCAACACTACTTGTAAAATAACTACTACTAATCATATACGTGTCAACTTCACACATTTATACATATATCGTGTATTTATTATGACTCTTTTTTTTTTAATAAACGGTAAAAAAAAAAGGCATAAATCAAAGTCGCGTCACCTGACTATTACATTCCAACTAGCTAATTTTATAAATTGAAATCATAATTTAAATTAGTGGGGTTTCTTGTAAAAATCATGATCTTATCTTTTGTTACAATATCACAAATGGAACATGATTTGAGTTTGCGAAATATACATCTTGCAAAATGTACAGTTTTTGACATATATGTGTTATGCAAGTTCCTGATTGACAACCACATTTTTGTTTGTCGACCCTTCTACTCACTTTTAGAATGTGGTTTATGATGCACGTGTTACCGCCTCATTTGGTGGTTATCTCTTGCTTGATTCTCTCTCACTTTCCCCCAATGGCCGCTTGTGAATACAAATATGCACTCATGGATTGATTGAAGAACTCCACACAATTCCTTTCAATATCAAACTCAACTCATTAATGTCTGCAAGAAATTAAAAAAGTGGTGTTTTTTTTTTTTTTATTAGGATCGTATATCAATAAATCGAAATATATTTTATCTTCATGCATCCACTTCTTTTGGTCTGCTTTTCCATGCACATCTCATAACGAATGTACGCACACATCTTCAGTTGTTGATGGCGGCTTGAACTTTTTTTATTTAAATTAAAAAGTTGAAAAATATAGTTTGAACTTGAAATCCGAGCTCGTGTTTGTATTTTTTTTTTTTTTTATTGAGCTGTAGGTTTAAAATAGATAATGAAGTTTGAAATTAAGAATTGTGAGTTTAGACCCTCTCCTCAAATATGGATCTAAACACAAGTTTAAAACCGGGCGCTCATGGATTCAAATTTGCGAACTCATGAGCTAAATGAGGGCAAAATCTTCTCATGTTTTTTAATACCATAGCCTAAAAATATTATAATTCTCCAAAACGTGATGGTCAAGTTTCTTTCAATATGATTAAATTGGAATGGAGTTGAAGAGCATCTCATTGATGTTGAAACTCGAAAGTTATATGATTGTCCTTGATTGGATGCAAGGAGAGAAGATCGTCAACTGTGGATGAAAGAAGGTGGCGGGCAATGTTCTTAATTATTAGAATCATGGGTAATTAGACAAGATTTGTTGTCACCGTACTTTTATGGGGCCATAGCATCCTGCCCTTAAGTATCAATTTGGTCCCACAACAACAATAAAAAATATACAGAATCCACGCGTTAACTAGTTTTTGTCATTGTCCTTTTGGTTTAACACTTTCCTAAGCGTGATTTTGCCCCACTAAGTGTAGTTCCACTCACTTTCGTTCGTCGTATTAAATAAGTCAAGCACATACGCACAAAATATTTTTTGTAACAAATTTAAATATCTTGTTCAAATGTCTTGCAGGACAGTTGAGATATCATTTCCAAAGATTGATTTTTCTGGCTCATTCAATGAAAATAAGATTTACTATTGAGGACGCGTTTACTTCGCATGAAAGGGGAAAAAAAAAAAAAAAAGAGTGATTATTTTTAACACTTAACCGTGTGTTTCCTTACAAAATGATCAGCAACGAGAGTTTACAATACACAAAATAAGCACCTCTTAATAATGATTTCTGGTTAAAATGCCGACAATAAATGCCAAATTTACTTATATTTAAAAAAATCACATGCTATAAGCTAATAACTGTTCAATTATTTATAAAATCATTTTAATAATTACTTTAGCTAGATTTCTATGACTACAAAGTAAGATTCTTTTTTGTGACACCATCTATTAGATAAGTAAATAATACGTACTAAAAAGAAATATTAATCATAATTGTATTATTTTATTTCTTCTAATCCCATTTTATCGTTTGGTCAACATGTCCATAGTCTATAATCAAATTATACTGTAGAAAAATGTAATTCTCTGGATTATCCCTATTTTTTGAAAGGAAATCACGGCTAATATTAAACCAATTATAAGTTCACATTACAACTAGAGATTCACGTTAATCCTGGAAACTAAGCCCTGTATATATATAATCCAAGGGCTCCACGTTGAAGTATGGAGGAAACTTTTGTTTATTTATATCTATTATTATACATCTCTAAAGAACTAAAGAGATCATGGCCAGACTGATACAGTTACCTTACCTTTTTCTTCTAAATTCTTTTAGAGCAGGATAAATTTTTGGCTGACGTGTTTCACTACCATTGGTCGACACAATGAATTTTGTGTCCATATTTTGTTCCCCTTGTTCAATCCTCGGCACATTAAAATAAAACGACTAGTAAAATATGGCTGCTCATGATCGGCTCTCTCTAGAGCCTCTCTTTTTTTCCCTTTTTTTAAAATTAAATAAAAAGTTATTATTTCCATCTTCTAGGGATACTGGGAATGAAAGGCCACTAACCGCGCATATATAAATATATCTTCTAGGGTTAGGGTTATTACTTATTAGGCACTAACTCCATACCTTATATATATATATATATACACACATATAAGTAACAAAACCAATATATATATATATATAATAGCTATATATATAGCCATCGCCATATATAGCAAACCCTTTTTCCTTTTCTTTTTTTCCTTTTTAAACGGAAGATTCCCCTTTGTAGAATTTGGGTGATCTACAAGGGCAATACAAGCTTAGACAATTAAGGAAATAGAAATCCACTCCAAAATAATTATAATGAAGAAGCGGCAAGTTGTGGTGAGAAGAGACAAGTCCAGTACAAGCTCTTCTGTGGTGAGAAGTACGGTGAGGTACGGAGAATGCCAGAAGAACCACGCCGCCAACATCGGAGGCTACGCTGTCGACGGATGCAGGGAATTCATGGCAAGCGGCGACGAGGGCACGCGAGAGGCACTCACGTGCGCCGCCTGCGGCTGCCACCGGAATTTCCACAGAAGGGAAGAGGAGACTGAGGTCGTTTGTGAGTACTCTCCGCCTAATTATAACTCTTCTCGACGGTAGTACTTTTATAATTTCCTAAGTGTGAATAGTGAATCAAAAGGGAACTTCTCTTTTATTGTTTTTTTTTTTTTTTGGCTTTGTTTGTGTGTGAACAATTTAACTGATTATTGTTTGTTGCGGGTTGTGATGGAATCGTTCCTGTAAAGCATATATATTATCAGCACAAAACAAAAGGAATCAAACTCTCGGATGAGAAATATCAAATTTGAATATAATATTGCATATTTTTTAATTTGTGATTCTAAACCTTTTTTTTAACTGCTTCTCTAGGAGAGTTAGAGAAGTTATTGAACTCATTCATTTCACCCATTCGAGTTGAGAATTTAAATTATTGTAGAGGAAAATGTTGGATTTAAATTTTTATGAGAGAAAATACTATAACAAAAACTTGAGTTGTGATTCAAACTAGCAAAACTAATGGGAACTTTTTATATGTGTTCAGTTCATATCATCTACGTGAAATTATACTCTTTATATTGAAATTGAGGATGTCAAGTTTGGTCTCACTTGACGATCATAGAAAGCTTTTAACTATTGAGTAAACCAAATTACCGTTAACACTTTGATCAATAATGTTATTTATGAACAAAACTTTGGTAAATGAAAATGTAATTACATATATATAGCTTGTGTAAGAGTAATTGAATGACTCCATTTGGGTTGATCAAGTTTTTTTTAGATGTAAATACTTGTATAATTTGTAGCGAAGCTTGTAATTCTGTTTGAGTATGGCATTAATCCATTTTTACAAAGTAGAACTAATTACACACTGCATACATATATATTGTATTTATATTTATATGTATATGTATAACATTATCTATGCCTATCAGTTTCACATTAGAGTTAAATTATAATTTATATGAAAACCAAAAATAAGGAAGCCAAAATGGGCAACTTACTGAATTCTTGGAATGAAAATAGGTTAAGGTACGTATTTCATGAGTACCAAAAGAACAAAGTATGTTTATCTTCCTTACAATAATGTAGCATTTAGAATATCACATTTTAAAAAGGCCCACACATATCCAATCATGTCATCGGCATATTTTAAAACATCTTGCACGAAACAAAAGGCAACTAAGCTCATTATAAAAACAGAACTGATAAGGTTGTAGAGATGTCCCTCCTCTCCTTTTGGTCGTCAGTGGGTTTGGTTAGAACCTAACAAAACAAAGGAAGAATAAAGAAAAGCAGGCTGTTTGTGTGTGTGTGTGTGTGTGTGTGTGTGTGTGTTATATGGATAAATTATTTGGCGTTGGATGTATATAGTACTTCTAGATTTACTTTGAGCCATCTTTACTCCTCAAATACTCTTGATGATCATGATCATCATAAGATCAATGCTCGGATTTGATTTATTTGGCCTTTGCAAGTTGTAATCAAAAGGCTCTCATTTTTCAAAGGATGTGATGAGTTATACACTATTTTGGTGATTGTCCTTGAACATTATTGTTGTTCTTCCTTTTTCCTTTTTAACAATATTTGAGTTGGGATTTAGTATCAAAGTAGGATTTCAATGTCAACTTACTTGGAACCTTTATACTTATTTTTCTGATGCTGGTTATCTTCCCTCTCATCGTTTATTAAAGAAATCCACTATAGTTTGTTCAGTATCATTAAAAAAGAAGCACACACGTGACATATATACTCTAAAGAACACTTTTTTTTCACTTTTGAAGCGTGAAGTGAGCTCAAGAGAAATGTTAGCATCACTTTTTCTGTCACTCACTTTATCACTTTCAGCGTTCACTATCTGATACATGAACTCTACTAACATGATATATTATTATTTAATCAGAATATGAGATAATAAAGTAAACGTGTCCGACAATAAATGTAAAAAGTGACAAAAACAATAATGCTTGCCATGGTATAATATTGTTTATATTTAGTTATAGAAAACAAAAGAGAGAAGGTATATTGCTTATCGAAGATACAAGAGTAGCTGAAACATCCAACTAAGCTCTGATTGCACCAAATCTTTTGTATTAATGTTCATTGGAGCATTATTTTGAAGTTCATTTTCAGGATATATTTGAAGATCTCTTTTTTCCCATCTCCTTTTGATGAATTGCAAGGCCAGTACCATGTATATTTACCTCCAAAAGGAGAAAAAAATTCCCTAATTATGTGTATTACTTACAATATAAATAGAATTGTTTCATAACTGGTCGAGTGTTGTCAAATATGATTACCATAGTCCAAGATTAGCATTTATATTTTGGTGATTATGTACTAGAAAAACTACCTAAATTGCCTTATAACTGTCGTCTAATTCTTTAACACGGTTATTAACGGTCGTTAAATCTTAAATTTCTACTAATGATATTTTTAACAACAAAGAAATATATTTTTCTAATACAAAAAACTAAGCAGAGTACAAACAGGATATATAGCAGAAACGAAGATAATTAGTGTTAAACATTTATTTATTCATTCATTCATTTTTCATTTATTTATTTTAAGCTGTTAAGCATTTATTATTGTGGATATATAATTGAAAGATATGTACATCTTGGAGACAAAGTCACGATCATATGTTTAAAAAGAATAATAGAAAAACAAAACTATCATTTCTTGGATTTTGTTTTTATGTAAATATTGAAGAGAAGAGGATACAAAATATTAAAGGAACTTCTTTTAGATAGTAAAGCTGAATGATAGATGATGAGTTACATAATGCTTGATTAGATAGAATATTGTCTGCCCGTTCAGCATATTTCAGCATAAGAGGCTTACTTTATCTTCCACATATAGGTTTGATCAAATTAAAGCGAAGTAATTTCTCTTGTCAACTAATTATTTTATTTTTCTTTCTATACATTCCTTGTATCATTACTCCTCTATTATAATATCAAAAAAAAAAAAAAAAAAAAACGGCTATTTTATAAAAGTGAAAAATAAATAAATAAATTACGTAGACACGTAAAAAAAACAAAACAAAAAAGCTTCACAAGTCAATGATAACTATGAGCGGTAACCTAACACAGTCACTTCCAATATTGGTCATTGCATGTGTCATATTATGCTTGCTTTTCCCGTGATAATAAATTGGATGGTGGAAATCCTATCCCGTTACAGTACTTTGTGTAATCATAGACCATATTATATATGAATAAATATAACTTTACATGGGAAAATATTGGTGGTCCACCGAATGATATCTTTTAAAGATATATATATTGTAGGAACTGTCGAATGAAAAGACAATATGCATATGGCTCTTTACTTGGAGAAAGCAATATTAGAGATTAGAGACATATGATAAGATATATAGTTGAAGTCAGGTGCAAACAAGTAAAGACTCAATACAGCTGGGCACATGACCTCCTAAGGTACATATACACACACACACACACACACACATATGTATATGAAAAATATTCATAGCATAGTACGTATATATACATAAGCTAGTATTTTAGAAGACCAAGTTAGCATGTTAGCATGATATATGTGCCACATTATTGGGGTCATACAAGAGTCTATACCATAAATATATGAAGTTCTGTATATATTCAGTCGAATGGCCGTCATGTCCTGTTTTGTTTTTTCTTTCTTTTTTTTTTCTTTTTTTTTTTTAAAGAATGAATGGTGGTTGATTTTGAATGATCTTGTCCTTGTTAATTTTCGACTCTTCCACTCTAATTACAAAATTATTGCATGCACATATTGGCGAGGAAAAATTAATACAAGTTTACTTTAGGAGTCAGAAATTGTAAACCGCCAAAAAGGACCCTGCGTGAAGCAAGCTTATCATCAGCACGATTATAATTACCACAAAACATAATGGAAGTCAGATAAGACGTGGTCCCACTCCAGCGAGATTTTAACGTTCATGCGATTAATTAACGTTACTATGAGAGGGCATACAAAACATAGGTCAAAAACACACTCAAACCATGAGAAATTGATTTAATTGAATTGGTAATTAGCAAATTCATTAGCTTTGACAGCACCTATTAATTAAGCTTTCAAAGACATTTGAAATGCCCAGAAGACTAACAAAACAACCTTTGTAGAAGCCACAATAAGTCCTGAATACATAACACCATAGCTGGTCGGGTTAGGGGAATTCAGCCTAGGATTGAAGGATACAACTAATTAACTTCAATATAACTCTGGAAGCTTTTCTAATTTTGTTTGGAACGCTCAATATTTTATAGATAATTAAGTCCAAAGCAGAATTATTCATCACTCACGTGTCAATAGAATTCGCTTCCTGCATGCAGTGCCACAATGTCGACAAGGCTTGATTAATAATGAATTCGGCATGTTCTTTTGCCCAAAAAAATTCAAAAAAAGACAACTCAAGTTTCAATTTTATTCAAGTTCACGTTCTTTTAATTTTCACCTTTATTCAATTTTACTCAACTTTATTTAAGTTCTAACTTCAACTCAAGTTATAACTCAAATTCAACTTAAAAACTACACTCAAGTTACATTTCAAAAGAACAATCTCGAAATTTTGGCCTTCAAAGATAATTGTGTTTCTGAACTGCCAAATTAAATACAAAATGGAGAAGAATCCAACAACCCATAAACTGTAAACTTGTTTGCTCGTATTATTTTTGAAGGCCGAATTAAGAAAACTTTGAACAGTACTGAAAAAAAAAAAAGATGTCAAAATTTTACAAAACTACATATGAAATTATTAACTATAATAATTAAAAATATTTTGATACAAAGAATTATTTTTCCGACCATTTCATTATAAAAAGGGATATTTTCAAGAATGTTATAAAAAAGATAACACTATTTTATTTCTACCATCAATTATATTCTACGAGATATGAACGGGCTACTTAATGCCAAACCCCCACTCGAATTTTTTATTTTTAAAAATCCTATATATCTAAATGTGTATTTTATTATATTCACAGACACATAAACCCTACTAAAAATTTAAGTATTAATCTTATAGCCCCATTCAATTTTTGTTTTAGTTATTAGCCCCACTAATATAAATTTTTGGCCCCATCACTGCTACTAGATATATATATATATATATATTTATATACTAGTTCAACATAAAATTAGAGTTGAACTTATAAAACATGCATCGCATTTGCATCTCCGGGCATTAATTAGCTTCTTGTGTTCAATCTTTCTTCATTATGGGGTCCGCACGGCAGAACAAGAGCACTTATTTATTTTTCTTTGCCGCCATATATAAGACCTCACCTAATTTGGCAGTGGAGGAGTAGAATCAACACAATTTGTACTCGTAGAAGAAGTGAGACGACGGAATGCGAGAGTGGGCCCTGATTACTCCACATTGAATATTTTCAAACCGAAAGAAAGTTGAGCTGTCTTGTAAGCCTACCCGGTTGGTGTGCTTTCATCTTTCCACCAGGTCAGAGGTTCAAGGGTTTCAAAAATAACCTCTTTTTCTGTTTTTTTTTTTTTTTTTCCTTGTAAATGAATGCTTTTTGAATCGAAAAAAAAAATGTTACGGCGCGCCAACAGTTGCAACAAATAAAGTAACAAGCGAAGAAAGAAAAAAACTCGTAAAATAAATTTCTTACAATATAGTTAGCTTTATAATAGTTATTCCCCCATAGAGTAACATGTTATAAAAATTAGCCTTTTATAGATTTGTCACTTCTTGGCATTAAATCGTGGCCAAGGATTTGGTAACTAGTGAAGAGATTCAAAATATAGGGTCTGGATTAAACCCCCTTATAAAAGGTTATTTTTTTCCAAAAAAAACACTGATGTGAATGAGGCAATGTGAATTGTAACGTGACACATTTTAATTACCACCTTTTATTTGTTTAAAAAACCATACCCACAGCTGTCAGCTGTCTCTACTTGGTTTTTGGAGGTTCTTGGTGAGAGATGTGGGGCAGTCTTGTTGGGTATCTGACTCGTACTAAAGCATGCACATATGCATATATATGAAATATACATATATATATATATATATATATATATGCATGCATGTGTATATGTATGCACATATGTATGCCTGTAATTGTAATTCTTCTTATCGATTGTATTAATTATTAATTATTAAATCTCTTTAAAATTACATTAAATTAAAAAAAATATGTAAAATAAATAATTTTAACACTGATTTAACTTGACGGGTGAGAAAATAAAAAAATTATTGGGAATTTATTTTTTTCTAATTTAAAAAAAAAACTCCTTATCATAATTAAAAAAAAAAGAGAGAGAGACAGACAACCAAAGCTAGCGGGAGGGCATTCTACTAGGCAAACAAGCAAGTGGATGTGATCTTGTGATGATGAAAATGTCGTCTATATTACATTGGTAGGGTTGATCATCTTCTTGGGTCAAGTGAAGTGGGGGCCATGAAATGGGCCGTATGAGTTGTATGGCAAAGCCCATAATCTCGTTTTTCAAGGCCTAGTTTGATGGACGTAAAAGGCTAGGACTAGCATACACTTGTAGGTATCATTTTGAGATTGCCAGTGAGCTTCTTTTTAAGGATTTTTGATAGGACTAGGAGGAATTGAAATTGGAGAGAGGTGTGTTGAATTTAAATTGTAGTTTTAATTTATTTTATCGATTTGTGTTTTCAGTTTTAAATTTTTACAGTAAAAAACTTTTAGAAAATTTTACATCTAACGTTTTTTACTACAGTGAAAAGCTCTTAAAAAATATCACATCTCAGTTCGAATTAAAAATTCAAATCCGCGAAGTGAACGAGGCTTAGTAAGAGAAAAAAATGTAATAAAACGTTAAATTTAAACAAAAAATTGTAAAAAAAAATAATTGTGATTCAAATTATGAAACAAATGCAAACTTCACTAACCAAACAAAAGAAGAATAACGATTGAGCTGCAAACAAAAGAATCGACTATAGACAATCAAAGATTATATATATATAATATATATATATATATATATTTAATTAGAAACTTTAAACCACTCATCTAAGTTACATAAGTCATTACCACCCATAGGTTATAGTAATAAGAATATTTTTCTTTCTTCTCCTCTTAAAATGCGGTTAGGGTTCGACCCTTACAGCTCCACTTTAGACTTTTGTCTGGCCAACGATGACTGATTCAGGGTTTCAATCCAGTGGGAGCACAAATAAGGATCAAAATAAAAACAAAATTAAGTAAAACTTCTTACATCTCTTAGTAATATTTTTTTTATCAAGTATTATGCATAATACATAAGGATATCATGTATATTGTCAACATTTTAATCAACCTTCTAGAATTAATTGAGTTCATAATCCGAATATTTTAATTTTACTAATAAACATATGTTTGAATGCCTTGATATGTTATGTGTGGCTATTGAAGCTAATAATTTTTTGGGAGCAGCCATTTGATACATAAGTACTACAAAGTAAAGCTAAAGGAGGGAAAGTGACAATATAGAAGAGAAACAAAAAATGTTAGTGATACACATTTGTGGAAACTGGAGATGAAAAAAGAAAAAACATATACATAAAGAAACGAAAATGAATGAAAGATAAAGGAGAGAAATAATAAAAAGACGGAGAGAGAAAAAGTCATCTCACATCTGCACATGAGCTAACTAAGAAAAGCCAAAGAGAATAAAGGAAAAGGATTGTTTAACTAAAAACGGAAGGAGAGAAGACTAAAATTAACTAAACTACTAATAAATAATAAGAAACTATATCAACTCAGAGAAAAAAAAAAAAAAAAAAAAAAAAGGAAAAAAGATGGATCTGAATTTGAAAAGGAAGTCCAAATCCAATTAAAGTCTAATAGTATTTGAGTGTGTAGACTAAGACTCTATATTATGTGAGACGCATTTTAAGAATTCATCAGACGTACAATTAGTTTTTGTTTTCTCAATAAGGGCATATGTCTCCACTTATCTTTAGTGGTTAATATGTTGTGCGGCATTAAATATGTAATGGCATGGGTGAAAATCATGATCATTATTCGAGTAGAATTGAGTTATATTCTTTTCATTCCATTATTAGGTCTCGGAATTTTTAAAATGACATTGAGAAGGGGACATGATGGCACCAATGATCCCATTTTTAAGTCAGCAAAAGAGGGAAAAAAATTAAACGGTTACACTAGTCATTCATCATTGTCTATTTTGAAAAAGTTATGAGCTAACTCTTTTCAACTCCAAGGAAAGCCATGCAAACTTGCAAGGCATACACAAATCAGCAAACTGCAAGAAAGTCTCAACAAAATAGAGCTTTGCATACAGCTTGTTTAGAGCATTCGTATAATAATCCAGTTAATTCCCATATAATTTTGTCTCAATCTATTACGAGAGCTAGATCCACTGTCACACATATGGTCGAAGTGTTGAGATTGCCACTCTTTCACTCAAAAATGTCCAAGGAGACTTTTTATCACTAGGAAACTGCATTTTGAAAAATAACCCTACCTTTTTTAGAACACAACGAAATTAGGTTTTAAGATTTTTCATATGTTCTTTGTCGAACTCATGACGTTATATTATTACCATTTATATATATTGAAAACATACAGAATGACAAAATAATTTTACGGATATTGATCGAAATTCCAACCAACTGATTTTTCTTCCTACTCTCTTTATTTTTTGAGTTGACTGACTTATTTGCACCTTTGTAAATTTGAAAATAACGATGTTGAATCTTTTCTAGAATCACAGATCTTAACTCTTATAATAGAAGATTTTTGGTTTTGATTTCTCTACGATCGACAATATTCACATGAAACCAAAGAGCAATCCCAAAGAAGTTTCTCAAACTCTCAAAGTGTATTATTTACAAAATTCCGAAATTATTTTCCTCACAAAATGTCCCTAGCAATAACAATTTGCCCAAGTACTACAAGAGAGGAAAATGAGGTTTTTTTTTTTTTTTTTTTTCTTTCTTGTAAGACTCGCACCAATTCAATGGACTGGCGGGAGTACTTCCAGCCAATCTTTCCCCCCATAATCATATAACTTACGTCATGAAAAAATTCAAACGATGATTTTTCTTACGCAATTTATGAAAGTGCCTCAATAATAATCACTATTACTTATATGCAAATTACTCTGCCTATAATATAGTTTTACAGGGAAAACTTTTTTTTTTTTTTTTGGTAATCTTTTAATATATCAATGAACCTTAATCTTTGTATTCGAAAAATCACAAGTTACTTTCCTAGTCATGATTTGCATGAAACCCCGGTAGTACTCATGAAGATTTGATCAAAGAGGACACATATTGGAGGCACTACTCCATTGGACCTACTACCAAATGCACATGCCAACTATTTCGCTTAGAAATATAAAACCAATCAGGTGAGCTAACGACCAACCTCGATGATATACGTATCGTAAAACCTCCTATTATAAAGCTGGTTATATTTAGGGCATAGATAATCTTTTGTCATATTATGTAATTCTTGCTTGATATAGATGGCCTTTTCTAGAGAAGTATTAAGGAAATCAAATCATGTTGAAGTACAACTCAAAACCAACTCTCCTTCTAATCCATATGTTACATGAAACATATACAATTAAACGCGGGCCCGCCTGCTAATAGCTTACAATATAAACATTTGCGATCCAACTAGTGTATTGAAATTGGAGATTTTAATTTCAAATTCTTGCAACCAAGTACACTCTAATTTTTCTCTTTTCACGAGCTACGTGTTAACGGAGTTTAATTTACTATGTTTCTAATGGAGTTATAAGTAGAGATGCAAGAATGGGCCGGATCGGCCCGTTCTTCTTAGGCCCACGCGGGCCAGGCTGACCTGTATAAGAATGACCTTGGCCCAACCCACATCACGGACTAATTTTACGTGGGTTAGGCTGGGCCGTGCCGCAAGCCAGGATGGGCCATGCCATGGGCTTTGAATAGGCTGGCCCATTCAAGGCCCATCATGGGTTTAGATGGGCCCGCCCATCTAAACATGTAATTTTTAATTTTTTATTTTTTAATTTTTTATTTATTAAAGTTTTAAACAAGTTAACAAATATATAAGTTTGAATAGTCAATGGAAATATAAAAAATGATATTTTATTTACGATTATCTTATTAAATAAAAACCTTTCTAAGGAAAACCGAGTGGGACAAAACCTTAGTAAGAAAAAAAGAGTACAATCAGGATAATTATACATAAGATGTTTATAAAATTACTATAAAAAAAATAAAAATAAAAAATATGAAGAAATTATGGGCCTAAATGGGCTGGGCTGGGCCCGCCCATTATGGGCCTAGACGAGACAGGCCGGCCCAAGTCCTGCTTGGTCCATGATTTTTCATGGGTCGTGCCAGGCCGGCTCATGGGTCAATATATATTGACTCAGCCCAGCCTACTAATATTTATGAGTTGAACCGTGCCTTGAACAGTGACGGGCCGTGTCGACCCAACCCGCACTATATCAGGATGGGCCTGAGCCGGCCCACGGGCTCCGGCCCATTGTTGCATCTCTAGTTATAAGACAGTATTACCTAGTTATATATAACATGTGATGACCAAAAAAACACAAGATAGACAAGAAGGGATGGGTTACAGCGAAGACTTTGGAACTGAGCTTGGTGCTCTTTTTTTAAGCACATGTTGAGGTCATAGAAGGCACATGGCAATGCCCAAAGTCCTCAATCAATTATCACATTCCATTATTTTGCTTTCCCATTAATTTGCCCATATTCCCTACTCCGCCACTCCATAAATTTTCTTTGCTTAGTCCTCAAAGGATTTTGCACATCCCTTGGATTTCATGCTCCAACTGTGTGGCACTTGTTTCGAAGTATTTATATGTGAGTTTTGTTTTTGTGCACTCTTTTTTTTATAGTAAAGTTTTCGTGTGCTTGTGGAACTTCCTAAAAGTATTATATTTTGTCTTTTGAGGTTTTACTGGGTCCTTCTACAGTAATGTCTCACTACACGTTGTTAATCATTGAATCTAATTAAATCACATCAAAATAAAAAAATAATAAAACAAATAATTTATTATACAAATTCGACAATTGGATATCAGAAACCTATTTGAAGTCCTACTATAGAAATCTTCTAAATTATTATTATTATTATTATTATTATTATGGATGAGAGGGTTTCTTTTCCCTTTTGGTTTTTTTTTTTTTTTTATAATTTTCCCTTTTGGTTTTTGGAATTGAAAGATTGAAAAGTTTGACGTCATATGCCAACTTTTTTCTGTTTATTTGGGCCTTACAATCTACAACTACCCATGTTACCAGCAGCACTTGTATAGTGCATGGTATCTTTGGGAAAATACTGGTGAGCCCTTTCAATTTTGTTATTTTTGTGAACATAGATTTGTTGTGCGTGGTTTCTATCAAGGGTCAGCATTCGTTGTAAACCACTGTTTTGTCACTATTTATTATTCAATTTAACATTCGTATATACACTTACAAATCCAATCATCTATTAACATCAAACGATCTAGTCATATATAGAATATGATTGAATCAGTTGCATTAATCGATTTGAAAGGAAAAAAAAAAAAAAGATTTAGAACTTGTTTTGATTTGAGAAAACAGAATATCAAGTTTGATTTTTTGTAGGGAGTAATTTTGTTTTAGTTAAGTTGATTAGCTAAAAAATATATATATATTTGTTTTGTTAAATCGTAAAATAAATAGGTAACATAATGTTTTGTGTTCATTTTTAAAAAAAAAAATTTCATAAATAGAGAACATATTTGAACAAAAAAAAAAGTATATGTAAATACCGTATTATAAATTAGTATATAATTTCAATATATGAGCTCGGTTTTTATTGGATGTTCCAATTCTTTATCCACCGGATTGTCTAATTTATTAGATTCCATCCAATAGTATCTCATCTGATTTGTGTCAATTGAATTTAATTATACTCCCGTTTAGTTCGTTGATTCGAGTTTTTAATTCGAGTTGAGATGTGATTTTATGTGAGAGCTTTTTACTGTAGCAAAAAAGTTAGATGTGATTGTTTGTGAGAGCTTTTTACTGTAGCAAAACTCGAATTCTAAACTCGAATCAGCGAAATGAACGGGTTAGATTCTTTATGAGATTAAAATTTCACTATTTATATAAAGTGGGCCTCATTAAGTGGGTAAATTAACTGATATATCTTGAACTTATCGTCATTTGTACGTTACATTCCAAGCTATTGATCTGAGACCATATTACCAAAGCTAACAAGTTCTAAGAACACTAATGCAATGTTAACACCATAAGTTATATAAAAGGACATTTTGGGAAAATGATCTCAACACGGATCATGGCCCCCTACTTTTTCCTGAAACTAGTACATAGTAAATAGACTACTCAATGATTCCATGTTGTCCACTACTCATACTCTTAAGAAATATATATATTTATAGCTGACATTGGCTTTGCACTCTTGAATCAAGCCCAAATCTACACAGCCAACTAAAACAAATCCTCTCTCTCTCTCTCTCTCTCTCTCTCTAAATTAAGACTTGGGTTTGCTTGGTAGCAATAACTATGGCTAAGCTTCTCTGTGTCATGCTTCTAGCACTCCTTGCCATTTCCATGGTTGCGACTCAGGCAAGTTTTCTCCTCCAATCTGTTTTTACCGCCGAAAAGTGTTGCTAGTCTTTTCATGATGAGCTGATCAAGTTTGCTTCTTTATAGGTTTGGGCAAAAGAAGCAGAATACCATCTAGAGAGTGTAAGTTCTTTGTTTCTTTTTCTGTACACACAAGTGAGTGAATTTCTTATGTGTTGATCAATCATCTAATTTATCTGATTTTTACTACTATCTTTTGTCAACAGGGGAAATATGGACCTGGAAGTCTTAAGAGCTACCGTAAGTAATCATTATTCTATTACTTCATCGAGCCCTTAATTGTCTCTCTAGTTACTCAATTAATCCTGTTTTGCACCATATGTGCCTTAATTTTCAGTCAATTGCTGCTTTTCTTAGCAATTATTACAATTCACCATGTGTGATTAAAACACGAGAGCGGGAGCTTTGAACTTCACACCTCCGGCTACAGTGGGGTGTGCATTTTCCGCTAGGCTGGTCTGCAACCACTAATATACCACTTTTTATGTGACAACAAAATGATGTACATAATTTGTTACACTAATGTACCGTTATTTTATTTTATTTTATTTCAAAAAATGAAAATTGGGCATGATTGAAATGTTTCTAGTTACTTATTATTTAATATTTGATTTTTTTTTTTTTTTTTGTTTTGGAATTGGGTGGAACAGAATGCCCATCAGAATGCACAAGGAGATGCAGCAAGACACAATACCACAAGCCATGCATGTTCTTCTGCCAAAAATGCTGCAACAAGTGCCTTTGTGTTCCTCCTGGCTTTTATGGCAACAAAGCTGTGTGCCCCTGCTACAACAACTGGAAGACCAAGAGAGGAGGACCAAAATGCCCTTGAACTACTATATATATCTTCCTATTAATACTTGGGTTTTATCCTAATTTACCATTAATTAGCACTAAGTGTTAATCTTATTATTTGCTTTATCTGGCATATCCTATTTGCTTTTTTTGTCTCCCCTTCTTGGTTATTTATTTTGTGACCAATGTTTTTGAAGAAAATTGGAGATTGTACTCAACTAATATATAAGGTATCCTATTTATGTCATGCAAATGGGTCGGCTTAAAATGATGCTTAAGCGGAAAGAAACTATTCAATGTCTTTGAATATATATATATATATATAAATACATATATATATATATACATATTTGCGATCTAAGTGAGATAATCATAATTAAACCAAACTATACACACACACTAACACTTAAATCTCATATCTACACGCACATAACATTCATCTTAAATTTAGCTACCTTGGATTTTTTATTTTTTATTTTTTGAAGAAAAACCTGTGTTTTTAGACCTTTCTCATTAAAACTTTTTTTTCCCTAATTTATATTATTTTTTCTCAAAGATACCCCTATTCAAATATTTTGCTTGCTTTTATTTTTTTTAGAATTTATTCTTTTTCATTTCCACAGATATTTGAACTTGTAACTTTTTTACTCTATACTATTACATGAGAACATGCATTTGTTTAGTCACCTTTTTTTGTTGATTTTTAGTCAATCAATATTATTTTTTATATATAATTTCATATATATTTTTTTTCTAATACATGCCTACACTACTATTATAAGTTTATGATCTTATTTTCAGTTTAAAAAATTATAGGTTAGTTAAATTACTATACATGTTCAAGTTTAACTTAAACTATAATTTAATTTTACATATTTATTTGTGTATTCTCGTAATAAAAAACACAACTAGAACGAATAATTAGAAAACATCGTCAACAATACTTATAATTTTGAATCAAAAAAAAAAAGTATTAAAAGTAAAAATAAACTTATTAGGCACGTCCCTCATTCTGCGTCAAATCTTTACATGTCTGTTGGTGTAGTCAAGATTTGGCCGATGTTTATGCTTAGGAATAGGCTTTACTCGGCCACTTTTGGATACTTATAATCTTTCGGAGAAAGGAAATATATATTTCATTCAGTGCATGAGTTAGAATTTTTATTTTCTACTCTTAATTAATATCTCTTTTAATTAAATAACTATATTAATCAAAAGAATATTTATCAAGAATAAAGAGTAAAAATTCATATCTTTTAGGGAAATAGTAGAAAATAGGCCAATATGAAAAGCTTAAGAAAGGAAATAGGCCAATATTTTGTTATAGAAATTAATAGGCCATAACTTGTCAAGTTATGGTTTATAACCAGATAAGTTATGGACAAACTTGTCAAGTTATGGTTAATAACCGGATAAGTTATGGGCAATTATGAATAATAACTTGTCAAGTTATGGTTCATAACCAAACAAGTTATGGACGAAAATAATAATTTGGCATATTTATTAACTTATGTAAACTATTGGCCTATTAATTTTAATTCATATCAAATTTTGGCCTATTTTCCTCTTTCTCCCTATCTTTTAATAATTTTCTTTTTTATCTTTTCAGTCTTAACATTAGTTAGTGGTCACCGTGTTAGTCCATAATGTAACTGAAACACAAGTTGTCTCCTTTCTCACGTATAAGTTGAGGCCCAAAAATCGGGTAACTTAGAGGAATACCGCTTCGAGACAGAGATGACAACATGATGGGTGGGTTCTAAGGAACGGTTTCCCATCCCCATTCGTACCCCCAAAAATCATCTCTATCCTAATCCCTACTCACCTAAGAAAAAACGGATCGGGATTAGGATCAGAAATTTCTTTTTGGTATTCTCTAGACCTACCACATTTCTCATCTAGTACAACTGCATAAGGTCTCATAAAACATTAAAAAAAAAAATGTGTGAACTAAAGCACTAAAAAGATATTTACAACATATATATTTATTGGGCAGAGGAAGGGCGAGAAGTGCTTTCCCCATCTCCTTCCCACCCTAATTCAAGAACAACACTATCTTCATTCATGCTTCGTCCCTGCCCTATTTGGGTGGATCCCTATGCATCCCCAACCTGGCAGAGAATACAGCAATCCCATATTTTAGAGAGTTGGAACTCAAATATATCAATTTTCCGAAAATTTTAATCATTATTTTTTCATATTAAAAAGGAAAAAAGAAAAACTAGATTTTTTTTCTTCGAAAAAGAAAAAAGAAAGAAAAACTAGATTTAAAAATAGGAAATTGTAGGAAATAGGCTAAAATTTAAAAATTATGGAGATAAATAGACCAATTTACCAACTTACAGAAATTAATAGGTCATTTTGTATTTCTAATTTTTCATTTTCAAATTTACCATTTTTCTGTGGATCATAACATGTCAGACTATGACTGGCGCTGATGACCGGAGGCTAGCGTAATTAGTTAGGTTATGTATCATAACCTGATAGACTATAGTCGACGCCAACAACCCACGACCGGCGTAATTTATTAAATTACGGATCATAACTTGATAGACTATGGTCAGCGTCGGTATAATCTGTCAAGTTATGAATCATAACCCAATAGATTATGATCGACGGCCGGTGTAATCTATCAGGTTATGGCCGGCGGCCGGCTAGAGACCCACCAACGGCCGGTGTAAGTTATCAAGTTATAAATCATAACCTATCAGGTTATAGCTAGCAACAAGTGTAACCTGTCAGATTATGAATCATAACCTGTCAGGTTATGACCGACGGCAGGTGTAATATAAGTGTCAGCTTTTTTATTATTTTTTCCTTTTATGTTGAATCTTCTCTCTTCTCTTTTTCTCTCTCTAGTATTTGTCTTCTCTCTCTCCGGTCTCTCCATGCCACTCTCTCTTTCTCTCGTGAACTCCCCTCCCTCTCACGACCCTTTCTCTCCCCCGCTCTCTCTCTCCTTCGGTTCTCTCATCTCTCTCTGATATCTCCTCCGTCGACCTCTCTCTAACTCTCTCTTCAACCTGCGACGAGGCTTCTCACCGTTGAAGATCTAGACGCTCTCTAGTCGGGACAATCTTTGTCACGAGAGATGGCACGGTCGAAGTGATCGACGGCGCAGCGGCTGGCGATGACGGAATCACCGATGAAGAAGACGAACCCATAGATTTGAGAAGACTAACTCGATACTTTTCGTCGTCGCGAGGCCATCGGTCGTCGATCGCCGTTGCAAGGATTCACAGTCAAGAGGCGTCGTGGTACAGATCAGTAGTTAAAGATAGAGAGTGTGTGAGAGAGTAAGAGGAGAGAGAGAGAGAGAGAAAGCGTGGTTTGCTTTTTTAAAGAGAGAGAGTGGAAGGAAAGAGAAGAGAATGAGTATTAGGATTTGTTTTGGCACGAGAAAGAAAAAATAAAAAGTGTGAATATGTTGTACTTAATAAAGAGTAGTGTTACTATACTTGAGACGAAGGTATCTTTAATCAAGTTGGCAGTGGCCAAGCATAGGCGAGCCAAAGCATAGCATGGCACTTGGGCGACTAAGCACGAGAGCATGCGAGGATAGCATAGGCGCGGGCCAAGCATGTGAAGAAGGCAAGACAAGGTGTGCCTAGTCATAGGCACATGATGACAACATGATGCCTAAGGGAGGCAGGCAGCATTGGACGCAGATGGGCACGAATCTCAGACACGCATGGGCCACGTACGGGCGTGGACAACCGAGCAACTGATGAATGAGATATTCAGAATCGCAGGAGCGACGTGGCATGGATAGACCGCCTATGTCCGACGAAAGTTGGCATAGGTGTGCCCACGAGCCAGATTGTGTGGACAAGGCTGAACATGGGTCGAGATAGGTGGATATATATATATATATATCTGAATTTACACTTAAATGGCCTATATACTAACATTATTTAAATCTTAGCCTATTCATTTTAATTCTCCTTTTAATTAGGCCTATTTCCCTCCTTTTCTCTTTATAAAATAGTATATAGCCCAATGTACACCCATAATACTCATCAAAAAGAGCTACCTGTTATCACTAACTCTTTTGTTGGGCTTAGAAGTGATACGAACCCCGTGAACAACGTGACGAAACTCGTAACCAAATATAGGATTTCGATTCAAGATCTTCAAGAATTGATAAAAACCGCGACCTGCTGCTTAGCAAAGCAAGAACCTTAGTATAGTGAAGACGCCACAAACGAGTATAAAAAATCCGTTTGATAAGTCAAGTTGAACGCCATAAGGAAACCTTAATAAGTTCGGAATAGTTTTTTCAAGAACATAAGAAGAATATCTCACAATGTGAATAAAATATCAAAACTTCTTTTATTAATTTGAATTTCAGCCTTAAATAGCTGAAAACAAGATGAAAAGTTTAAAAATTGAAAACTTAATCTACCCTTAATGAGGTAGAGCCTAAAGCAAAATAATCACCTAAAGATAAGATAAACACGCCTAAAGATAACTTCAAGGGAAGAAATTCGAATTTGATTCTAATCCCTTCCTTAAAAACGCTTAAAAACTTATCCTAGAGAAGGAATCCGAATTTGAATCGAATTCCTTCCTTAAAAATGCCTAAAAACTTATTCTAGGGAAGGAATCTGAATTTGACTCCAACTCCTTCCTTCTAAACACGTCTAATTATGGAATTTAAATGTTTAAATTGAAACTTAAATCTAAAAGATAAGATTAATCAAGTCTTGATCTGCAATCTAGACTTGATTCCTGGCTGGAAAATACGCCTAATCCTCTTGGTCTTGTCCTTGCACGTGTATCTCAAAATGTCATGCGAATTTGACCATGTAATGGCTCGATATCTCGTCTCCGGACCAACTAAGACTTGAATTGGATAGTGAGTATTCCTTGCATCCCTGATGTTCTCATCAAGAAGGCGCTACACCCAAGAACAATCTTGGTACGAAATTGTTTGTATTTAGAGAGAAAATAGAAAAAAAAAATGCCACAATCAAAATAACATTATTTTATATTATAAATTTATCTTATACCACTAATATCATGTAAGTTTTTTTTTAATAACCTGTAGATTCTCATTCATAATCTACAAGTTATTTTTTGTAACCTGAAGTTTTCATAATCTGCAGGTTATTTTTTCATAACTTGTAAGTTATTTTCTGTAGTGACATTAAAATTTTGTATCGTGGCATAAATAATAGGATTGGAAAAAAATAATAGTTAAACTTGAAATTTTCTCTTATATTTATGATAAAATTACATTAAAATCAAGTCTAAATAACTAACAAAATTTAATAAAAATGTAGAAGTCTAACAAAGACCTTCTTCGGTAAGCCGGCTTACTCATAAGATTTATTCTGGCTGTTAAATCTTATTAAAATCACATCAATTAAAAATTATACAAAATAGTCAATTTTAATACAGATATATTGTTAAAAGTAAATAACTACCGTAGATTTTTTTTTTTTCAATCAAGAAACTCCCTTTTTAATATTCTATTTGAGAGTAAGGAGATTCAAAAGTCTAGAGCTCAAGACTGGAGGTGGAGGTTAATATACTGTTAGTTTTCATTAATTTTTGGCTAAAATTTTTTGTATAATTTTAAAGGAGTTCTACGATAGGTTAATAAAATTACACTACCACCAATTTATATACGACTCTAAACTATTGCATCACATCAAATGAATCATACATAAAACTTTAATAAAAATCTAACCGTTAACATCAAGAATTTTCTTTTTACCTTGCTAAAAAAATCTACTTATTCTGTTTTTTTAAGGCATTCTAAGAATCTAATAGGAGTCGGTCAGTTCTAATTTTGAAAACCAACAGCTCATCCACACCGTTCAAAAATTACATAACACGACAAATTTATGAGAGTGAATTTGAATGGTATTTGTTGTATGCTCAAAGTCCCACATCGGTTGGAGACGGGTGACTGGAGTGGTTTATAAGCCAGTGCCAGCTCCCTCTTACCAACTGAGGCGCCTTTTAAGAAAGGACAAAACCGTGAGGGAGAGTGCCCACAGGGAGAGTGCCCAGAGCGGACAATACCTCGGCTGGTGGGCCAGCCGGTGTGCGAGATTTTGGCGTCAACAATTGGCGACTCCGCTGGGGACGTTTGGCCACGGCCTGCCTCCCCAGTCCCCCGTCTCGGGGAGTATTGTTGTATGCTCAAAGTCCCACATCGGTTGGAGACGGGTGACTGGAGTGGTTTATAAGTCAGTGCCAGCTCCCTCTTACCAACTGAGGCGCCTTTTAAGAAATGACAAAACCGTGAGGGAGAGTGCCCACAGGGAGAGTGCCCAGAGCGAACAATACCTCGGTGGTGGGCCAGCCGGTGTGCGAGATTTTGGCGTCAACAGTATTCAATTCACGTTTTTATACTCCAAAGTTATATAATAATTATTTTAATGATATTATTTTTTATTTTTAAAATATTTTAAATGTTTTTTAATATTTTAACATGAGTAGCAAAATATTGTTATATGTCTAACTTTTCCTTAAAGATAATGGAACGTCGACAGAATTTATGTAGTTTCTAATTTTTTTCATCCTACTAGGATTTGAAAATTATTGAACCTATTTTTAAAAGTGTGTGGATTTAAATTTTTACTCTTTGTTCTTAATTAGTACCCTTTTATTAATATAGTTAAGGGTATCAATTAAAAGTTAGAGGTAAAAATTAAGATTTATGCACTTTTAAAGGATATATGTTAAGATTTTCTTAGTTTAAGGGAAAGGAGACAAATGTCATTTAAAAGTGTATGAGTCAAAATTTTTTCTTAGTTTATCATTTAAATCTTAGGGCTCGTTTAGTTTGAGGACTTGAACATAATTCTGATTCTGCTCTCTCACAAAAAAATTGAATAAAAAAAGTTACAGATTTTCTCACAAATTTTGAATTTAAAATTTAAATCACTGACTTAAACATGTGAACCAAACAAGCTATAAAAATATCATTGTTAAAGTCTCATTCATTTCACTGATATGATTTTTCAGTTCTAAGGGTCCGTTTAGTTCGTTGATTCGAGTTTTTAATTCGAGTTGAAATGTGATGTTATGTGAGAGCTTTTACTGTAGTAAAAAAGTTAGATCTGACTGTTTCTGAGAGCTTTTTACTGTAGTAAAACTCGAATTCTAAACTCGAATCGGCGAAATGAACGGGGCCTAAGTTTTTATAGTTAAAAGTTCTCATAAAATGTCATATCTAATTTTTTCTGCTACAGTTAAAAGTTTTCAGAAAATGTCATATCTCAACTCGAATTAAAAATTTAAATCTTCAAAGTGAATGAGACCTAGGCTCCATTCACTTCACTGATTCGAGTTTTTAGTTTTAGGTTTCTATAGTAAAAAGCTCTCAGAAAATGTCACATCAAAATTTTCTGCTACAGTAAAAAGCTCTCAGAAAATATCATATCTCAGCTCGAATCGAAAACTCAAATTCGCGAAGTGAACGAGGCCCTAAATTATTCAAAATAGTATTTTGACTATAAATTATCCCGTTAAGTTTCTTATAGAAAAATTTGACTGATTGGTTCCTGACTTCCTTGTGTTTGTATGAATACAGGCAAAAGTTTCATGCGTGGATTGTTAGTTCATTAGAAAGTGAGGAAAAGACAGCTTCCACATAAAAATATTTATTCATTGTCATTTTTATTGGTGAAATGTATTTTCACCCTTTGCATGACCCAACAAAAATGTGTTAAAACACTTCATGTGAATTGGTTGAACCTATTCTTTTCACCTAATTGAAATTCTTGATAATGGAAAAGGCAGTTATAGATCATGATTGTTATAATCTACCAAATTCATTTTTTCTATCTTCGCTTTTTTGGTGGGTTTAAATCTACCACACGCAATAATGCCTCTATCTGCACGCTCATAATTTTCTTATTTGATTGATTTTGTAGGAACCAAATTTTCACAATTTACAGTATCTATCCGTGGAAAATCAATTATCCTCTTTTCTAGTTTCAAAATAGGCATTCGCTTTTTTTCCTAATGTCAAGCTCCTTTTAGCCGTCAAATTGTATTAAAATTATATATTTTACATGTATTTTTTAGTCTGATATAATTTTAACTTGACTTAATAATCAGAAACTGACACTATTAATAAGTTTAGCTTACCAAAAAAACTCAAAAAAAAAAAAAGGCTACCAAGTGAAGCCTATTCATGATTAGTCCCCCTAAACTTCTTTTGATTGATGGTGATCATTAGGTGAATTTGGTCCGTTTTCATTTTTCACGTTTTTTGAGAAAAAAAAAAGTAGAAATTAAGGAGGAAAACGCGTTTGGAGGAAAAAATGTGAAAAAATGAAAACAAAAACGGTTTTCAATTTAGTATAAAATGACTTAAAAATTGAAAACGAATTTAAGTCGCTTTTTATTTTTTTTATTTTTTTTTTTAGGAAAAAAGGTGAAAAAATAAAAATAAAAAAGGTTTTCGGTTTAGTGTAAAATAACTTAAAAATAAAATGTATTGTGATTTGATCCCATTTTCATTCTAGAATATCGTTATTCTGCAGTTCCTTTGCTAGACGTTGATGTAAAATTATCTTGGTTATATAATAAATGTAAAGTTTACGAGACTTCAAGGTTATGTTTTGTAAACTTAAGTACAAGGTATGTTCAAGTACCCAAAAGGCTGCTACTATGATATAATAGCCTATGAATGTTGATGGCATGTGAAGAATAAATTTGAATGCGTGATCTTGTCTAGAAACTGATCTTAAGGTTTTATTGCGACAAAGTATACATATATATTGTTTATCTTATCATTGTAAAAAAAAAAAAAATGGGCATAAATTTTTGTAGTTTATCATTTTAGAATAATATAAGTTAGGAAATAAGTTAAGTATAAACGTAGTATGATAACCAAAAGTTAGAGTTGTTACAGTTAGTGTAATTTAAGTCATTTTTTTTTTTTTTAGTTGATGCCTTTTCTTTGGGCTTAAATGGATTAACGAATTGCTCTTAAAGTTACCACTTGGTTGGCTTCCTCTAATATGCTATATTGACGACTGTAGACTTAAAAAAATTAAAAATAAAAATTATATAACCAAATAGAGTTTAATTTTTTACTTATACTAAAAACAATCTCTTAATAAAACTACAAAACGCATTTTCAGAAACAATTTCTGTCTGAGATTGAACACGATTTCATTTCTAGTTTCATACAAAAATCAGAATCATTTCAGAACCAATTCTAAATGCACCCTAAGATTAAAGAGCTTTCTACTAGGTATTTGTATGAATAATCTATGTTTCAAAACATTAAATCTCATCAAAATCACATTAAAATAAAAAAAAAAATGTATAAAACTAATCATTCTTGATACAAATTTAACGGTTTAAAAATATAATCCTCCCAGTAGGTTATTTTTCAAGTAGTTATTTCTTTTTTTTCAAATATAAAGGTCTTATTGTTTTGAGTGAAAAGTGGACATTTGTCAAGATAGAATTCATCTTTATTTATCTATTTTTTTTCTCTCTCGGATAACATATTTTATAATTTTATTCTCACTATTGAATAATTAAACTATAGCTAAACAACATTGGATTCCAATTTTCTAAAATTCGTTTAGTTCTCTGATTCAAGTTTTTAATTCGAGTTGAGATATGACTTTATGTGAGAGCTTTAGACTATAGTAAAAAAGTTTGATGTGACTGTTTTTTAGAACTTTTTACTGTAACAAAACTCAAATTCTAAACTCAAATCGGTAAAATGAACGGGAGCCTAATATTAACCGTACAGTCTCTGAAACATATCACGATTCATACATACATTCAACAATAAAGAGTGGAGTTTCAATTCCCTAATTTCAAGTTAAAAAAGGCAACATTTTCAAGCGAAAAAAAAACTTTTTTTACGGTGCATTTTAAAATTGTGATCCACCGGTAGAGTAAGTGTTTTACTGTTATATTAATTTTTTAACGGTCAGATCTGCAATAGAAACAATTTTGTATGGTGCATTGTAAATTTTTAATATGAACCTAATATGACCATTAAATAGTAATGAGACATTTGGTTCATAGATTCAGAACTATGATTAATGATTCTGATTTTTAAAATTTAAATTTTTTATGAGAGAAGAACACTGTAGAGAATAAATAACCATAATTCAGAATTAAAGACGAATCCTTAAAACAAACATCTCATTAATCTAACACTAAAAAATATTTACTCGATTAATGGGTTACAAATAGGAGATACCTTGTGAAGTTTCCCAAAGAAAAAAAAAAAAGTTATAAAGGCAACAAATAAATCTTACAAAAGGAAAAATTAAATTAATTGTCACATCAACGGTGACTAAAATATCATAAAAAAAAAAAAAAAAAAAAAAAAACTTATGATAATCTTCTTCATTTTCATAAAACATGGCAACTAATTAAAGCTTCAGAACTAGAGAATTGTAACTTTACTGTCATTAATGAGTAGCATACATCAAGCAATCCCCCAATCCCTCTAATAATTGACCTTTGAATTAATTTGGTATGATGTGGTCCAAACTCCAAATAAATTTAGCAAAAGTTGTTTTCATCCCCCGACTCTTTTCTTCACAGAATCACAGGGAGGACCCATTCATATATACTACAACATATGTAGGCCTGTTAAGGACCATATCATTTGAAGGGAGGGACGTCCTATGTTCTGACTTTCATGAGTTGAGACCCATAAATTCTAGTGTGCGTCCCTATATGAGGTACATTTGATGTATTAAAATGTTAGATTTTTTTTAACCGTTTAATTTGTATATTTTTTAAATTTTTACGTAATTTTATGCATATTTAAATTTTATTTAACTGTTTAATCTATGTATTTTTTAAATTTTTACATAATTTTATACATATCTAATAAATAAAAAACTTAATTTATATTGATGTACCAGAAAAAACCTCCCTAAATATCAAATCATATTATAATAAAAAAATCGACTCATCCTAGACGTTCAAGAAAAAAAATATATCAGAACCAATTGAAACCGCCCGAAGGCATCATCATCGAGGTGCATAGTTTGATTGACCAAATTACGCTATCACAAGGCAACTTAATCGTGATTTATTGGTAATTAGTGGTTAATTTGAAATTGTGGAGTTGAACAGAATCAGCCTCCATTTTTTCTACTTTTAAAATTAGAGTTTTTACGGTAAAACAAGTTATTTTACTCTACGTGGAGAGTGTATTTTTACTGTTAAATTAATGTTTCAACATTCAGATATGTAAGAATAGTAAATAAAATAGCTTACTCCACCGTAAAGATTCTCTTAAAATTATAGGAAAAACACATAGTTATTATTTCTTCTCATTTTCTTTCAATCAGTATTTGGTTGGTTTTATCCCTATTCAGTTTGTTTTTGACATTTTTTTTAGGCTGACTGAAGAATTCTCTAAGATCATCTCTAATGTAAATGTTAATACCGATTGTATATTTAACATCAAAACGTATGATATAGTATGTTATATTTATTTTTTCTCCAGTGTATAATGTTATTTAAAATGTTAAATTTACTTTTTGATATAATTATTAAATTTTAAAAGTTGTAAAAGTAAACTTTTTTTTAAATAATTAAAAAATGTTAAAATTGCAATGATTATATGAAAAATTAAACATATTAACTAATAACAATTAAATGTTAAATTTTTCATATGTTATACTTTGGTGAGAAATTTATCACAAAATATAGTATGAGATATTTAACATAATAAATAGCATTTAATTGAAGACTATTTTTTATACTCAAATTTTAAATTCATAATTAGTGCAAAAATGCTGTAAAGTTTAAATGTGAGAGTCAAATAAATGGGCAAATTATAGTAAGCAACCGTGTTTATTGAAAACTTCAAAGTCCTCATCTTTAGAACAGCACCATACCCAATATAATTTAGTCTCATATGCGGATCCACATTTTGCGGGACTTAATTGCGAGTCATAAGTGATGTTGAGTATCACAACTCATATAGATTAGACTCATTTGTGAGTATATTAATGAAAAATGTTTAAAGACATTATCGGTGTTAAGTAATATTAATTCATCACTAAAACAAAATAAATTTTATTTGTGAGTATCATATCATGAGACTCATTTTTTATAAGTAAATAGTACTTAATACTATTAGTATCTTATAATATTATTCTATATTAATGGGACTTATTTTTTATTAGTGTGTTTGGTAATGTCCTCTAATACTCTTGTTGCTCATTGTTACACTACATTAAGGTGAGGAAGCTCACACGGTAGCAAGACCCAAGAGCCAAACAGAGAGAGAGAGAGAGAGAGGGACACGAGAAAGGTCCTCAAAGTCTGTCTCTTTTCTTGTGCTCTCCATTTCGTATACAGCCAACCAAAAGGCAAAAACATTATACAACAATTTCCACCCAAAAAGAGTCTACGAAAAAGCTGAAAATAAAATAAACGAATAAAGTTGTGACTCAGTCCAAAGACTTTGTGTACACCCTCTGCATTTCTGAAGGGAATATCTGCACGCCATTGCAGCATCGCTTTCTAAGCTCATTCTCAGGTACTCTTTTTCCAAGTTTTTAGTCTCCACCCAGTTCGTTTTATTGAAAACCCAGATGAGAAATTTCATGTTCTTCAGTTTTTCATCGTTCTTTGTTTTGTTCATTCCTTGTTGTATACAGTTTCTGGATTTTTTTTTTTTCATGGCTTAATGTTGTGGAAGAGGTACTTCAGTGGGGTGTTCTGGTTTTATTTCTTTGCAGATTTTGCAAATTGCTTAGGGGATTGATTAACTCGTAAAGAGAGGGCCTTTTTTATTGTATAGATTTCGGATTGCCAGAAAATCAAAGATTATTTGTACGGCATCTTCAGAAAATCATAACCCATATGGATGTCTTTTGGAATTGATTGTTATATTTCTCTAGGAAGTTGGAGTGGTGACATTGTGTAAAAGAGCCACCATGAATTGTTTCTCAATATTCAATAGGAATGCAGATTTTATTATCAATTTTGAGGAGGTAGATTAATAGGTTTTTATGTTGCCCTTTAATGTATAACCGAGAAATATTTTTAGCCTTTTGCTATATCTGTTGAAGTAGCCAAAAATAAAGAGAGTTTGGTTTCTCTTAGTTTTATTTATCAATGTCAGAAAAGAGCAGGCTTCCCTCAAGGTTCCATTTCTATTTGATAACCATTTCCTTGTTCCTTTTAGTCCTATCTTCGGTTTTCCTTCTTCAATTCAGAAATGCTCCTTTGATACCCAAATCAGTGTTTGAGCTAATTCTTGTCAATACCACCTCACTTTACTCAAACGCCAATGTTGGAGAAGAGCATATTGAGACTTCACAAGTTGTTGCGGAAAGACCCTTGAAGAGTAAAGAGCCACCTTTTCCAGTTTCCAATAATTTGACAAAGAAAGCAAGTTCTTTCGTAAGGCAGAAACTGATGGCGTGTGACCCAACTCAGGCGCGCTTGAGAGTGTATATGTATGACTTGCCTCCAGAATTTCACTTTGGATTATTGGGTTGGAAGGGGAAGAAGAATCAAACATGGCCAAGTGTGAACAACCCGAGTCAGATCCCGGCTTATCCCGGTGGGCTGAATTTACAGCATAGTATTGAGTATTGGCTCACTCTTGATCTTCTGTCATCGAACGTTCCAAAAATTTCCAGGCCTTGCACTGCAATCAGGGTGAAGAATTCAAGCCAGGCGGATATTATTTTTGTGCCATTTTTTGCGTCTTTGAGTTACAACCGGCATTCTAAGCTTCATGGAAAGGAAAAAGTTAGTGTGAACAAGAGGTTGCAGGAACAATTGGTGCAGTTTTTGACGAGTCGCCAGGAATGGAAAAGACATAATGGAAAAAACCATGTAATAGTTGCTCACCATCCAAATAGCATGTTGGACGCAAGAAGAAAGTTGGGTTCTGCTATGTTTGTTCTCGCAGATTTTGGAAGATACCCAGTTGAAATAGCAAATCTTGATAAGGATATAATTGCGCCTTACAGGCACCTAGTCACTACTGTTCGCAGCAATCAATCAGCCTCATTTCTGGAACGTCCTATATTGGCTTACTTTAAGGGAGCAATATACAGGAAAGACGTGAGTTTCTTTGATTTTCTTTTGCATTATGAATATTCAAGTGTTTTTCCTTCAATGCACTGTGGATCCCAATACAAGTCTTTATTTTTGCCTTTATTTGTTACTCATACTTTTCTCTATGGCCCTGTTTCACTTGATAGTTTTGGGAAAGATGTTGATAAGAATCTATTGTGATACTAGTGGTGATTATCTGATCCTATACTCAATTGAATGTTAGGATTTAAGTTTCAATTTGTTTGTTATAACCTTGGAAAGATTTAGAAATGAGGAATGAAATTAGATTTGGATGATGCAACAAAGCCGTTTTGATTTAATAGTGCTTGATCCCAAAAACATGAATGTAGGACAAGCATAAAAACTGAGAATTTAGTGTGTAATATCATATGTTGAAAAGACAACTTCTATTTCTGTTATTATTGTGGCTGCACAATAATTCACCATATGTTAATTTTCTCGAGGTTTTGACGTCTTATAATTCATTTTTTCTGTAGTTTCTTTCGTTAAAAGCCGCTCTTTGCTGCTTTCTTTTCCACTGCCAACAATGGGCTAGAAACCAGATGACATCCATACACTAGAAGAACTAAATTTTACGATTGCATTGATTTTCAGGGAGGACTAATACGCCAAGAACTATTCTATCTTCTCAAGGATGAGAAAGATGTACACTTTAGTTTTGGTAGCATTCGAGGGAATGGTATCAACCAGGCAGGCCAGGGGATGGCCTCCTCAAAGTTTTGCCTGCATATTGCTGGCGACACCCCTTCCTCGAACAGGCTATTTGATGCCATTGCCAGTCACTGTGTTCCTGTGATAATCAGCGATGACATTGAGCTACCATTTGAAGATGTCTTGGACTACACACAGTTTTGCATATTCGTTCCCGCACCCGATGCTATTCAGAAGGGATACCTATTGAATCTTCTTCGAGGAATCGAGCAAGACAAGTGGACCAAGATGTGGGAAAGGTTAAAAGAAATCACACATCTCTTCGAATATCAGTATCCATCCCAGTCTGGTGATGCTGTAGATATGATTTGGGAGGCAGTTTCACGTAAGGTTTCTTCCATACGGTACGATAGTAACAGGAACAATAGATACAACAGATCTAGGCCAAGAACTTTAGTATAATCACCCACATAAAAGATTTGACTCAATGAGATCTCTCGAAGTCATGGCATTTGGATATCATCAAGCATTTTGGCTGACGGTAGGCATATAGAGAGAGATACAAGCCAAGTTGAGATCTATTATGGATTGGCTTTGATATGATTTTTCAAAGAATTCATGACCACTTGTGGTACTATTTAGTTTACATAGCTAAGCCTTTTTGTATCTCTCTTTGTTAAATTCTTTTTTATTTATTTGTTTCTGCTGATTTAGTTGATATGGAAGTTGGATGAAGGACAATTAACTGCCTTTACATTCCCCTTTATCACCTTAAAAGCTAAAGCAGTGCAGAATTGGAACTCTTATCTGAAATGTGTATGAACAAGCAAAACCTTCAAGCTGGTGACAAATAGTTCCAAAGTTCACTCTTTCTATGCAAAATAACAACAAGAGATGGGAAAACAGACAAAATACAGGTAAGACAAAGAGGACAAATTCTTTCTTTCTTGAGAGGAAAAAAAAAAAAAAAAAAAAAAAAAAAAAAAAAAAAGAAAAAAAAGAAAAGAACTATGATTTGTAAGTGAGGACCAGTTTCATCATGCTCAAGTATTCAGCTATTGGTTAGGACCTAAAAGTTTATACAATATATAATGATGAACACCAGGCTCACAGATGGAATTTTTTTTTTCTTTTTTTTTTTCAGCAGCTCAACAAAAACCTTGACTAAAAATTAAAAAAATAATAATTAAAAAAAAAACTATATATAACTCTAACCAACCCTTTTTTAAAGAAACAATCAGGAAGCAGAGAAATGCCATGCCTCCTTCATAGTTCTCTAATGCATCAACTACAGCCACAACAAGCCTCCTTTTGCCTGAAACTCCTTTTCTTTCTCTCCATTTAAACTTGCATTAGATATGTCAGCACCTGTTGTGAATTGGATCCGAGCCTCTTCGCACTCTTCGCTTGTTCGATTGATTTGGATCGAATGTCATTGAAGGTGCGGGCGCCAAATCCAGCTTCCTTTCCAAATCCTCTAGAGCAACAGACTTGAAGAGATGCAGATCACCAAGAAATGGTAACTTGGCTTTGTCCCATCTGAGGGCCAAATCTTTGCTTCTCAGGGCAGACACATTTTGCGGTCGAAGAGCGATAACCACAACACAAAAAAGAAGAAGAGGAAGAGGTGATACCCTACAAGCCAAAAGGCCCATTCTTGTGTTTTTGAGGGACAGAATGACAGAATTAAGAGGTTCAATAACTCTTGTGTATTCAAGCCACGATGAGAGAATGAGTTTTGTTGTGTCTTGTGTGTGTTTTTGTCTATGGATAAAACTTTGTTTCCCTCTTGTTTTGTGGTTCCGTTCCTGTGAGAACAAGCCAAGTTTATGTCTTTTATGGGATTTGGAAGACTAGAAAAGCATAAATAAAGCAAAATTCAAGAAGGGTGGTAGGGCCCAACAAAAAACATGTAGGGAACTTTCAGATTCACCTCAATCATAAGCCTGCCATGGAAGCAATATAAGGCTGTTTTAGAAGACTCTTTCTGACAGGTTTGAATGAAAAGTTGGTTTTGGAACACTATCCTTGGGAAGCCAAGTATCTTTTAGGTTTGGTTCCCCCCACATATCTCCATCATTTGCATTAGCCTCTTTTTTACCAAATAAAGACCAAACCCTGCCACGTCAGATCATGTTGCTGACGTGTAACTCAGCATATCCTCAAAACACATATGATAAATTGCTTTTTTGGTTATGTTTTGGCTTAGCAGAATCTATACAGCTAGTTTTGCTTATCAAGTTATATTCTTCCCATAAAAAAAGGAAAAAAAAGTGAAAAGAAGGAAAGAAAACGGCTATAAATCTAGCATGTATTGTATGTGAGCAAGAATTTTGTGGTGTGAATATATCCATCGTGGCATAAATCCAATACATTCATCACCAAAAAATCTAATACATTCTACGGAGCCAAAAAAATTTGTTCAGTGAAGGCGTGAATTAAATTAAAACTTTCAATTAAAATGACATTATAATTATTTTAATTCAGTTTAATTTAATTTTTGTGGTTTATGGTTTGAAATATTATGAATTTACATATTATTGTGGTCGATTTTTTGTTTAGTTGGTATTTTTAATTTGAAATATATGTATATTATTAAACTCAAAAGTTCAGTGGTATAATTGAAATTTTTTCAAAACGTAAGTGTAAATGTTGTAAATTAATAGTTTCAGTGGGGACAAAGTAAGAAGAAAATTGCAAAAAATAAAAATAAAAATAAAAAACAGAGAAAATATATATATATATATATATATATAATTTTAGGGTTATGATACAAAGTTGCCAATTAGGTCAATGGAGGCAGCTGCCCTAGGCCCAAAATATGACTCCTTCAGTGATTCACGTTGTGGTGTTACTTGTATTGAAAGTTACTGATACTAGAAAAATATTTGTAACTAAGCATTTGATAATTGCAAAATGGATGTTTATCATTAGATAGCTACAATGAAATGTGTTGCTAGAAACAATAGTAGGCACTAGATTTTCCTTTTCTAACTTTACTTTTTTTTTTTTTTTTGTATTATAGTAATTGTAGAAAGAAAACCGTTAAATATAGATATTGCATGAAGGGTGAGGAACAGACTAGCAGTAACCTTTTCATATTAATTAAAAATAAAATAAAATAAAATAAAAACCAGTCACTAGCTTTAGGAACAAACTCCTGCTTTAAGTTAGATAGCTTTAGAATTCCAAGCTCTCCTCTCCATGCAGCACCCAGAAAAAAAAAAAAAAAAAAAAAAAAAAACTCTCCAGTCTTGGTTTCTTGTGCTAAATGGAATTCCTTTATGCTTTTCTTTGCACTCTCTTTGGATTTTGCTTAGCTCTAGAACCCCTTATTCACATTTTCAAAGCAAACCCATTTTAGTTTTAGCCCTCTATTTTTGGCCTCACATTCTTTTTTTTTTTTTTACACAAATAATTTTTTCCCTCTATTATTGTCCATGAAGACCCTCTTTGTTCCTCCTCTTTCTCCACTCTCTTTTTTTTTTTTTTTTTTTTGGAAAGAGTGAAAATTGTAACTTAGGTTTGAGATGAAGAAAGGCAAGTCTAAGGGAAGAAGGGGACTAGTCATGGTCCAAGGGCCAAATATAAACATAGATACTTTCATTGTTGTGGGGGCTTTTGCTTTGTAGCTGTGTTAAAGCAAAAAAGAAATGAACGGACTGTTTCTTTCCCAAAATCATCCTTCACCATCACATTCAACTTTAACAGCTAAAATCACTGGGCTTCTTGAATTCTGGTATCATTTTTTGTGCACCTTATTTATCTATTTTCACAAAAGAGCATCATCTACTACCAATTCCTGGTATGAAAAAAAAAAAAAAAAAGACTGGTATGTATCGGTCCACAATAAAATTTACATCATTTAACTTCAAATTTAAGAAAAAACAAAATTGTTATCATAGGTTCATTTAGTGTAGTGCACTTATAGGTCTTTTGTGGATTTATTCGTGAGTTTTGTGCATTCTTTGTTTCTGTGTATTTTGTCAAAACAAAAATTTCTAATTGAATAAAACAGTTTTAATAGAATTTTTTGTCCAATTCATTTTACCGATTCGAGTTTTGCTACAGTAAAAAGCTCTCAGAAATAATCACATCTAATTTTTTTGTTATAATAAAAAATTCTTACATAAAGTCACATCTCAACTCGAATCAGCGAACTACACAAACCTTTTGTTTATTTACTTCAGTGAACTTTTTGCCCACCGAGTTGTTATGATTTTGAACAGCTTATCATAAGAGTCAAAAATCACGTGCTGAAATTCTAGGAGTGAGTTTTATCTTCAAAGTACCTTCTTGAACAAACATGACCAAAGATTCGGTTCAATCTTGGGGGGAAAAAAAAAGAAAAAAAAAAAAAGACAGTAGATAAAGATTACAAAAACAAATGAGCAAACTTATTAGGTAACGTTAACATTACTCCTCTTAAAAAGTGGAACTTTAGTATTTGCTAATTTCAGTTTCATAAACAAAGCCTAATGTTGAGTAACCAATCCCAAATGGCAATGATTTTCTTTCAAATTGGTCAAAAGGGTCGACCATAAGATAAAAATTTTCACTAGAAAATAGTAAAGCAATTATCTTTTTTTGTAAATTGTGATAATACAATTATCAAAACTTGATTCGCATCATTCAACGGAAATGACCACAAGTACATCAAGTTCTTCACCTTTTTTGCTTCTTATTCCAATGACACAAACAATAAAGGGAATACCAATCATTTGTACCTTATCATTGTTAAGATTTAAAAAAAACAAAAAAAAACAAAAAGAAAAAAGGAACTTAAGTGGGGACTGGCTTTGTTCAATTAACTGCAAAGTTGGATAAGATATTTTAATTGTTTCAACAAATTTGTATGATCTTACATAATAAATAGATGGACAAGCTTGTGGAGAAATGTTGGACAATCAAAGAACAAAGTTCAACAGATTTTTTGGTTTGTTCAAGACTGTTCAATGACAATACATTGCAGCAATAAAATAACCTGCATTAAACGACCATTGTGAGAAAGGAAAGGACAGTCAAGAATCGAGTAACAAGAACAACCCTATAAAGATTGATGCTTCGTGGTGTTCTTTTAGTCGGAAATTATTTAGATAGGAATTAGGACTATTTAGTGAGTCCTATAACATTCTCATGATGACTCTTGTAATCGATCTGTTTATGAATTTTATGTGTTATGTTTCTCTGTGTTTTATCAAAAGTATTCTCACGTATTGTCTCATAATTTGATGAGTTTTTGTAAGGTTTATATTATTACGAACTAGACACCCTTATTCTTTATACGGAGAGCAATAAAATAAGAAAAGAAAAGTAAACAAATTAAATCACACACAAGATTTATAGTTGTTCACTTTTATTTTCATAATATATCTACTTTCAACTGTAATTCAAAAAAAATTAAAAAGAGAAATCATATACCTCTAAAACTCATTGTATTTTTTCTAACCTTTATTTTAGCCCTGAAAAAAATACGTTATGACAATAATTAAGCTCCACATCTTAACCTGAATTCTATCCAAAGGTTGTCCATTCCAAGTCCCACCTTAATGGTCTAGTTGCTTTCATTGGGTTGACAGAATCTTTGAAATAATATTGAATTGTATGAAAACATCAACCTATAACCCTATAAAGTACAAACTTTTTTTATTAGAAAAAAAAATATATGATAAAAAAAAAAACCCTCCGTAAAAACTTGAATGAATTTGAATATTGCAAATTGACGCTCGAACTTGAGCTTTAAACACTTGCGAAAATAGTATAGCAGATTAGCAGTGAATGCATTCCTTTCCACATTAACGGAGTACACTAGAATGAAATATATGAGAAAATTTTATATTGATATCTTGTGTTTTAACATAATTGCCTATTAGTATCTTATGTTTTTATTAATTTTAAATTCATACATTAACTCTTTAAAAAATTATTTCTTAGTACCTTAAGGTCATTTTTTTATAGATGTAAAATGTAAAATTTATAATTTTCATCACTTTACCAAAAACTAATAAATTTAGAAAAAACTCTAAAAAATTATTTTTAATTTAAAGCATTATTTTTAGTTTTATTTTTAAATGTTTAAAATATTTTTCAGAATTTTTCTAAATTTATTATTAGTTTTTGGTTAATTAATAAGAATAGTAACTTTGACATTTTACATTCCAAAAAATGACATAAGGTACTAAAAAATAATTTTCTAAAACGTTGAGGTACCTATTTAAAGTTACAAAAACACAAGGTATTAAAAGACAATTATGCTAAAATACATGGTATTAATATGAAATTTTTCCTATATATATGGGTGTGGTTTTAATGGTTACTCTATTATTTATCTATCAATGAGTATTATTATTTTAACGTAAAATATTTTATTCGACGGTCGTAATAAATTAGATAGTTGACCATAAAAATTTATATTGATTAATGAGATTGGTAATATCATTTACATCATTAAATTACTATATTTAATAGCAACATTATATAAACTACTCGTCCATATATACATATATCTAATCTGTGTATGTATATATGTATGGATGGTTGGATGAGTTTTTAATAGTTGCGTTTCTATCGGTGATTACCCATTAAATATAAAAATTTAATAATGTAACGTGATAAAAATTTAAGTTCATTAATTGTCATAAATTTTTTTTTAATTAACTACAAAATTTATTATAACTAGTAAATTAATATCTTGCTGTCAAAATATCAATAGGCATGGATAGTTAATTATTGAAATAAACATTAAAACCACACTCGTGTGTGTATACATAAATACATAAATTATATATATATATATATATAATATATTATTATATGCACACTCGTAATAAAGAGGTAGAGATGATATATTGTTGTTTCTGACTCAAAGAGGAAACTCCAATATATATGGAGGCTGGAAAAGAGGTATTTGGCAGCAGTACATGATCATCAAGTATATTGTAATCCAATAATGTTGATTTAAGAAAAAGAAATATATCAGCACAAGTCTTATATAGTCCGCAATTATGTCAATATGTGGATCATCCTTTCTTTAAGAAGTTTCTCATGCCGCATAAGAACCATGATTATGTACAAAAACCAAAAATGAGAAATTTTTAAGTTGAAATAATCTGATAATAAACATACACATCAGAAACAGAAAATTACAACCTTCTGTTCCCTTTCTTTAAAATCTAGTAGAATAAAAAAGATCAACAATAGGCTTGAATTTTTCAAGCGCGGTTTGTCTTTTCCGCCAATAAGGATTAAGGAAAGACTCATTGAAGTGGCCCTTGATGCGGAGTCACAGCAGGGCCTGGAGCAATTCTGAATTGCAGGCCCCGATGCTGCCCTGCCTGTATCATAAATGCAACTTCGGTCGCGGCGAGTGCTGCGGCCTCCTGATCCGACATGAAAATATGCAATGCAAATTCATTAAAGAGTAAACAAGGTGCAGCATAAAGTGATTAAGAAATTCTGTGTTAACACGTAAAATTCAACGCTTTTAGCCAATAATCTAGAAATAATTTACGTGCTAATAGGAAATCAAAGAGCATTTACACAAATTCATGTTGCTGAGAAGCAGAAACAATAACAAACACAACATAATCATAGATATTGTGTGTGTCTCTGTGCGAGTGTGCATTTGTTTAAAAAGGCGTGCAAATCAGCAAGTAATCATAGCCTTTTGGTGTGATTCAATCAATTTCAAATTAAAGAATCTCCTTAGAAAACTAAAAGAAGAGGATTGCAGAATTGAAGAGGTTCAGAATTTCAAAGTCTAATTTCATCAGGTGAAAAATATGTTCTTCCAAAAGACAGAAAAGTTGCTTAAAACATGATTCCAGCATTCTTTCACTTGGCCATTTTAGAATAAAAGATTCCATTAGGCTTTACATTTCTGACCAATCTACAGGCTACCATCACCCGAAATCACAAGTCCTAGATAACTATCATCGAAAACAAGCAGAAAGCAGCACTAACCTGTCTTTGCCGTCGACGCTGCAATACACTGATGGCCCAGGCCATAATGTAGCATGGGAGAAGAAAACCAGCAGCCCGTAGTAAGAAAAGCTGTCAAAATCCACCAACGATTTAGCCAAATACCAGAGTCTACTAAGATACAAATTGTCATAAGGCACATCCATCAAGATCTAACTCACAGAGAAAAAAGCGGAAGCATCATCCTCGTCGTCAGAATCAGGAAGTGCTAAAGCATGCCTCAAGAATAGAAGACCCATCAACTGCCAAACGATAAGAGACAAAATTTGTAAATATTTTTTATTTCTCATCAACAGAGAGTAGACGGCCAAGAAAACATGCTGCAGAACCAGATTAGACAAACAAGTTATGATGCTATTTAGTAGTGACCACTCAGAACTACCATGTGAAATAGGGGCTCTTGAGCCCTGAAAAAAAATGGACCAAAAAGAAAGTGAAAAAAAAAAAAAAAAAAAAAGGTATCATAATAGAATTCATGAAGAAAATAAAGACCATCAGATAAGGCACTACTATATAATTTCTTATTAAGCAAAATAGCAATCATAGTGTCTCACAATTAGAGCAGCCGAGCGGCAAAAAGCTGCACCACCAGTATTTGTATCTGCATACTCATCATATTCAGCCTCCATAAGCTGGCGTTCTGATGCCGCCACTGCCAATAGTCGAGGGTCATGCAAATCTATAGGGGCACCAGAAATTGTCCAATCCTCACTGTAACAACAAAAAATATATAGAATATTTATATTAACAGATGAGCATCTAATCTACAAGGTTTGTAAAATAGAGAGACAATTTGTGAAACAACAATAATTTTGAGACATGAAAGAGGAATAGGATTTGTTTTAGACTTGCAGTGCCCAACAAGGAAATGTAGGAAGTTAGACACCTCTTTTACATATAAGCTTATTATGATCCACAGACTAAATTAAGACCAATATTTCAGAACGAGATTAGCATATATAAATCTCAACTTGCCTGATGTCTATTGTAGTATCTTCAGAGTGAGGGAGAGGTGGTGGCGCAGTATAACCAGGTTGGTAAGGCTGTCAAGAAACAAAATTTTTCATGAAAACCCAGATCAGGTTGCAACTTATCGGGGAAAAAGTAGAATTTAGAAAGTAAGAAAGCATATTAGCATCTGCTTTTAAAACTTATAAAAAAAAAAATAAAAAAAAAAGGACATGGGACACGGAAGAGGATGGCTTAGGCCTTGCTCGTCACATATTTAAGCCGCAACATTGTTTTCCCCACTTGTAATTCCTTCTCTAAGTTCTATCACTTCATGTTTGTTTGAAGTTTTACTTTTCTTCATCTTTTTTTTTTCTTTTTTTTTAAAGAGAAAACTACTTAACATGATATTCCAATAGAAAAGAGAGCAAGATCCAATGCAATGATGCTGATCTAGTTTCCAATCAAAACAACAATAACTATCATTGCTCAAGATTCAGCAACTTATGTAAAGGTTCCCCAAGCAGTAGGTTCAAATACAGAAATGATTCGAGCAAGTTCCTTTCTCATTAGACATTATGAAAGTGAGTATTTCAGATGCTAAGATTAAATGACTTGCCTTGTTGCAAATTTCACAAGTAACATCTCCTTTCTCATTGCACCATCGCTGGACACATTTCCTATGAGCAAACTGAACCCAAAGATGGGAAATTTTTGTTATTAGCTATGATATTGTGTGTGCATTACTATTGCTTATGTATACCAAGACGATGAACTCAATATCCAACTCTAAAGTTCTGCCTCTTAGTATAAATTTAGACCAAAGAAAAATGTATCGATTCCATATTATAGGCTTCAATGCTAGAAAGACAAGAAACCTGGTTAAGCAGGGAAATTTTCCGAGGGAGGAAAAAGTAAAAAGAAAACTAACAGGTTTTGAAACACTGGAACATAGTGATCTACTTTTGAATGGAAATGGTTTTGTAAACTTTATTGCATATTCCTTCAATAAATTTTGTCAGACCTCCAGTGAAAAAAAGTTTACACCAGGAGGCCCAAGGGTGGTCCGATGGGAGACTCCGGCCCAAGTGAAAAGAAGGGAAAGGAGGCGAAGCCCACTACAGGCCCAAATGGGGAATCGGGTCTGGCTGGAGAGGGGGAAGCTGACGTGGAGAGTTAGTTAGAGAAGGAGAGCATATTAGGAAGAGAGGGGGACGTAGAGAGGTGTGCAATTTCCCTGTCTCAGTGTGGCTGTTAGGAGGTCGTGGGATTCCTCGAAAATCCCTCCCTATCCCGTATCATTTCTGTTGTCCATTTCCTTCGGTTGTCTATTTCTTTCTGTTGTTCATTTCCGACTGTACCAGTGAGCTCCGACGAGCTCACTCTTATTCCGGCAAGCCTTATCTTAATAATAATATTCAGTGAATTTCCTTCAATCTGTGCATTTACTTAGACTAAGGGCAGAATCCTATCAACTTGGTATCAGAGCGGTGATCCATGGCACAGCACACTTCCGCGGCAAACACGACCGAACGAGTCTCCAGCTTGGAGGGAGGTCTCGATTCAGTCAGAGAGACGGTTCAGATGCTAGGTGCTATGGTGGACCATGTCCCTCAATTGTAGGAGGAGGTCCACGTTTTGGGTGCCCAGCTAGGAGACGTGCAGGGAGCCCTCCACCGCTTGGAAGCGTTGATGGGACGCCATCTTGAGGCTCAGGTGCCGGCTCCGCCACGACGAGAGTTGGGACGCTATAGAGAGCCGCGGAGGCAGAACGTGTCGCCGGACCCAGGCCGCGCACGGCAGGAGCATCGAGGGAGGCGTTTGGAGTTGCCGATCTTTCAAGGGGACGATCCATACGGGTGGGTGTTCCGAGCGGAGCGTTACTTCGCCATTAACGGGGTTGATGGGGAAGATCGGGTGATGGCGGCGGCCGTGTGCATGGAGGGGAGGGCCCTCAGGTGGTTCCAGTGGCTGGATTCGCAGCATCCGTTCACCGACTGGTGTGACCTGAAGACGGCGATCCTTCACCGTTTCAGCCGCGCTAAGGACGGAGACCCAACGGAACGCTTGATGGCTCTGCGACAGGAAGGCACCGTGACGGAGTTTCGGGACAGGTTCGAGGCTCTGGCTGCGTCGATGAGGGGGATTCCGGAGCCGATCTTCCGAGGAGCTTTCCTTAACGGCTTGCGAGAGGATGTGCGGGCGGAGCTTAAACTGCTGAGGCCCATTAATCTGCAGGAGGTCATGGACTTGGCCCAGCAGGTGGAAGAGAGAAATGAGGCAGTCGATCGGTTGAGAAGGGGTAAACCGGCTAGGGGTTGGCGGAGTGAAATCCTGGGAAGGGAAATGGGCCCGGGAGAGCGGCCCAGCGGACAGCCCAATTATGTCGGGAGCCCACTTCAGTCCAACGCAGGTAAGGAAATTAATCCCTCTCCACGGACTCGATTTGAGTCCACGCCACAGCCCAGGGGAACCGAGGGGGGTACTGGCTTCAGGCGAATGACGGACGAGGAGTACCAACGCCGGCGAGCCAAGGGGCTCTGTTACCGGTGCGACGAGAAGTTCAACCCCGGTCACCGGTGTAAAAATCGACAGCTACAGGTGCTGTTGGTTTCGGAGGGTGAGGCGGAGGACGAAGAGGACCCAGACGAGGTCGAGGAAGTACCGGCGGAGGAGTTGGGGGAAGTGGCCGGACTCTCCCTCAACACGATGATGGGGATTTCATCTTCCGACACCATGAAACTGGCAGGGACCTTTGGAAACCGCGAGGTTTTGATTTTAATTGATAGCGGGGCTTCACACAATTTCCTCTCCTCGAGAGTCGTGCGTGAGTTGCGGATTCCCCTGTCCTCCACCGGTAGTTATGGCATTCAGGTGGGGAACAGGACGTGTTTCCGGCAGCAGGGGTTGTGTAAAGATGTTGTATTGGGAATCCAGGGCTACCGGGTAAAAGGGGATTTTGTTCCCTTCGACTTGGGTTGTGCCGAAGTGGTATTGGGCGTTTCTTGGCTACAAACCTTGGGGGAAATCAGGGCGAACTGGAGGGAATTCACCCTGAAATTTCGGGCAGGGGACGACTGGGTTTGCTTGAAGGGGGACCCCTCCTTACGCTGGGAACCAGTAAGCTTCCGGGCTCTCACACGGAAGTGTCAGGGTGAGGTGACTGGAGCCTTGCTGGAAATCTGTGCCCTGGAGAGTGCGGAAGGGGAAGGGAAATCCAGGCGGGAACCGGCTGCCGTCCCAGGGATTCTGGCCCAGTTCTCCGACGTGTTTGCGACTCCCGTAGGGCTGCCACCAACTCGTGGCTGCGATCACCAGATAGTCCTTAGGACCGGGGCTGAGCCGCCTAACGTTAGGCCTTACCGTTACCCCCAGGTACAAAAAAATGAAATTGAAAGACTAGTATCCGAAATGCTGGCTTCCGGAATTATTAGGCCCAGCAGCAGCCCCTTCTCCAGTTCGGTGTTGTTGGTCAAAAAGAAAGATGGGAGCTGGCGGTTTTGCGTCGATTACCGCGCCCTCAACCAACTAACCGTGCCCGACAAATTCCCAATTCCGGTCATAGATGAACTGTTGGACGAGCTCCATGGGGCTGCGGTGTTTTCGAAATTAGATTTGCGGGCGGGATACCATCAGATACGAATTAGGGAATTCGATGTGGAAAAGACAGCCTTCCGAACGCATGAAGGACACTATGAGTTCTTGGTCATGCCGTTCGGCGTGACCAATGCCCCCGCCACGTTTCAGGCACTCATGAACAAGGTATTTCGACCTTACTTGCGCCAATTCGTTTTAGTGTTTTTTGATGATATTCTAATCTATAGTAGAACATGGGAGGAACACGAAAAACATTTAGCCGTCGTTCTAGGGGTTCTGCGGAGCGAGAGGCTCTTTGCAAACCAGAAAAAATGTGTATTCGGACAGCCACAATTGGAGTATTTGGGGCATATCATATCGGCTGAAGGGGTGGCCACTGATCCGGCTAAGGTGGAATCCATTCTTTCCTGGCCCACACCAAAGAACATAAGGGGAGTAAGGGGATTTTTAGGGCTGGCTGGCTATTATCGACGCTTCGTTCAAAATTTTGGGCGGTTGGCAAAGCCTATGACTGACGTGCTCAAAAAGGGCGCCTTCCATTGGACCCCGGAGGCAGGGGCTGCCTTCGACGCACTAAAGCAAGCCATGACATCCCTTCCCGTGCTGGCCATACCGGACTTTTCCAAGCCGTTCGTGGTAGAAACCGACGCTTCCGGGACTGGAATTGGGGCTGTGTTAATGCAAGGGGGGCGGCCAATAGCTTTTTTCAGCAAGGCCCTCTCTGCCACTTCCAGGCTCCGTTCTGTCTACGAACGGGAACTGATGGCCGTGGTACTGGCGGTCCAAAAGTGGCGTCACTATCTCCTTGGAGGCCACTTTGTGGTCCGCACGGATCAACAAAGCCTCCGATTCCTCATGGACCAGCGGCTGTTACCCCCAGAGCACCTCCGCTGGGTAATCAAACTGTTTGGATACGATTTCGAGTTGGAATATAAGCAAGGAGCGTCCAATCGCGTGGCGGACGCACTCTCCCGACGTGGGGCTGACACTGGGACTGAGTTGGCCGCCATCTCTATTCCGCAAGCAGTGAATTGGGCGGATATCAGCCGGGAGCAGCGGCAGGACAGTGACTGCGCCGCCATGTTACAGAAACTGGCTCAGGGGGAAGAAGTGGCAGCGGGGTGGTCATTACAGCGGGATTTGTTGTGTTTTCAGGGTAGGATAGTTCTCCCTAGGCAGTCGCCATGGATTCCACGCATGTTGCATGAATTTCATGACTCGGCCCTAGGGGGTCATTCCGGGTTTCTACGGACCTATAAGCGAGTGGCGCATAACTTGTTTTGGAGAGGGATGAAGGACGACATCCGCCAATATGTGGCTCAATGCCCCACTTGCCAGCATTCTAAGCATGAGGCAATGTCTCCGGCAGGTTTACTCCAACCCTTGCCAATTCCCAACAGGGTGTGGGAGGACATATCCATGGACTTCATAGGAGGGCTGCCAAAGTCGCAGGGCATCGACACAATTTTTGTAGTCGTGGACAGGCTATCGAAGTATGCACACTTCATACCACTATCTCATCCGTTCACGGCCAAGAAGGTCGCGGAAGTGTTTGTACGGGAGATCGTCCGGCTGCATGGCATTCCGGCTTCCATCGTCACCGACCGGGACCCCCTCTTCATGAGTTTCTTTTGGCGGGAGCTTTTCCGTATGCAGGGGACAAAATTGCGACACAGTTCGGCCTACCATCCTGAGTCTGACGGCCAGACGGAAGTGGTAAACAGATGTTTAGAGGTTTATCTCCGATGTTTCGCGAGTGACCAGCCTCGCCTATGGCTCCAATTCTTACCTTGGGCAGAATTTTGGTTTAACACCAACTACAATGCGTCTACGCAACACAGCCCCTTCCAAGTGTTGTATGGCCGCGATCCCCCGACCATCCATCGTTTTCAAGATTCTCCATCGGCCGTGGAAGATGTCAACACCCAGCTGCGCCAACGGAACGAGTTCCTTGATGTGCTCAAGGGCAGCCTCGTACTTGCGCAGCAGCGCATGAAAAAATATGCGGATGCACACCGTCGGGAGCTCTCTTTTGCGGTAGGTGACCGCGTCCTACTCAAACTCCGGCCCTATCGTCTCAAGTCCTTGGCTCGGCGGCCCAATGAAAAGCTTGCTCCCCATTTTTACGGTCCTTTTGAAGTGTTGGAGAAAATCGGAGAAGTGGCATATCGTCTCAAGCTACCAGAGGATGCAAGAATCCACTCGGTTTTCCACGTCTCGCAGCTGAAGCCATTCAGAGGGGACACACCCCGACACCAGCCACTTCCCCGGCAGCTTTCGGCGGAGTTGGAATTGCAGGTGGAGCCCTCCGAGGTTCTTCGCGGCAGGTGGACGGCATGGGGAGGAAGACAAGTTGCGGAAGTACTAGTCCAGTGGAAGGACCTGCCGGACTGGGAGGCAACCTGGGAGCTACTAGAGGAGCTTCAAGCACAATTTCCTCATTTCAACCTTGGGGACAAGGTTGTCTTCGAAGGGGGGAGTATTGTCAGACCTCCAGTGAAAAAAGTTTACACCAGGAGGCCCAAGGGTGGTCCGATGGGAGACTCCGGCCCAAGTGAAAAGAAGGGAAAGGAGGCGGAGCCCAATACAGGCCCAAATGGGGAATCGGGTCTGGCTGGAGAGGGGGAAGCTGACGTGGAGAGTTAGTTAGAGAAGGAGAGCATATTAGGAAGAGAGGGGGACGTAGAGAGGTGTGCAATTTCCCTGTCTCAGTGTGGCTGTTAGGAGGTCGTGGGATTCCTCGAAAATCCCTCCCTATCCCGTATCATTTCTGTTGTCCATTTCCTTCGGTTGTCTATTTCTTTCTGTTGTTCATTTCCGACTGTACCAGTGAGCTCCGACGAGCTCACTCTTATTCCGGCAAGCCTTATCTTAATAATAATATTCAGTGAATTTCCTTCAATCTGTGCATTTACTTAGACTAAGGGCAGAATCCTCAAATTTCAAGAAAAAAAAAAAAAAATGAAAGGACCAAAAAGAGAGACTAAAAGTTGCAATGTGTCCATTTATGCATATAAATAAAAATGAGAAATAACTTTGCAAAATACCTTTAAGCTGCCACTGCAAGCACAAGGGACCTCTAGATTTTTAAGGGTGTCCTCTTCCTGACAAATACGACATTCTGATGTCTGTATCAGGGGTTCTTCTTCTCCAGGCATACCCTGTTCTTCCACACCATCAACATCGACGACACAAGTAGACACCTTAGCAGTTTTCTGAGAACAAGGGCTCCCCAAGGATGATCCCGAAGAATCACTCCCTTGCATTGATTCCAAACTTTGAGCTGTTATAAGACGGTCAGCACACAAGACCAGATGATCGCCCATTCTTGCTCAAATCAAAGCTCCTGATCGCCATTTATAACAAGAATGCCATTAAAACTCAAACAAACTTAACATTTAGTACAATAGACTTATCCCATCATATATAAATATGACACTAAAAATATTAGTTCTTTCATGATCTGAATCCAATAGAGGAATGACTGAAGACCCGCTAAGTCGATCGTTGGTGAAGTTATTGCACGTTGAGGAAAACGCAAAAATATTGCATTTATTTCTTCATTACACTATCATCTTCTTCAGTTTTTGCAACTAGACAGAAAGCAAAGAAATGTTTGGAAATTCTAAAGCAGGTTAATAAATAGTCACATTCATAAGGCTTCATATTTCATTTCTCTTCACTTTTGATATTTTTCCAAACCATCGGAAGTTCTAAGCTATTACTAGAAAAAGTAACATTTTAACAAAACAAGGAGCTAAAAACAATTCCCCAAATAAGACTTTTTATTGTGTGTTTAACTGAAAGTAGAGAAACAGAAAATGAAACATCGAAATTCAAATATTTCAGCCTGAAGTTTAGCCCTAAAAATAAAAAATAAAAAAAAAGTTTACTTCCTAAAAAAAAAAGAAAAAAAAAGAATAAAATGAAAAGAAGAAGCTTCAAGGTCAAGACTTTGTACTGTTCAAGCCAGACATGAATGCCTTGGCAAGCTTAACAGAACTCAATTTTCCACTATTTTCCGTCATTTTCTCAGCTACCAAACAAAAACAAACGATATCAGGATATCCAATCGTTACCAAATTTCCCAAGAATTTCAAGGAACGAACTTCAAACCCATCACCAGTACAATATTTCCCAAAATAGAAAACAAAATTCACGTATGATTCAATAGCCAATGCAAAACCCAATTCCATGATTTAAATTAAAAAAAAAATAACCGCACAAACACATTTGGAAGCCTGAAAAACAAAAATGCATCAAAGCAAAAACAGAAGAACTCAAAAATCAATAAACAAAACGAAATTACCTCTCGAAAAAAGAAAAAAGAAAAGAAGTTTGGAAGGAAAAGGACCTGAGAAATTGTGTGATTTTGGAAATGGAAATTCTTCTTGACTTTTGGTTTGGTTTCAGAGAAGAACTTTCAGTTCTATTTATTTTAGCTTTCTTGTTTTTTCCTTCGAAATGACAACAAAAATTTGGACAAAAATCGGGTTCGGATTTTAAATCTTAGGCTCGGTAACGTCCGTCTTAGTCAAGCTCAATTTTACGCTTCATTTTTTCTTCTTAAGAAAATAAAAAAAAAGAAAGAGAGCGAAAGAAAGAAGAAAAGTGGGGTTTAACGGTAACAGACGTTAAAGGTGAAAAAGATCTGCTGCGCTCCGTTTTCCCCACGAATGCGTTCAATTGGAGGAGTTGACTCTCTTCGATCCAATTTGCTCGTGCCACATCGTAAAATGAGTTGCTACCCATTTTGAAATGGGAATTTTTACGGCGTAACATGTTATTTTGTTTCAGTTATTTTTAACTATTTAATTAGTTTTTTAATTATTAAAGTTATATAAGTATGTACTAAAATTTTAAAATACGTCACATAAAATTATTTTTATTATAAATCTAATTATTAAAAAATTAATTTAACAATAAAAACACGATTTTTACTAATAGAGTAAAATAGCTTGCTTTGTATTGTAATTGATATTGTAGTTTTTTTCTCATAAAACGCACACAAGCAGAACACGCAAAAATGATAGGTAGATCAAATAAAAATTTTCGAAACAAGTAACACCATGGTTTATAAGTAAATCTCACAAGTGTGGACTTTATCAAGCAATGGATTTGTAGTTGATTAAGCTTTTCATTTGATAAATTTTCTTTTATAAAATTTCTATAGTGCAGTGTGAAAAAGATAATACGGGATTCTATTTTGAACCATTAGATCATTATTTATTGTTTTTATTTTAATAATATGAAATATATATATTGTTAATAAGAAAGATTTTTTTCGGTAGTCTCAATTTTTAACTGTTAGATCTGAGTAAAATCACATTTAATTGAAAAAGTATACATAACGCATAGATTCTGATACAAATATAATGATTGAAAAGTAAAAGATTACTAATATTTTATTTTTACATGAAATACTAGAGAAAAAGTCCCTAATAAGAATATGTTACTGTGAATAGCTCTTTTTCTTTAAGCTACAGTTGCATTCAAAATTAATATTATAACGAGCTTGGAAAAAACATACAAGAATATCTAAAAATGAAATTACAGGTGTAGATTTGTCAATTTTATGATGTTCAAGTAGTTGTAATACAAGAATAATTTGTGTTTGTGGGTTAAGTTAACGACATGTCTTCATTTGTCTCCAATATTGAAATTCAAAATTGGAATCTCAATTCCACCCTAAGTTTTCTTTTAAAAAAAAAAAAAAGTTGAGAAGAAATTTAAATGCTATATAGTATTTTTGAAACCTATTTGGATCTTTTTCACAAGTCTTCTACCTATTTTATTCCTATTAAATTTTCTTTAATTTCCTTTTCTAGAAGGAGGAGCCAAAATAGACTAGGAAGACTTAAAAAAGAATTGGAGTTTGTGTGCAACTTGCATTCAACTTGCATGGGCCATTATAAATAAGTGGGTTAAGTTATTCCCCTTTTTTTTTTCATTTGCTTGACTTTGACTCTTATTAACTAATGACAAAAAGATAAAGTAATGGTCTATAGTAAGATGGGGGTACCAAATCTATATGCCAAGTATTTGTTGGATAATGACGTAAATATGGAGCTTTCTTCAAAATATCAAAGCGGGTTTATGGTTTGGAAGGTGGGTGGTTTGGTAGATCCACTTTATGATTAAAGGGTATGACTAAGTTGAGTACTTATTTAGAGATTATAATTGTTTCTTCTTCACCTAATTAATATATCAGCAAAGCAATCATTCTCAAAACAACGCATATATCATATGTTTGGCTAGATTTATTTTTAGTCGTATAAATATCTTCATATGAGATATCATCACTACTATGCTCCCACAGTTTTGTGACCCCTTAGTTGGAAGAAACATTAAGGATTTATTTAGTTCGCTGATTCGAGTTTTTAATTCGAATTGAGATGTGATTTTATGTCAGAAGTTCTTACTGTAATAAAAAAAATTAGATGTGACTGTTTCTGAAAGCTTTTTACTGTAACAAAACTTAAATTCTAAACTCGAATCAGTGAAATAAACGGAACTTAATTTGGTAGTGGTTGTGACCACAAGTTTATGGAAACACCATTTAGTCCAGCTGCATTCTAATTTGAGAGGGCCTTAAATTGGTAGTGTTTCTGAAAATGCTTGAATGATTTGTCAAAAATATTCGACAAAGTCACAAAATAAAGCTTTTAAAAAAAACACATGAATAAATTTTAAAACTTATATAAGAGTTTAATTAATGCATTTATAATTTTGTAATATTTATTTCACCCAATAAGCTTCTTTTTTAAAAATAAAAAAAAATAGAGTTCTAAATATATACTGAAAAGTTACGGCCTTTAGCTAAGTTAATAGCAAGGAGACATGGATATGTGGGAAAATGATCTTTTTAAAAATTTTATTTTTTTTAATTAATGTCTCGAGTTTTGTTAAAATATAAACATGATAGTGAATCAGCGGTTAACTGATTGATTTGGTGTTTAATAAGTAATTGAAAGATTAATTTTGAAAAGAATGAATTGATAGAGTAATATGGTATTAAAATAAGAGATTCAAAATCTATTATTACACTCTCCAAAATTATCATTCTATGTTGAATTATAATTGTGTTTTGAGCTTATAATCCTCTTTATTCAACTCAAGTATGAAGCGGAGTGCTAGAATGAAAAACTATTCTTAATTCAACTCTCAATAACATTTGGGAGAACTAGTAAACTAGCAATAAACAACTGTTATTTGCACGACACAATATCGTTCTTAAACTACATATCATCTTCATTACACATAAATTTCTAAATAGAACCTAAAATTAATTATTGATTAAATTACTAGACACATCAACTTTAAAACGAAATGTAAATCCTAAGAAAACAACACTATAATAAAATTTAAAAAAGAAAAGAAATTAAATGTGCATTTGTTTTAAGAGTTTTACATGATTTAAACGAAATGTAAATCCTAAGAAAACAACACTATAATAAAATTTAAAAAAGAAAAGAAATTAAATGTGCATTTATTTTAAGAGTTTTACATGATTTAAACTAGTGACGAAGATAGTATGGCCCAGGGGCTAAAGCACCCTGAATGTTTTCTTTATTATATATATATATATATATATATATATATATATATATAATAAGCATATAAGTAGAAATGCATATAAAGCCCCCTTAAAAACTTAAAATCACTTCTTATACCAACCAAATAGAAATACTAGTTATTTACTACACAAGCCCGAAAAGCCCAATATACTCCTGCCCCATATCCTAGTTTTATAAGCCTTTACGTTGATGATTAGATAAGCAAGTAAAATTAAAAAGGGAGAAAGAGGAAAATATGCTAAAATTTGAGATGAATTAAAATTAATAGGTTAATAGTTTACATAAGTTAATAAATAAGCTAAATTATTATTTTCGTCCATAACTTGTATGGTTATAAATCATAATTTGACAAGTTATTATTCATAATTGTCCATAACTTGTCCGGTTATGAACCATAACTTGATAAGTTTGTCCATAACTTATCTGGTTATGAACCATAACTTGACAAGTTATGGCCTATTAATTTCTATAACTAAAAATTGGCCTATTTCCTTTCTTAAGCTTTTCATATTGGCCTATTTTCTACTATTTCCCAATTAAAAAAAGGGAGGATGAGAGAAATAGGTTAAGATTTGAGATAAATTAAAATTAATAGGTTAATAGTTTATATAAGTTAATAAATAGGTTAAATTACTATTTTCGTTCATAAATTGTCTGGTTATGAACTATAACTTGATAAGTTATTGTCCATAATTTACAGTTTTTATCCATGACAATTTGACAAGTTTGTCAATAATTTATTTAATTATGAACTATAATTTAATAAATTTATCAATAACTTATTTAATTATGAACTATAACTTAATAAATTATAACCTATTAATTTTTATAACTAAAAATTAACTTACATACTATTTTAAGCTTTTCATATTAATTTATTTTTTTACAATTTTCGATTAAAAAATGTCACTTCTTCTCCGACGGGACCCTTTCAACTACACGTCACTTTCCCTTTCTTCAACTACGCAATACGCACAGTCACAGGGAGAGAGTTTGATCAAAAATAAAAAAATAAAAAAAAACACCACCTATCAACAACAATCACAAATATTTAGAATCATTAGACTCTTCTTTTCAATTGGTATTCTTTTTGTTCTCACCTTAATTATTTTCTCATTTAGTTTTGTACTTTTTTTTTACTACATTGCAATAGCGCATAGTTCATAGAATCATAGTTGAATTTTTTAAGGGATTTGAGTATAAATAAATAGGGTTTGATTAGTGTTTTTTAACTTTTGTATTTCTTTTTTTATTTTATTTTATGATAGACTATAGGGCTTGGTTAATTACTTAGTTAAATACATTATACTCATTATGTTCACATGTTTATTTGTTAAATAAAAATAAGAATGGATTGTTGATTGTAAAGTTTTTTTTCTTTAATATTTAAGTGGCAATCGATAGAGAATGATTGAAAAGTATTTTAAAAGAAAGTTAGAAGAGTCTTCAAGTCTTACTAGAAAAAATGATGGTGGCACTAAATCAAGTAAGGTGGATTTCAATCCTAAAAAATTAGAAATTGATCATGGATTGCGAATACCCATATTAGAGTATCATCCAAGCATTCGCGATCAAGTTCAACGAGCTTTTCTTGATAATGGTTCTTGTCAATCTAAGTTCCATCAATGTCCATTAAATGACATTGATAATGAGACTATTATGCAACATTTTTAAGGCATGAGAACTTGTTGTGGATAGTTGTAATAAATTAATTTTGATGTAGTTATTTAGCCCCATGGCATAAATTCATGACTTCGTCACTAATTCAAACTATGATTCTTAAATCTGCTATAGAATTTTTCTCTCATTAAAAAATTAATTTTTAAAAGTCAAAATCATGAACCATAGTTTAAACTCATCAACCAAACATACCCTAAAGTTTGAATTAGCTTAAAAAATATGACAAACAACAAGAATAAAAAATCATAGTACTTTCTAAAACTAATATGACCTATATGTTCATGGTGAAAAAGAAAATAGTTGCTTTCATTCCTTCCTCATCTTCACTAATTTCTCTCGACACATTACTAAATTCCCCTATTGTAAATCTACTTACGGTTAATAAATCAATAACAATGTTATTCTGATAAATAACTCTTTATAGAGAGTTCATTAATATCCGAGCTCGTTAGTGTACACTATCTAGGGCTATTCATAGTCTGGTTCGGTCCCAAACCGTTAGGTTTTTAGACCATGCTATTAATAACGGTTTCTAAAAATTCAAACCAAACCAGACCATTAGTAAGATAAGACCAAACTAGACTGGACGGTTTACAAATGGTCTGGTCTGATTAAACTGCAGTTTGAACCTTAGTACGTGTTTTTTTTTAAAAAAATTAGTAAAATTATATGTTACATAATATAAATCATCCTCTAAAATTAGCATTCTAAAAGTTACAAACAACAATAATGTGAAGTCCTAAGCAAAAGAGAAGAGTAAAAACTAAGTAGTTTTTATAAAAATGCTCAAAAGTTTTCTTTTCAATTTTATTTTTTTAAATATATATTCTTAACAGTCTAATCTGGTCCAATATTAAACCGTTTCTTAACGATTCTTACATAAAATTAGACCAACGGTCTAAAAAACTGGTGGTCTAGTTTGAACAGGAGCATGCACAACCCTAACCCTATTTATGTTTTACTGAATGGATCATTTACTATAATAATAATAATAATAATAATAATAATAATAATAATATAATTTGGTATAATATTTTCGAAGGGCAAAAGAAAGGAAGTAAGAGAAACGACAAGTCGTTTTGCGAAAGCAAAACGATACGGCGTTACAAGTAAAAAGACAGAGCGCAAAGGCCCAGTTTAAAAGCAAAGCGACAAAAGTTTTCTAGGGTTTTGAGGTTCTCTCTCTATACTAAGCTCACTCTTCTTCTTCTTCTTCTTCAATATTTTACTTTTCTGCACTCAACAATGGCGGAACAGAACGCGCCAGAACTCGCTGAGGCCAACTCGGAGCAACCGAACTCGGTCACGGAGGACATGGAGCTTGAAGCCACCGAACCCGTCCAGGAATCGAACGACAACGGAGAGACGAACTCGAAGCGCGCCAGAGAGGAAGGCGACGGCTCCAGCGAGGAAAACGACGGCGTTTCGAAGAAGCAGAAGGTCGGAGACGAGAAGTCCGTTGAAGAAGAGCGATTGGAGAAGAAACTGGCAGACAAGGAATCGGGTCGGGTCAGCTTGGGTCCGAAGAGCTTCGGGTCGTCGGTGGAGATGTTCGATTACTTCTACAAGTTTCTCCATTACTGGCCTCCAAATCTCAATGTTAATAAGGTAAGGGCTTTTGGCTCTTTCACGACTCTCAATTTTTGTTTGGTTGCTGAGAAAGTAAGGGTGGGTGATTATAAAGATGGAAACTTTTTGAAGTTGTTGTTTCGGAAAGTTAGGGATTTTTGAGGAAAAGGATGGTGAAAATTGTTTGGTTAGCGAATTCGCAATAATTGAATTTTCAGTATTTAAAGAAATTCAGCTATTTTGAATATTGATTTTACTTGTTTCCCCTATGCTTTGAATAATCAATTGTTGATTGTTCTGTTAGCAAATTCTGAACTTTTGGCCCTTATTTTTTTTTTTTTACTTAAAAAAAAAGAAAAAAAAAAACCTGAAGTTTTTGGTTTGTGCTACCCTAGATTTATAATGTAGATTAATTATATTTCCGTTCCTTTGTTGTAAAGTTTTAGTTGACTTTGCTTTTGTTTTTGTTGCAAAAAAAACTTACTGTTTTATCTGTTATTTGTAATTTTGCAAATCTGATCGCCATTACTATGGTTTTTACACCATTTTAGTCCATTTAAGTAATGATTCTTTTTCTAATTAATGACATTATCTTGCCCGTATCAAATTAAGCTGGGGGAATTTTTCAGGTTTTAATATTCGGGTGTCCTCATTTGATGCCGTTAATCATTGACATGTATTAAGTTGCCTTTATTTGTTATCGGTAAAAAAAATTTCTGCAATAAAATTGTCTTCTGAAGTGAAAAGTTTTGAGTATTTGTTATAACCCTTGGGTAGAACTCATCCCCAAAAGCTAGCTTGTAGGGAGAGGGTGCCCAAATGGTTATAAACCACATGCTAAGCCCATACTTTAGCAATGTGGGACTCAACCAGGATCCTAACATACCACCACACTTCCGACACCGACGTCCACGGCAGCCCACTCTGGATGGCCTACTCTGGCCTTTCTAGGTCGCCCCTTCCGGAACGTGGGCCTGAGGAGAGGCATGCTCTGATACCAATTGTTATAACCCTTGGGTAGAACTCATCCCCAAAAGCTAGCTTGTAGGGAGAGGGTGCCCAAATGGTTATAAACCACATGCTAAGCCCATACTTTAGCAACGTGGGACTCCACCAGGATCCTAACAGTATTACTATAGAATCATTGTCTTGTAGCTTCTGCCTTTATGGGTATTACTATAAAATTGCCTTCTTGTAGTTGTAGCTAAATGAATTTTGTACCATTGCATTTGTTTTAGACAGTTACTTTGGACTTTGGTGGTACTAGGCAGATGCAATGCAATCAGATTTCTATCCCATATTCATGATCTTTTAGTTTGATGAATCTGACAAAGTTAACGTGTGATTCGTTTGCTTATTGCAAGAAAAAGGTTGATATTTATGATTCTCCTGGATTAACTTTTGAAATCTGTGGAACCCGGAAGCAGAAATCATAAATTACGGCGTGCGAATGCTGTGGTTTTAAGAATGCTGCTGCATTATCTTGTTATAGCATGATTCTATTGATTAAATTTTGATTCGTTTTTTCTTGTCTATACATGGCAGTACGAGCAGATGGTTGTGCTGGACTTGCTCAAGAAGGGTCATGCAGAGCCAGATAAAAAGATTGGTGGAGGGATCCGTGCTTTTCAAGTTCGGTACCACCCAATGTTTAAGAGTAGATGCTTCTTCCTCATCCGGAATGACGAGTCGTATGATGATTTTAGCTTTAGGAAGTGTGTGGATCGCATACTGCCCCTGCCAGAAGACATGAAAGTGAAGTCCGATGCCAATAGGGCATTAGGTGGTGGTGGTGGTATTGGCAGGGGGCGCGGTGGAAGAGGTGGAAGAGGTGGGGGCCGTGGCAGTTGGAGGGGAGGGAAATCGAGGAACTAAAGCATCTTCTCTAGTTCACCAAGGCTGATAGGCTGAGAGCCTGCGAGATTACCTTGGGTGATCAAAGGTTTCTTGAAGAGAAATCTCGGCTAGCTGTTTCCGTTTCCCACATCAAGTGAAAACTGCTGTAGTATGCAAAATTTTGACAGTTTGACTCTTGATTTCTTTTGCTTAACTATTAATTATAATTGTATGTTGCTGAATTTCTTTTTTTGATGGTTGTCTTCTATAAGCTATAGTTACGTAATCATTCTCTTGATTCTGGCATAATAGCTATTTTCAGAGAGGGAGATTAACCATATTTGGATTCTGTCTAAACTTTTTGTCTCAAACTATGTCCAAGCCCGATGGGACCCCTAAATCCGTCCCTGTCCTGTAACCCATCACGGGTTAAATTTTAACTCGTTTTAGATTGGGTCCCATTGGGTAAATGGGTTCATGAGTCAAATTGCCACCCCTATTAATACAAAATATGCCACAATATTTAGCTAAAATTTAAGGGAGTTGACAGAGTTGTGGTTCGTCAAGCACCGTTTCCCTGTCTCAACTCACTGTGTGATTGGTCTCTCTTCAAATTGCTGTCAAACCTTTCGTTGCATCTCAAAAGAATTAGAATACCTAAAGCACTAATCATTATCCGTGTAGACAAGCTTTATACTTGCTTAATGTCTATTCAGAAGCACCTAAGACTAGAAATAATCTATTGTTAATTCTGCTAAAGTTGTAAAAGTCCTTAAATGGTGTGGCGTGTTTTTATTGGTTGGACACCTTTTCAGAGAGGAATTCGTGGTTATCAGGGTGAAGAAGGTGTAGATTTGACCTAGATCACTTTTACACATGACACAAAACTCAAAAGGCGCAAACTTAGTTTTCAAATTTAGCAAATGTGTTTGTGTCACACCTTGGTTGCCCTTGGAAATTTTCAAAAATACCACCAATAAACTAAAATTATATACTATTTTATTTCAGCCATTGTTTTTAATTTATTTTATGCCACTAATAACATGCAGTTATTTTTTCATAACGTGTAAGTTATCATTCGTAACCTGCAGGTTATCACTTTATATCTTACAGGTTATCATTGCGTATTTTGCAAGTTGTGTTCATAGGATCCAATCAATCAGTCGGTTTTATCACTGCATATCCTACAAGTTGTGTTCATAGGATCCAATCAACCGATCCAATCCAAGTTAATCCACTTTTAGCGGATAACCGACCTAAATTGGATTAGACTGAGTGTAATTTCTTCAAAAAATGATTTAGAATGGATTGAATGTTAATTTCACTTCCAATATACATGCCAATCCAAATTTTTATATATTATATAAAAAAAATGGATTATGTTTTCTTTCTATTATGGATCATCATCAAGAGAGTAGTAGACGTGCACATTTGGATTATATTATTAGACTACCGTTTTTTTTTTTTTTTTTTTTTTTTTTACAAATAGGTTGAATATGAAAATAAAGATTAAAAAACTGTACAAAAAGCTCAAGCCCAAAATCGATTGGTCCAATTCAATCCAAACCGATCTTAATTGGATTGAATTGGATAATACACTAGTAATTGATTTGGATTGGGTGGAATTTTTAAAATTTGACCTTTGATTGGATTTGATTTTATATGACTAAAATAGTTTGGATTGGATTGGACGAACACCCCTATGTAGTGGTATTAAAATTTTGTGTAGTTGCACAAATAATAGAGTTAGAAAAAATAATAGTTAAACTTGAATTCTCTTTTTTATATATGGTGATTAAACTTGTAAACTTTTCACAAGTTACAACCCCACACCAAAAGGGCTTAGGCCATGTTAGCTAATGAAGTAAATAGTAGATTTACTATAAATAATTGAAGTAAATAGAAGATTTTTAAACTATTTGAAGTAAATAACAATAAATTAAAAAATTTAAGTGATAAAAAATCATTTTCTTATTGTTGGGGGTTGACGTGGAAGGTACGACGTTCATGCCTCTTCCGATTGGTCAAAGAGGATTAACTGTCAAGTGTGAAGGAGCGATTGGTGGTGAAGTGTATGGTGGGCACCTGCCGTGGTTTAAGAGAGGATTTAAATCACTGTTGTAAACTTCATAGCTGAGCGTGACCAGAATGATCGTCTTTGTGATTGATGATGTTAGTCCCAACTGGGTTGGGATGTCAAATTAATAACCCCCAAACCCGCTCTACGGGTAAAAAGCTCATCCCTAGCTATAGTCTCATCCTCTGCTATTTGGGATGTAACACAACAACATGAAGGGAAAAAAGAGTCATCCTATTAACTTAGAGCTTACAGTGTGAAGACTTTTAAAATGAGAAGATCTTAGCCCCTGTTTAGTTCACTAATTCATACTAGAAACTAGATTCTAGATTTTTTTTTTTGTCCGAGTGGTGAATTAAATTCAAATCCGCGTTTGATAAACGCTCAGTCCAAATTTTGTTAACTATTACAAACCATTTTTAAACACTAAGAATATGCTCATTCTCTTTACTTTCAACACCCATATCCAAACAGAAATTTAGATTTTTGTTTCATGTTCATATTTACACTTTAACTACCCATCAAAAATACTAGTTGGAATTGCATTTCAAACCACACAATTCAAATTTTCAAGTTGAAAAAAATTTAAACCAACACAATTCAGTCCAGTAAACCAACCTTGACCTTAGATTTTTTTCTTCATACGTTGACCCTAGTCTTTATTATTCTTATGTTACTTTTATGTTTTTATTTTTAACACCTCAGTTGTTTCTCTTTTTTTTTCAATAATTTTTTGCTTATATTAAAAGCAGTACAGATCCGATAAAAGACAATATTACTAAGATATATAATTTCTCCATATTTTATTTTCCGTTATTGTTGAACGATTCATTCATCTTGGTATAAGAAAAAGGCTTTCCATAAACTCTTATCTTTCCATAAACTCTATCATATGATTCATTCATAAATATTGCTATAAGAATTTGCTAGGTCTCTGTCTTTACTTATAATCAGCATTGGCAAATAGATATATTTCAACAATCTAGTAGTGATGCGGATCTTTCATGACGATGATTATACATAAAATCTTGGATTTATCAGTAGATCAGTAACTGATCTCAGTCTTTAATGCCAATAATAAGATTAAATTACCACTCCACTTCGTTTTCTTTCTTTCTTTTTCCCTTTCTTTTAATATATATACATATTAATTTATAAGGCTGCGCTATCTATATATTACCCATAAAGTAGTGTAACCAAGAATAATTATCTATCACTCTGTAACTCACCACTCTCCTCATTTTAAGTTCTATCAATTATTAGAAATAAAAGTAAATGATTAATAGAGCCTGCAAAGGTAATGAATATAAATTGTCATGCAGTAATATCTAAACCGTAAAGCATATAAATATTAAAGAATTTGATTAAACTAGTGTAACCTCCCCACTAAGTTCAATTTAAGTGAAAATATTATTATTTAACCCCCATCCCTCTATAAATGATTGGTACGTTTTGCGTTACATACACAAATTAGAATGCTAAATTTGCAAGGAAAAAACAACATTTCAATTGGGTAGAAAAAAGGCTTGTGTTAACTCAGAATTAGTAGGATATATATATATATATATATATACATCCTACATACACAAAGTAGGAGAATCTTTTGTCCTTGGCCGTATCAACCATCCTAGTGTAATAATCACAGGAAGAGTGATAAAAAGGTTGGCTAAAATATAATCATTGTTTCAGCCAGGCTAAGTTTTTAGGCCTATACATGGGGCTCTCATTATAACATTGGATTTTATATATATGCTATTTATTAGTCCTACCCTATGAGTTTCAAAGGGAATAAGCAAATAACTTCCCAAGAAAAATCCACGTGGCAACCATGCAGGCTGATACAGTATATTTATAGATAAAAATATGGATTTGCTCAGCGTGAACGCACTGAATTATAGCTTTGTCATCAATATTGTTATATTCTAATTAACAATCTAAAAGCGCTTTCATTTTTTTTTTCTTTTTTTTTTTCCTTCTTTTAAACTCCCAAAATATTAGATTGGACGATATCCAAATGGAAGATTGATCTGACTGAGTTAAGCACGAGTCTCTCCACTTTCTTCCTAGTGTTTTTAGTGTTTTTTATTTCCCTCTTAAAGGGAGATTATTTCCTATTTACTGCCCATTAAACTCCCACATTCTCTCTCTCTCTCTTTCTCTCTCTCTCTCTGATATTCTCTCTCTTTACAATCGGAATAATCAATTAATGAATCTTGTAACTCTCAGAAGTACACACGGTGAAGCAATAAATCACACTCATTCATGCATGGGATTTGTGGCGGCGCACGTTCTCCAAAACATATTGCCGTTCACCATTTCTCCATTCACGATATATATGTACTTCTTCCATATCCATTATACACACACACACACACACACACACACACACATCAATATAAGAGACTCTTTCTCTTCCCATAAAGAAGCCATTCGCTCCAAATCATTTGCTTCGATCCCATTTGCCAAATTGCCCACTTTCAGACTTTCAGTCGATACCAAAACATTTTATATTTTTCTGCAATATTTTGTAGTTTTTCTCCCTATATCAATATATAATCTATGGAAAGTTGTTGGACGATGTCAAATTATGAAATCCTGGCCATAGATGAAAATCCATTTATGTTTCCGATCTCTCAGTTACCTCCATTTGATTTCAGGTAAACATATGTCATTTTATCATTAAGTACTGTATATATATGTTTCATCATGATATATAAAATTCTTAGAATATATATGCTTCAACAAGGTCTGGTTTTTTACATGTTGAGCGCACGTACTCACTCGAATATTTGGCTGACGGTTTTTTTTTTTTTTTTTTTTTTTTCCTTTCTTAATGTGTTTGTAGCGGAGAATATGCAGGTTACTATAATAATATTAACTTGGAATATAATTGGCAAAATGAATTGCCAATACAGGAGAGCTTTCTTCTTGACCCTGTTCCTCTAATGGAGTACCATTCTAGTACTGATCACTCCTTTTATGGCACAATGGAACCCATCTCAGCTGTAATTCAAGGTGACAAATTTTGGAACTTTGAAAAGAAATTCAATTTTTCTGTAATGGGTATTCGTACATACATACATAAACGTGTATATATGTATATATATTCTTTGTGTGTGCGTATGTTTTTTTTCTTGGCCAATGATCAATATTATGCGTTATATATATAGCAGACCATGAATTTTTCTATGGCAATGGAAATGGTCCGGCACTTGGAGTTTGGGACCAAGATGGGCGTGCTGGGTTTGGGCCTGAGATTCATGTTCAGCAGAAGCCAATTAATTATAATGGAGAAACAGGAAAAGATTTGATGACCAAAGAGAGGAAGGGTGTTAAGAGATGTAGATCATCATCAGAAGAGAAGAACGGCAATAGTACTTCTAAAATGCTTTCACGAGAACTTCTTTCTAAATACTATTATATGCCAATAACTCAGGCCGCAAAGGAACTCAATGTGGGCTTGACTCTTTTGAAGAAAAGATGTAGGGAATTAGGCATCAGCCGTTGGCCCCACAGAAAGCTCATCAGCCTCCAAACCCTAATCAACAATGTTCAGGTCCCATATACATATACATATATATGTATACATATATACATACATATATATATATATCTATATATAAATATATGCAGCCCATTTACATGACTTATTATGGCCAACGTTTCTCATAATTAATTATAGTTTTTAACCAAACATACAAAGTTTCTTCTTTTTCTTTTTCTTCCCTTTTAATTTGGAAAAATGAACCCTTATCTCAAACTGAAAAATTAAAATCCCAATTCTTGTGTTCTTTAAAGTGGACGTCTCTAATTATTTTAGATCCTGAAATTTTAGTGCACAGTTTACAATATCATAAGATTTTTTTTTATCACATGTATTTATTGTGCTTTCATAATATCTGAATGGGCTACTTTTTCTCATAGAAAAAAAAATGCATATATACATCTACATACGTACATATATACATGCTTAAATATGTGTGTGTGTGTGTGTATATATATATATATATATATATATTTATAATGCTCATGATCATCAATATATGACTATTTTTGTGGGATTATGGTATCGTGCGACAGGAGTTGGTAAAGCAAGAAGGAGAAGAAAACGAGTCAAAGCTGAAAAATGCAATAGAGTTGTTGGAAAGGGAAAAGAAACTAGTGGAGGAAGTTCCTGATATTCAACTAGAGGACACAACAAAGAGGCTTAGACAAGCTTGTTTCAAGGCCAACTACAAGAAGAGAAAGCTGAGGATAATGGAATCTCATGAATCTGATTTCAATAAAGGAAAATCATCACCACGCCAGTACCATCATCATCATGAAACCATGTTTTGTAGCAGCAGCAGCAGCAGCAGCAGCGCCTATCAGATCATCACCGTTGATCAGGAAGAAGAAGATGATCAAGAAGTGATCAAGTCACTTTGGTCGGAGCACTCGTTTTCATCAGGCAATCTGTTAATGTTTTAGAAGGCCAAAACTGTGTTGAATGATCTCTACTTATTTGTATAGATCATATTATCTTTTTTTCTTTTGTGTGTGTGTTTCTTTTTCTTTTTTTGTTTTGTTTTGTTTTGTTTTGTTTTAGAAGTAAGATATATATCAGCTTGGTATATTAGTTTTAGGACACAGATTGTGAAATGTGCAGGTGCCAGGGTTGAGACTTGAAAGGGCTCTGAAGAGCCTTTCTTTGCTTATAGGGGCTTCTTCTAGAAGCAATATATTGAAAGATTACACTTTTTTAATATATATAATTAGGGAAGGGGTTTAAGGAAAATATATTGTAAGAACTTCTTTTCGGGAACCGTACGCGTTTAATTTTTAGTTCATGTCGTATGTATAACTTCTTTTAATTTATAGTATAGATCTAGGTGTCTGTGTGTGTATATATATGTATATATATGTGTGTGTATATATATTTATATGCATTATATGTGGTGCATGCTTGAAGAAGAAAAGTACAAGGGTGAAAGCGGTCTGGTTTGACGTATTTTTCAATCCAAATCTAATTCCATTAAATCCAATGGTTTTGGTGCGGTTTGAAACCGTGGGGCTTAGGTTTGAGTCAGTTTAAAACTGCTTATCTAAGATTCCTTAAAGACCTACAAAAAATCTAAATTGTCGTATCAATTAAATAAAAAAAATTGCGCAACGTTTTCGTTGTATTCAAATATTAAATGTCAATAAAATCTAAATAACTTTCTTACTATTTAACCAATTCTTTGTGCATAAAATGCCTCAACCATTCTTGGACATATAGTGAACTTCTAAATGAATACCAACAGAGAGAATGCAGACTTTGAGGTGAGTAGAAATTTGAAAACTAATACCTTTTTGGTCATTTGAGAGACGATGTTATACTTGATGTTGTTTCACTATTCATTGTCCCTTCAATGATTGTCTGAAAATGATGTTTATTGCGTTTTACTTTTACATTTCATTTTTTTTTTTGATGTTTTTCATTTTTCAAGTTGTTTGTTTTTTTATGTCTAAGGAAACAGTCTCACTCGCTTGATCAAGTCTATCCACTAGTACGTACAAATTTAACAACGATTTAAATCCATCATTAAAAGAATAGATGACGGTTTGGTAAAGCGGATAATCTGTTTGACAGTCGTTATATATGTACAATACATTTAATCATGGTTTTAAAATGTCGGTAAAACTTTTTAAAAATACCGTCTTATAATAACATGGAATTATTACGCGTCTCTTGACAATTCAAATGCCACATTAATTGGTACATAAAAATTAGAATTGGAGTTGGTCTCCTTAGCATTATTTATAAATCGTTTATGTTAATAGTTATATGACTACATGTATGCCCAATGATGAAGTCGAGGGCTAATTTTAACTACATCAAAGTTTATCCAAAAATATTGCATAATAATAATATTATCAATGTTATTAAAGATAATTTTCTTGATGTACATAAGTAAATTAATTAATTAATTGATCTCCAATTCAATTGCTTAGTCAATTCTTCAAAGTATTGATAACAGAAGATACCCTTTCTACAATATTAGTAACAACAAGTAGAGTTAATGTAAATGTTAAAAGTAGATAAACTAATAGACAAGTATTATTCATTCTTAGTTAGTTACAAAAGACTTTGAAAGTTAAAGTTAGTAGTATGTTTTAGAAAGTAGTATTCTTAAAGGTATTGCTCCAAAAAGTAGTACTTTTTAAGTTTTTGGAGGTTTTAAGATTGGATTTATATATATATATATATATATTACAATTAAAAGAAAAAAGAAGCCCCCTGGGCGTAAACTGCCTTCGTCTCTGCATATGCCAGAATTAGAATTGGTAATTAGACTTTTGGCAAAATAAAAACACATAGATTTGAAAGCAAAAAGGAAGATGATCTGAAGCCTATTCAAAAAGTGTTAGAGTCGTTGTGTGAAATCGTGCTAATTAATAGCATTCTAAGTGTTGGCTTCTAACTTAGATTAAACTATTTCTTTTATATTTAAATTGCTTCGGGTTTTGTGGCAAATTGACCAATTAGTTGAGTAACAAGGATTTCTTATCTGAAGTATCATTCTAACTCCAAATACGAAAAGCACGTATTGCATAATTTTTTAATTTATCAACCGATTGTTGGCCAAACAAATTGTCTTCCACTGAGTCGCGCATTCCAACCATATGCTTCGCAGTCCTTGAGTCCAAGCTATGTCTATTACTCAGATGACACCATGTATCTTAACATCAATAATTGTCTCGTGGTCACTGATTCAGTGAAAGCTCCGTGGATGGAGGTGTTGCAAAGCCCCGTCATAGCTTGCTAAGCTGGTTAATTATGTTACAAGTAGCCCTGTTAATGTTGATCTTTATTCAACAACATATATATTTTCAAAATTTTAATGAATGTATAAGATAAAAAACATTTTTGTATTGTTAAACTGATCATAAATATACTCGAATTCTCACGTTTCTGTTATGTCGTTCCAAATGCTAAACCATTGTAAAAGTAAAAAAAAAAAAAATTCTTCCTATGTTAAAATACCAATTAGAATCATATATAAATCTGAACAATCTTTAAATCTCATATGGAGAACGAATAATATAACTTATTAATACAAAGTTTTTGACTCTTTGTCATAGTATAGTGCAATAATGCTATAGATACTAGGGACACTAACTATAATCCTAACTTTTATACTAATTCATTGTCAAGGTATTTAAAAGATTGACAAAAAATGAGATTGTACCTAACAATAAAAAAAATATAACAACTCATAAGTTGATATAAAGTTAGAGTTAGAATCGGTCTCCTTAACATCATTTGCGTATGAGCTTACTTATTCAAAATGTTTACGATTGGGAATGTTAAATATTGAGCAAATACTGAATTTATTTTTAAAAGTGCATGAGTCTAAATTTTTAATTTTTATACTTGATTAATATCATTTTAACTAATATAGTATTTGATTAAAAAAGGGTATTAATAAAAAATAAAATGTAAAAATCAAGAGTCCTACAATCTGAGGGGGTATTTAGTTTGTCTCTATTTCCCTTGTATATTTGATGAATTCTTGATTCTAGATGTATTAACAGGCTCTAACATTTAAGCTATAAGTAAACAATAGGAAAACAGAATAAGATCAGCTAGTATCCTTAAATAACTTTCTTCATGATCAAAATCTATTTAATATGCATCAAAAAATACATAAAAGAGTCAAAGTTTTTTTTTTTTTTTTTATTATTATTATTATGAAGTTGCTACATGGCAGCCCCTTCACTTACCCTTTTTTTATTTCTTTTTTATAAAACTAGTATATAATAAAACAACCATCACTATAAGAAAATCAATTGCTCGTTTTATTTTCTGGGATCCAAAGTAGAAATCGCAACCGAGGGAGACCCTTCTAAGCCTAAAATGTGGTTAATTTTGCTAAACTTGAAAAACGTTTATTTTCTAGGGGGAAAAAAAAACTAGAACCATATGTAATTAAAAATTTAAAAATATAAATGAATGATTAATTAATCTATTATCTGTCAAAATTAATTAGTAATAAGATCAAGGGTCCGTTTATTGACACTGTCTTTTCTACTTTTTACATCACGTTCTTAAACTATCCCCCATTTTACTTGCTACACCACTCTTAAAATTTCAAAAAAGCCCTTACAATTAAATCACCCAAATTTTATTTTTTACACACATTTTTAAACCATCTACATTCTACTTGTTACACCCCTTTAAACGATTTTACTTTTTTTTTTAATCCTCCCGCCAATCAAACTTATCCTTTTCTTTTTCTTATTTGTTTTTCATATATATGAAATTGGAGTGTTTTTTTTGGAAGAAAATATGATTTATAAGAACATTATGCTACAGAATAGGAAGTTTTTTTTTTAAAAAAATTTATATTATTATTATTATTATTATTGCAATGCACTTTTTCGTTATTGAAGATGATATTGAAAGCCCAACTTTCATCATTGAAGCATAAATTACTTGTAACCTATAAAAACCATGATCATCGAGTCTTCTGGACTTTCCCCAACGACAAAATAATTACAATCCCCGACGACTAGAGTATAGTAGGAGACGTATGCAACCAAAAAAAAAAAAATACTACTACTTAATATGCTGAGTAGATCAGTAGGCGTATGCAACCAAAAAAAAAAAAAAAATTCCAATTTCCACATTCAATCATAGTGAAGTTCACATGCCGGCGGCTCTTTCACGAATATTTTTCTTCAAATTTTTTTTTTACGAATCATGATTATGTTAGAACTAATGTATAACCATCAAAAATTGAATTGAAAAAAAATAAGAATTTTTAAGAAAAAAATTTAACCACGCACCTTTTTGTGAGGAAACTTTTAATGATAAGGTATGTAATGAGTATTTTTTTTTAAAATATTATTGTCCTTAAAAGTAATTATATTAATGAATATTTTAGCCACATTAAAAGGGGTAGGGGTGTGTGATGAGTAAAAAAGAGAATGTCAATAGACGCACTCTAAGATCAATTAATAATTTACAAAAGTCAATCTTTTAGAACAAAGAAAAAGAAAAGAGACATTTTTTATCTTAAGAAAATCACAAATATTTACTTAAAATAAGCTTTAGAAAGAGTCATCCTCCCCAAGTTTTGTAGAAAGGAGGATTTTAGTTATCAGCATCTAAAATAAAACTTCAGAATTTGAAGAGTATTGATGTTCAAATAATTTAAAGTTGAATTTCAAATTAGAACTTACATTTTTTCTACGGGTTGCTTTTTGAGAGCATTGGTGGCTACACATTTAGAAGCAGCTCAACATTGAAATCTTCTTTTGTACAAGTCTCAAATTAATATGGATGTTTCACTTGAAATTTAGAAATAAAGAAAGGTAGGAAGAATACAAGATTTAACGTGATTTAACAACATATTCTAACGCCCACAGTAGGAACAAGTACACTTTTTAATTTACTGAGAATTTATAATGAATCTATACATGGTATAAAGAGGGACCATCGCTCTGTGGTATAAATTGTCTATAAATCGACTTTCTACAGTTATCTTCCTACAATTAGGTTATCACTCTCCTATAATTATACAAGAGTTTTGTTCACATTGGAAATAGAAAAAGAATATCACTCACTAATTAATTACAATAGTCAACTAAATATTTAAACAGCTTCTCTCGGAGGTACACCGTGATTTTTTGTCTTCTCACTTCTCGGATACCTGAAAGTTGGAACAAGAAAATGAAGATGATGGTGTTGATGATGATCATTATAATACATCAATAAATAAAAACACCAGTAGAAATCTGGGATTTAACGACGGTTAATAACTGTTGTTAAAAGATTAGATGACAATTAGGAAAACCGTTGTCTAATCTAGTCATTAAATTGATGTACAATTTAATGACGGTTTTTATCTATCGTTAAATAGAACATTAGATGATGGTTTATCTACAAAATAATCGTCTAAGATCTTTCTAAAATGATAATTTTGACGATTAGTTTCACATTTAACGACAGTTTCTTTAGAAACCATTGTTAAAAATAATATATGTAACGACGGTTTTAGTTAAAAACCGTCGCTATATCTGCCTTATACACCAAAAAAATTGGTGCGATTTTATTGTTTTTCCCATGGGTTGCCCTATTGCGTGATTTATCAACATTTTAGTCACACAATTAACACGTACAAGTCACAGAACATAAACAAATTAATATTACATATATTCAAATCAAAATGTATACATAAATTAAATTATATGTCCCTTTACAATATGTTATATGTACCTTTACAATATATGTCCATTTACAAAATGTGCTCATTCATTAATCACTTCTACCAAATGCTCATTAATATATGCCTCTATGTTTTTTTAATCATTAACATTGACTCTCATTATATCGCGTGTGTACCGTAAGACGAAATACATGCATTCTTTGTTCCCCTATTGTGTTGAAATTTTCTGATAATGAATAAAAAACTTTAGTACATGAAAAATGGTATATTTCTTAAGTTCGAGTAATTCAATGAACAAAATTATGAACACTTACCTTTAGGATGAGAAATTTTGTGAACCCATCCGCATGGCATTTAAACTCGAGCCTTGTTTGCGCCTTCCAACCACGTAACACACTCATAAATGATCAAAAAAATTAATTAATTAGCAAAGGAAATAATATAAATTAGTAGTTCAAAAGTTATAAAGAATGCTAAACTTACAGGGCAATCATTCTTCTGAAGTCTACGTGTACTTTCACTGTGAGGGGATCTAACCACACGACCTTATCTTGTGTGGAAGATATCATGATCAACATCCAATGTCCTCCTCCATTGTATGGCACGAGAAAGTATATCGAACATCTGATTGTAATAAAATGTACAAATGAAATTTGCCCGTCGCTCTATATCCAGCTCCGCTTAGCCTGGAACGCAGGATGTGAGCATCGGAGACATGAAATGCCAACGTCCTAGGACATTCTCTTAATTGCACACATGCGACAAATGACTACATGAAAAATGAAGAAGTTAGTGTTGGGAAAGGTGTCTATACCAACAGTTAGTTATACATTTAATAATAAATAATAATTTAGTGTGAAAAAGTAATAAGGATAGTTATATTACCACATGTAAGCCATGATACACACAAGACTAAGTTCTTGATAGGTGGCCATCCATTCAATATCATCGGCTGTAATGAAGATCTTCACATTATGCACCTGAGTCATATCGAATGAAAGGGGAATCTGAATTGTTCCACTGATGCCCATCAATTGTCGCACATGAATCATTAAGTCTTGCATTTTTGTAGGTAACCCTTGCAACTGCTCTGGCAGTGGTTGTGTTACTTCCCCGTCCCTGGCGGGTCCTTGTATATTATTCAACTTATTTTTTTATTTTCCAATTTTTTTCTTCAGCAGCTTCGGGAGATTCTCCACGGGTTCTTTTCCGGTCATAGCTTTGTTAACTTTACTCAAGGACCCTAGTTCAACCAAATTCCAGGGCCAGATAACAAATCCTTCAAGAGCGTCACCCACAATCGTGCTATCAAATGTAGGGATAGGCAAAGGTGCATCTCTCACATAATTTGATTGAATAGAGACGCGTTTATTTCCCTCCCCAAATGTGATACCTTCGACAACATCGGTGGGTGACTATCCAACCACACCATCCCCATCACAACAACGATAAAATTGGTCTTCACCTCTGTTGGAGCCAAAAGAATGCACTTACTACCATCACCAAGGCCTAATGAGGGGGGCTCTGTCAGTAGCGTAACATTATGGACAATACAACTCTCCTTAATACTACACCGTTGATCCACCGTAGGAGTTTCCATTCCCTCTCCTACAAGTGCTGAGGTATGGCCTTGGGATGATTGCATTGCTTCCCATCTGGCCTCCATTATTTCCACCCTCTTACGCAACATTGTCAACTTCTCATCCCTTCTTGATCTGACGGTGGAATGAAAATAAGTCAACTTTTTGACAAATTGGGATTGCCCACGAACACAGCCTGAGTGTTATGGATTTTCCAATGATCTAGTAAGCACGTCATCAGTCCCCTGAGATTGAAACTTTTTATAGGACTCTTCTTCGGCATATTGGTCCTCCAAAATTTAAAATTTCCCATTGATCGAACAAATATTAAAAAGAAAAGCACAATTAATTTTTTGATCTCTTTGTATTCTGGAATTTTGTAAGTTTCGTCCGGTTTTTTGCGTATGAATTGCCTTAAAGTGGCTTGATCCAGCTTCACTGTTGCGTTATGCATTCACGTCGGCATTCGATTAAAAAGTATATTAAAGATTGTAATACAAACAAAAATTAATTAAAATCATTGAAAAAAAGTAATTGAAGACTTACATAATCTTCCTCTGCTTTGCTATATCCTTTACGAGCATTCCATGTGGGTACTTGTACGATCCTGTTCTCTTAGATGCTTCTTCAAAAACGCCCTATCGATCGTCACTAAGTCTATACTCCACAAACTTCCTACATTCTTCCGGGATAATTGAAGGGTAGTTTCTAGCCACTTTCTTTGGGAGTTCAAAGACTTGGGGACTATCCTTTAACGGCTTTACAAAGGTCATGAATATGTTCAACCTAAAGTCCCAAGCCATCTTCGCCATACAAGTAAGCTCGTATTTTTTTGCACTATCTGGAATCCTGAAACTTTGAACCAAATCATGCTAAATTTTATTCATGTTATCTTTATTTTCTTTATGTCTCCAATTTTCTATTGTTATTGACATGCGTTCATGTGCCAAAACACCGATATAGCTTTGTAGCTCATTCCCCGCTTTTCCATTGGGGTTATTTTTTTCATCAAATTGCACTTTTATTCTTTCTCCTTTATCCCTCATTTTGACAACTCTATGCATTATGGTTGCCCTTTGTTTCCCATCATCATCTGAGTCAAATTTTGTTGTTTTCCTAATTTTATATTGATTTGTCCCATCAGAAGTGCCTTCCTCTCCAAATAACTCTCGTGTGGTATTAATTTCTTCCTCAATGCCATGTTTTCAGGAATCAACATGTAATCAACATATATAGATTTAGCTTCATTCTTAATCCTAAACTAAATAACTTAAAACTAACCTAATCAACATTAAATTTAACCTAATCTAATCAATATATACGAAAAATGTACTAAATAACTTAAATTTAGATTTAGTTTCATTCTTAATCTTAACCTAACAAACTTAAAACTTCTTAAATCATATACAATTCAAATATTCAAATAATGTTAGAAACGTAATTAATTAGTTATAATCCTAAAAATCATATAATATTTAAAAAAAGGTTGTCTAATAGTCTAACCTAATTGAAAATAACAGTCGTCTAATTTATAGTTACAAATTTCAAATCCAAAAATATTATAACTTAGACTGACCAAAATGAAGACAGAGGCGGTTGTTGGCGGTTCAGTGACCACGGTGGCGGTTGTTGGCGGACGCTTGGCAGTTTGGCGAACATCGGGGCGGCTTGGAGAGTAGACGACGAGAGACAGAGTGAGAGTTGAAGAACAGACGAAGAGAGAGAATGATAGTGGCGGCGTCGAGAGAGACATAGAGATTTTTGGGTGGTAGGTGACGGCTATATGGTTCACAGGAGGACAGAGAGAGAACGGAAAAGATTTTGAGTTGGGTTTCTCTCAAAATGAAAATAGATTTGAGGTTAAATTTCATTTTTAAATTTCTGTGCTCACTTTCGACAACGGTTTTAGATGATGATTTTACAAGAAACCGTCGTTTAATATTTTGCCAGCTGACCCACATTTTGGGCTAGCACATTAGAAGACGGTTTCTTGTGAAGCCTTCGTCTAATTAAAGACGTTAAATGTCAATTTTTTTTAGAGAAAGTTAAGAAGTTAAGTTGAAAAGTGAAATTATGTAAGAAAATATTATAACGCAAAAAAATTAAATTTAAATTTTTATAAAAAAAATATTACAGTAAAAAATTTTGAGTTGTAATTCAAATTGCAAAATGAACAGGTTCATAGCTTATTTTGTCGTTCACAATCGACATATTATTATCACTTGTGCTAAATGTTGGTTTTTTTTTTCCTCTGATCAGACGTGTCGTTTGCCACATTTCTACATGTTTATTGAGTTCCTTTCAAAAATGTATCTGTGTTAAAAGGTAGAGAAAGTTGAAAGAAAAACCAATACTTTCTAAATGATTTTGATATTGGACTATTTGTATTTTTTTTTAGGGGAACTATATGTATTGTTTTTGCTTATGCTTTCAAGTACCAAAAGAAGGCAAGCAAAAAATATGACTTTTCAAGTAATGTTTAGAATCATATATTTCAAAATGCATTTTTTTGGTGTCTAAAAATATATTTTCAAGTGCTTGCTATGACAAAGTTGATATTTTAATATTCTAATAAGCAATAAAAATATTAGAAAGAAATTTATTAAATCTTAGTAAATCTTCTGTGTAAGTTTTATTTATTTATTTATTTTTAAGAAAGAACTTTAAAAAACTACATTCCACATTTCATGACTTTGCAATCAATCATTACTTCTTCTAAAGAGCTTTGGCTCTCCAGAAAAATCATCTAATCTCTGGCAGAAGTTTAGCGCCAACTGACTAATAAGGAAAGCCAAAAACAGGAAGCAATGCATAAATAAATTGTTAGACCATCTCCAATATAAATATTATTATCAATTGTGTATTTAACATTAAAAAGTATGATATAGTGTGTTATTTTTATTTTATTTTAATGCATAATGCTATTTGAAATATTAAATCTATTTTTTTTCATAATCATTATGTTGTGAAAGTTGTAAAAATCAAATGCCAACACCAAAAAAAAAAAAATGTAAATCTACTTTTACATAATAAGTTGTAAATAACATTATGTAAAAGTTGTGAAATTATACTTAACATTAAGTTGTAAAACCATATCATAATGATTATGATTATGGGAAACCATATAAAAAAAAAAAAAAAACTTAAAAGATTAAGATAATTAAAAAATATAAAAGTTGTAATTATTACATAAAAAGTATATATTTTAAGTTTTTAATTAATAATAATTAAATGTCAAATTATAAAGTATATTTAATGAGTTTATTTTAAGTTATAAAATATTTTAAGTTTTTAATGTCAATTTTTTATATACTATATTTAATGAGTTTATTATAAAGTATAGTATATAAGAAATTTGCACAATAGAGTGTGCTTTACACTATAACTTTAAATTTGCAATCATAGGTTCAAAACACGAAAAGAAAAACTTTTGTCTTATGTTGAGTTGCTTAAAATGAATGTCTGATGGGATTCAAACCATTTGAAGATATCTTAAAACCACAAACAGCAAACTGTAGTTTACAGTAAACTGATATAAACTAGGCCTAAATAATAAGAATGAGAAAGAATAAACCTCTCTCTCTCACCACTCTTCATCCCCATTTCCCCTCCACTTCTCGCCGCCGTTTCGCCGCCACTCTCGCCCAACTCCCTCCCCTTAATACCCAACACCAACCGCTTCTAAACCCAACAAAACCACCCTCAAAAACCCATCAACGAATTCCGGTTCCACCCACCAAACAGATTCAAGAACGCCCTCTGATTTCCACCATCAAATCGTGTTCCCACAACACCCATTTGCGCCAAATTCATGCCCACCTCCTCCGGACTTCTCTCGCTCAAGACCCCACTATTTCCCTCAAGTTCTTGTCCTGCATTGCGCTTTCTTCGTTGCGAGATGTCGGGTATTCTAGAAAGTTCTTTGCTCAGATAAGGAGACCATCTTTTCTTCACTACAACGCCATGATCAGAGCTTACTCTGTGACGGACAAGCCGGACGAGGGGCTTCGTATGTACCGGGATATGATACGGCGAGGCGTTTGGGCGAATTCGTTTTCGTCGTCGTTCGCCGTCAAGTGTTGCGTTAGAATTTCGTCGTTTGTGGGTGGAGTTCAGGTTCATGGGAGGATTTTGAGAGATGGTAATTTATCAGATTGTCGTTTGCTGACTACTTTGATGGAGTTGTATTCAGGTTGCGAGAGATTTGGGGATGCGCTGAAGGTGTTCGACGAAATGCCGAAGAGAGATACTGTTGCTTGGAATGTGTTGATATCGTGCTGTCTAAGAAATAAACGGACCCGGGATGCTTTGAGTTTGTTTGATGCTATGCAGAGTGAGGAATATGGGTGTGAGCCGGATGAGGTTTCGTGTTTACTTGTGCTCCAAGCATGTGCTAACTTGAATGCGTTGGAATTCGGGGAACGAATTCGTGGTTACATTGATGAGCACGGTTATGGCGGTCATACCAATCTAAGGAATTCTCTTGTGTCGATGTATTCACGGTGTGGATCGTTGGATAAGGCATATGAGGTGTTTAGGGGAATGCAGGATAAGAATGTGGTTTCGTGGAGTGCGATGATTTCTGGTCTGGCGATAAATGGATATGGAAGGGAAGCCATCAATGCGTTTGAAGAAATGCAGAAGACGGGTGTTAAACCTGGTGCTCAGACTTTTACAGGAATTCTTTCTGCCTGCAGCCACTGTGGGTTGGTTGATGAAGGAATGATGTTTTTTGACCGAATGAGCAAAGAGTTTGGAATATCGCCTAACATTCATCACTACGGTTGTATGGTTGATCTATTGGGGCGTGCCGGTCTGCTTGATAGGGCCTATCGGCTTATAATGTCAATGGATGTCAAGCCGGATCCGGAAATATGGAGGACCTTACTTGGGGCTTGCAGAATTTATGGCCATGTTAATCTCGGTGAACGTGTCATTGGACATCTGATTGAACTCAAGGCTCAAGAAGCTGGAGATTATGTTCTGTTGTTGAATATCTATTCTTCAGCTGGCAACTGGGACAAGGTAACAGAATTGAGGAAGTTTCTGAAGGATGAAGCACTTCAAACTACACCTGGCTGTAGCACAATTGAACTGAAAGGAGTAGTACACGAATTCATTGCAGATGATGTTTCACACCTGCAAAAGGATGAAATATATGAGATGCTAGCTGAGATCAACAGTCAGCTGAAGATTGCTGGCTATGTAGTTGAGATATCGTCTGAATTGCACAACTTGGGGGCACAAGAGAAAGAGTTTGCACTGTCTTATCACAGTGAGAAATTAGCGATTGCTTTTGGGGTTCTCTCGACTCCTCCCGGCACGGCGATCAGGGTGGCCAAAAATATTCGTACTTGTGTCGATTGCCACAATTTTGCCAAGGTTCTCTCGGGGGTTTATAACAGACTGGTGGTCATTCGAGATCGCACCCGCTTTCATCATTTCCGGGATGGACGCTGCTCTTGCAATGACTATTGGTAGGAAAGCTTTGAGTTGGAAAAGAAAACACATTGGTCAAATCGAAGTTTTGCTGCAAAAATTGGATCATTAGTCGAATTCATCAGTGTGTTGTCGAATAGATCATGGGCGAGACAAACACTGCGACGCAGATCATGGCAGAGATGAGAATTGAATTTTAACCTAAAGGGCTAAAACTCAGGAACGTATAATTCAGATTTTGCCTCAAATTGGTGCGTCTAGTGCCATCAGAGTTTCTTGTACTTATCAAAAGGGACATTCATTGTTTTGTTCCTGAGTTTTGCAATATGGACGAGTTATTTGGTTATGCCCTAGTCTTTGATGACAGCAGCTCCTATACAAATGCAAAGAAAATGCAGAAATTGTATAGAGAAAGTATGTGTGCAGTCCCACTAACTGCCTTACCTGCCATAGTTAAATACCATGAAGCTACTTGTAAAATGAAGCTTGACGGCAGCTTGCTAGATTGACGGCAAAAATTACGAGGATTTGTAACGAATTTGTTTTTGTTGCTTGTACACCTTATGATAGAAGGTCAAATAAAATGAGCACAACGCTTATGGGCATACCCTAGCATTAGAACCTGAAATATGAGTACAGCGGTTGCGGGCATAACCTAGCAGCAGAACCTATTTATTAGCTCGATAAAATAAGTATGGCGGTTAGGGGCATAACCTATTAGTAGAACCTGAAATATGAGTAACCTAGCAGCAGAACCTGACTCACTGTCTTCAAGTGTAAAGTTCAAATTTTCCCCCTCCAAGTTCAAAAAAATAAAAAAGAAAAAAAAATAATAAAAAATAAAATAAAATGTTTTTCTGTGTGTGGATTGGAATTATAAAAAGGGTCTTTGGTGTTACATCATTCTCCTATAAATGCCCAAATGTAACAGTTGAAAGCTAAGATGAGAGATCTCAAAAGATTAATAATGGACGTTCCTTGTTGCTATCTAAGGCATCAAAACAAATTCGACCAAAAAATCAGTGGGTCCTGCGCAGATAGGTACTTACATGTATAAAATTTCAATGGTTTTGGCAAGTGAAATTTCACATGAAAATACCATAATTTTAAGATCTATTGAACCCCAAAAATGATTGTGCACCATCAATTTTTATTCCAATAAATACTCCTCAAAAGTAACTACGCACCAGCAATGTTATTCCAAAACCTGACATCAGGGCACCTTTACTTTTCCATACCAAAGTTCTTTGATATCACAAAAAGAAACAAGAAAACTTTAAATTCTACAAAACTGAAAGTACTGATGAAATGATAAAATCCGCACAAAAATCATCAATGTTCAACCATTCTCTCCAAAGTCACAACAAGGTAAGAGTTTTGGATACTTGGAATCTACGCAGCCACAGCTTGCTTCTGAGCAAATGCAATGCCCTTCTCAATGCTAGCCTTAAGCTCTGGCTTAAGGGCTTCCAAAGCCTTTTGCTCATACTCGGTCAGCCCCTGGAGGTTGGAAGATATTAAAGCTTCAACACCTTTCCTTCCAAGCTTGACCCTCGACGCAAAGAATGGGAGCTCAGTCAGATCCGACTGCACGTAAGAACATTCGTAAACGTCAGCATCTCCATCCAGCGCACGGAGGGATGACTCAACAAATCTAGCTGCAGCATACGCCATCGACAATGTAGCAGAACCTGCGCCTGCCTTAGCCTCCACAACCTCAGTTCCAGCGTTTTGAATCCTGACAGTCAGCTCTTGAATTTCTTCATCAGTGAAGCTCACTGATGGTTTTGTTTTCGATAGGAGGGGCAGAATTGTTATACCAGCATGTCCCCCCACAACCGGGACATCGACATCAATCAATTTCAGATTCTTCTTCTGAGCAACAAATGTATTCGCTCTCACGACATCCAGTGTGGTGACACCAAAAAGCTTCTTTGGATCATACACACCTTTCTGTTTCAGGACTTCCGCCGCAATCGGCACTGTGGAGTTGACAGGGTTACTGATAATGTGGATAAAGGCATCGGGGCAGTTGTCAGCAACAGCCTCAACCAGGTTCTTTACTATACTGGCATTGATGTTAAAGAGGTCATCACGAGTCATACCGGGCTTTCTGGGAACACCAGCAGGTATGACAACCACATTTACACCTTTCAAACTATTGGCCAGCTCAGAATTTCCCGTGAAGTCCAGAACTTGCGAGGGAGTGTTGCAGTGGCTAAGATCTGCAGCAACCCCTTTGACATTTGCAACATCGTAAAGGTGCAGGGCGGAAACCAATGGAGACATCTTGATAAGAAGCGACAAGGGCTGACCGATCCCTCCGGCAGCTCCAAGAACAGCTACTTTGTATGATGCTTGAGGCTGCAAGTGGTAGTGGGACCTCTGGTCTGCCTTCTGAGCCTTTAGCGGGAAAGATGCTCGTAGAGCCGCAGTGCTTTCCTTGCCTAGGAAGGATGACTCTGACACACACCTAAGAGAAATTGCAGCCTTGAGACCACTGAAACTCTTAAGTGAATTTTGCACGTTGAGCCTCAAGGCACAAGGCTTCGACTGCGAAAGCAAGCTCATTTTGGGGCCATGAGAGGCAGTTGTACCGATCGAAAAGGTAGCTGCTGATGTTGCTGCCATCTTACACTCTGTTATACAAGGAGAAAATCAAGCCTTTATTGTTAATGACAGAACAATAAACAACATTTAGTTGAGTGTAATTCCTAGAAAATTGCTATAATTGAAACGATAAAAAAAGTTAAGATTATTATCACCGGTGCCCCTAAACTTTGGAGTCATTCTCAGTTTGTCTCTAAACTTTGAAAACTCACTTTGCCCTCTGAATTTTAGATTAGTCCCATTTAAGTCCTTTTGTAAGAATTTTTGTTAGAATTAGATTGGATAAAAAAGGAGTTAAGTGTGGTCCTGTAGTTGTTATCCGTTTACTTTTAATAGATATTCAAACAGAAAGAGCATGTGATTGCATTACTCTCATTTTTTTCATCTGTTTTTAACTAAAATTCCAACAAAAAGGTTAAGTGGGATCAATTTAAAATTTAAGGGGCAAAGTGAGAGTTAAAACTCGAGAGGCGAACTGAGAATGAACTCAAAGTTCAGGGACATCGGTTCAGTGATAATAATCTAAAAAGTTAAGTATCTATATATTGTTTTAGTTTCTTCACTATTTATAAACAAAATACATGAGCTATTCTCAAATCCCAATATTAAATTTTGGATAAAAATCGCTGAACATATCAGTTTCACATTCATTTGAACCATCCTATGTACAAACTTACTTTCATTCTTCCTGCTTTATTTTTGTTTCACGTTTCATTCACTGAAAATTAAAAAAAAAAAAAAAAGGCTCAATACTGAATTCCGTCGAGAAATATGAATGGAAAGTAATTTCGTCCCATTTCCGCAAAAAAAGTTCATTTTGGCGCATAACAGATGGAGATAGAAATTTTAACCCAAACGAAAACCATAAAAAGTTTCCATCTTTAAATCTACCCAGTGTAGTTTGATGCCAAATCATCATCAAAATTACTTCCGAAGAAATTAAAAAGCAATATATATATATATATATATATATTATGTGTGTGTACATCTAAACATCAACCAGACGACAGTCTTAAACTAAAGAAACAGATCCATTACCAAAACCAATAACATTTTCACAATTTCACAGTTCCTTCTTTTACCATAAAGAACGAAAACGAAATGAAATAATAAAAAATTAATGTCGATTTTCCGGATTGGAAAATCCTCGCAATCCCAACGTTTACAGAGATCCAAAAAGAAAAATAGACAGAGAAAAAAAAAAGAGAAAAGCGAAGAGAGAAAAACGAACCTTGGAGATCTAACGAAGATTAGAAAGCAGAGGTAGTAGAGAAAATCTGGAGGTGGAAACTTTAATAAAAAAGAGGAGAGAGAGAGAGAGAGAGAGTAGGTGTGGTAAACTCCGCCAAAGGGGGTTTATTAGGACGAGTCCACGCAGGTTCGTGAGCTGCGTTTTGGTTTCGCAGCCACTCTCTGTATCTTTCAATTGTACTGTATATATATATAAAAAGAAAATAAAAATAAATGTTTTTGTAGGCACCGCCGCAACGCAACGCAAAGTGGGAAGGGAATCTACCCGAATCTTGTTGTTGCTTTTTCTACATTCCAGTGAATCTTGGCCGTTTGTCCTCTCTTCTCTTTTAACGGCTCCGATTTACCTTCTACACCCTTCTTCTTCTTTTCTTTTTTTTTTTTTCTTTTTTTTATATATATAATTATTCTTTTATATTTTTGTTTATACTTTTTGATTTTTTTGTTTGATTACTAATAAATCATAATTGGATCACTATAAAATTAACTTTTTAGTATGGTATTTTTTTTTGCATACCTTATTATGAATCTCTTTGTTTTTTTGTTTTTTTTTTTAGGGGTGGGGGAGTTCTGTTTAATATATATGAATAGGAAGAATTGATTATTATTTAGAACTATTGACTTATAAGAATAGATTCTTTGAGTAGAATTGGTAAGAATATATTTAGGGTGTATTTGAGATTGTCTTTGAAGCGTTTAAAAGCATTTTACACAATAAACAATGTTATTATAGTATTTAATAAAAATGTATAAAAATATTTTGTACATAAATTAATATATTTTTTAAGTTATTTTGAGAAATTAGAATGTGTAGTTTAGGTTTCGTTAATTTCACCGATTAAAATTTAGAATTCGAGTTTTGCTACAGTAAAAAGTTCTCAGAAACAATTATATCTAACTTTTTATTACAGTAAAATGTTCTCAGAAACAATTATATTTAATTTTTTATTACAGTAAAAAACTCTCATATAAAGTCATGTATCAACTCAAATTAAAAATTTAAATAAACGAACTAAACATACTTTTAGATTCTCTTTCTGCTTTTACTTTAAGTCAAAATAGTGCTTCTATTAAAAACATAACAATTATTTACTAAACTTAAAGTTAAAATTTTAGTTACTAATACATTTCTATATATTATTATTAATTTATATATAATTTTATTAAATGAAAAATTAATAAATGCGAGCATTACTCAGAACACGGAAGACTGAGCTTTCTCGGGGAAAATAAAATCACGTTTTACTTATTTCAATGGCTCGACTCTTTGAGCTTGCGTGAAGATTTTTGTTTGTTTTGTTTTTTGTTTTTTGTTTTTTCCCTTAGTTATCACTGAATCTGATTAAATAAAATATCAAGAGTTATAGAGGCATAGAAAGATTTGTATGTTATATTTTATGTACATAAACTTTTCATAAGATGTCATAAAATATCAAGAGTTAAAAGAGCCCTAGAAAGATTTGTATGTAATATTTTATGTACGTAATACTTTTTATAAGAAATGTTATTTCTTGAAATTGAGAATTTAAGTGAAAAAGTAAATTTATGTATAAAAAAATTTAAATTTAAATTTTTATAACAATAAATATTGTAGTAAAAAGTTGAGTTGTGATTTAAATTAAGAAAAATAATAAGAAAAATAATGGGGCCTAAAACAATTCAATTAAATGACACGTGCATCTGTACTTGGTGGCTCCCTACCATGGATTTCCTCTTCCCTCTTGTTGTTACAATTTCAGAAACAAGACAATTTAAAGACACCTCATTTTATGATTCAAAAGGCCAAAAAAAAAAAAAAAAAGACACCTTAGTTTAACGCTTAAAGAGACTACTGAAAAGAAGACAAGGTTTGACAAAGTTCAGGCTGAAAAGCTATGATAACATTTGGTTGCAATTCATATTTACCCAATTCATAAACTAGTGGCAACTCTTATAGTTGCTCGAATATATGAATTGAAACTCCAATCTCTTGGTTCCAAATAAAATCGAGTCATACATAGAATGTTAACAAAACCATAAAATATTATACTCACAAAGCTTCTAGTTTTATACACTAAGTTTGTCCATCTCCCTCCTAAGGGCATTAGCCCTGATTAAGCTCCCAATGGTATTCACAGCCAACTTCAAGTCATCCAATGGGTTACCAGGCACAACCCTCTTATACAAATAGCTATCAAAGGTCATCTTCTGCACATACTCATCTGCACACATCTCCACAAAGGCTTCTCTCGCAGGGTTGGACCTGTAGAACACCTTCTGCAATACATCCAACACCTTGTAAGTTGGCCAGTAAGTCTTGTCCCACTTCTCCAAATACTTCCTCAAGTCCCCTTCATCCACCATCCTCTTCCCGTTCTCCGACCCGTCCACGATTGCCTCTGCGCACATCCTCCCGCTCTTTGCAGCAAAATAGATGCCCTCGCCCGAGCATTTTGTCACGTACCCAGCTGCATCGCCGACCAGGGCTACTCTGCCAGATAACCGGCGGGGACGTGGGTGCTCGGGGATTGGATGTGCTTCAACCCGAATGATTTTGCCTCCCAAAATCTTGTCCTTGGCGCGGTTTCTTGTTGCTAGTTGGAATTTCTTGATGTCTCCTTTGTGTGTCACCGTGCCCGTGCCTACTGCTACATGGTCGCATTTGGGGAAGACCCAGCCATAAAAGTCCGGCGAGACGTCGTCACCGACGTACATCTCGGCGAGGTTCTCGTAGTACACCATTTTGTCGTCGGGGATTTTAACTCTTTCCTGAAAAGAGACGGTGAAAAATCAAGAATTTAGAATGACTCATAATTGAATGTGCTGCAGAAGATGCTTTTTCCTTCAACAAAGAGTCAGGTTCTTTTTTACTTTATGCGATGATCAAAGTAATGCATATAAAAACTTGAAGATAAAATGTCAGTGGAGATTTAAATTTGTAGTACTTACAACCCCGTTTACTTTACCGATCTGAGTTTAAAATTTAAATTTTACTACAGTAAAAATTTTTTAAAAACAATCACATCTAACTTTTTTACTACAATAAAAAGTTCTCAAATAAAATTACATCTCTTAAATTAGTAAAGTGAATGGGTTATGTCAATGTTAACAAAGCATAAATCTCTCTTTTATTTATGCAATATTGACGAATAGAGAACTATAACCATTAGCATTACTACCAAAAAAATAACTTCAGAATCCAAATTAATTATCAAGCAACATTTTTTTTTTTTTGAGATAAATGGAAGACCTAATAAAAAGACTGTCTTTTATATGGGTCCGTTTACTTTGCAGATTCGAGTTTTTAATTCGAGTTGAGATTTGATTTCATGTGAGAGTTTTTTACTGTAACAAAAAAATTAAATGTGATTGTTTATGAGAATTTTTTACTGTAACAAAACTTGAATTCTAAACTCGAATAAGCGAAGTGAACGGAACCTATATTTAATCCCAAAGTAGTTCTAGCACAAAAAAAGAAAAAAAAAATCGCAAAGTAGTCTAAAACAATCTAATTTAACTTCCCGATGAAAATCCATGCAGACCTTTTATTTATTTATTTATTTTTGGTATCAAAGAAATCCTCAATCTAAGGGCAAATCGTAATTTCATAAACAGAAAATAAAAATCTTATTCTTCACAAAAATAAATAAATAAAAATTAAGGAAATGCTTAAAGCGTAGAATACCTGGAAAGCAATGGCGTACTCGTAATCGCCGGCATTGATGGACTTGGCGACTCTGGAATTTGCTCCGTCGGCGCCGATGACGGCGTCGACCTCCAACGTCTTCTTCTGGCCGACGCCGCCGACTTTCCCGTCGTACTCCGTGAAATGCAGAACGTACGGCGAGTTCTCCTCCTTCGGTATGTCCATCTTCAAGAACAGCCCGTTTATCACCGTCGCGCCATTCTCTTTCGCCCGATCTCTCAGGTACGAGTCCAGAACCTCTCTCCTCACCATCCCGATGTACTCGTGCGGCTTCAGAGTCTGCCCGATGTCCACCGCCACGTTCGACGGCGAGATCATCTTCATCTTCGTCACTCTCCGGTCGATGATGTCCAGCGGCAGATCGAACTCTCCCACCATGCAGAGCGGGATCGCGCCGCCGCAGGGCTTGCAGTTGTCAAGCTTCCGCTCGATCAGGTACGTCTCGACCCCTCCCTTCACTAGGGTTTCAGCGGCGGCGCCGCCGGCTGGGCCTCCACCAATGACGGCGACGCGGAGGTTCCGACCGGCAACTTTGGGGCTGAATTTCCCTGCGACAACGCGGAATCGCCTAGGGTTTTGAACTGTGACCGTCAGGGGCTTCGCTTGGGTGGTGAAGTGGGGAGTCTTTTCCTGCGAGGATTGCCGGAGTCCGACGAAGGACTTTAGGGCAATGGAGGTCATTTTGGCCTTGCTTTGAGAAGGTTTGAAGAAGAAAAATAAGCAGCTATGGAGTTTGGGGCTCGAGAGAGATTTTTTATTATGTTTTTGGTGGATATGGTTTGGGTTATGATGGAATTGGCGCCGTTCGATTATATTTTAGACGGGTCAGATTTGATGTGGATAGATGGGATAGATTTTTGAAATGGTCACTGATGGGACATTTGTTTTGTTATTGTGTGTAAGAAAGTGTGTGGTGTGATTTGTGTTGATGGCTGTGATACTAACGGACGTTAAAAGTGGCTGAGGTTCTGCCACGTTGAGTGCGTTTTCGTCGAGTTTGTCAGGTGATGGTGAAGAAGTGGGATTTCTTACATGCAGACAATGAGTTTCTGCCACGTCGGAAATTTGGAACACCTCTTTTGTCTTGTTGGCAAAAGAAAGATAAAAAAATAAAGAACGCGAGAACTTTAATAAGAGAGTAAATTAGTTTTGCGATTTATATTATGATTTAAATTATAATTTATAATTTATTATAATATATTTTTAAAAAAAATATACATAAATTAAAAATATTTTTAATTTTATGATTTTAATTTATGAATCAAACGTTTTTTTAATATTGGATTACATTTAGACTTAAAAAGAAAAATATGAGGCACTAATGATGTTACACACCATTATTAAGATGGTATCTTTACATAAATTTTTTATTGTGAGATTTATCTTTTATTAATGACTGATGTTTTTATAGTATTATTCTTTAGAATTTAAATTGAAGATAATAACGATTTGATTATATTTGAAAATAGAAAGGAGATAAATAGACCATTTCACACATACATATTATACTATTACTAAAAGTATGACATCGACAATCCATCAGTTGTAACTGTAAACCTAAATGAAACGTGGCCAAGAGAAGACTGTGAACCGAGCTCTACAAGAAGACACCTAAAGATAACTTTTTAAGTGATTGTCTATCGTCCATGAAAATGTCGACTCAACTAATGTTGAGAATCCTATGTATTGAGATCACACAAACAATTGACAGAAAACAATTCCAAATTAAGGACGGAAAACACAATGAAACACCAACGAAACAAAATAATTGCACAATAAACAATTCGGAATAATGGACTCAAACCAAACTAAAGAGAAAAAGAAAAGCAACTGCAAAGAAGAATGACAACATTTACGACCACTAATGCCTGAAACAATAGGAAAAGATTGCGTAACAAATAATCAAAAGTAATTGCACGAATTTCTGATAACATCATATGGGTTACACAACAAGTGAAGAGACCTAATCAAGAGAACAATAATGCTGAAAAAGCGATAAAAGACGCCCCAAAAAAAAAGTAATAATAATAATAATAATAATAATAATAATAATAATAATAATAATAATAATAATAATGTTGACGGTGTTTTTCCAACAACTCGTTTTGATCTCTCTTAATCACTCGCGATTATGCTAAACCTGGGACAGTGAAATGAACTGAAGAACAATATAGAAGAAACAACGATTTTTATAGTGGTTCGGCAATAATTTTATGCCTAATCCACTTGTGCATGCACTATGTTCGTTGAGGTGAATACAAATGTTGCCTCTTTCATACAAAAATCTCTAACCCATTCCTCGGTCTTTTTTCGTTCTATTTATAGGCCCTCTCACGTACTCAACACATTCCCGGTTCCCAAGATGGAAGCCAACCTCTGTCCTCGATCCGCGGGAGGGTAGGTGAGTTCTAATGATGAAAGTTCCGGACATCAGGCGGCTGATCCTCTGTCTGCCGTCTGATTCCCTGACTTCTACGGCCGCTGTCGGATCAACACTTCCCTCCTCGAGTTGACATGACCGCTGGCAGGCCCACTTGCAATCTTCCTCGGTACCTTGGTTGTTAGAGGTCGAGACAATCTCTTCAACGTCAACTGTCGCATGGTGACTCTCGGCGTCAAGGACTAGATTACACGGTCTTCCCCTCGACGCCGGAGACTGGTTCCAAGGAGGAGTCCTCGGCGCGTGACAACCGAGGGAGTGGTCGACTCATGCCAAAGGGGAATGGTCGACCCACGGACTGTGGTGTAACAATTACCCCCTAGGCTGGGATGTCGCAGCGCGGCTTCACTGGCTACTCAGCGTCGAGGACGACACGTGGCGGCTTCCTGCTGGGAGCAGCGACGGCGGCTTGTCAGTACAGCGATCATTGCTGTTGGTTTCTCGGGCAGTGGGTCCGTCGCATCGATCGTGTCGACTGTCACGCTCCCGCCTCTTGGGTGCCACGTGGCATTAGCGAATGAACCGCGACCGTCCGATGGAGTGTCCTTTGGGTTGCCTTGCCCCTGAGCGTTAGATCGTGTCCCACCATTCCCACCGTTGGATGGAGACTTATGGCCTTCTACGGCTGAGATTCAGGGGTTCCTGGGTGCCTATTTAAACCCCCGAAAGGGTGTTAACTCGGCACGATTGCTCAAGTGCTGTTACTCTGCCGGATTTCCACCAGCCGTCTTGCTTCCGCGTGCTTACTTCGCATTCCATTTCCGGGCTTCCGTCTTCCGGTGACCGGTAAGTTCCCATTCTCTCTTCTCTCTGCCATTGCTCAAGTGTAGTTGCGTGCGGGAAACAGAATGGGGGAGGGAAGAAACGCCCTCACCCGCCGAGGCTGGCGGTGTACCTTTGGCTGAAGCCGCCACGGGCCACCGACTGGGTGTTTTCTATCTTAACCCTGTACTGGGCTTGGTTTCCCAAGTTCCAGCCCAGGGAAATGTTCCCCGCGCCTCTGTGCGCGGCACCTGGACCTCTCGACCATTAGGAACTAACCTTTCCCTTCATTTGTTTCCAGAAGAAATGTCTTCCAAACCAGCTAGGGGTCGAGGGGTCTCCACGTCTCGGGTGAGAGATGACCCGGCCGAGATGGCGACGCCGAGCTCGCCCTCGGTGGAAAGCGCGGATTCTCTCCTTCGTGAGGTCGAGGAGTTTCCCGAAGGCTCGACCTCAGGCTCGCAGTCAGACGAGCTGATCCTCCTTGAGGACGAGGGAGCGGGAGGTCAAGCCGGCCGATCAGAAGATCAGGAGTGTGAGGTCGCGTCAACCAGCGGCCTCTCGGGACTTGCCACGGATGTCAATCCATCCAAGCTAAGGCCCCGAGCTGCGCTGAAGGCCTTCAACGACGCCGGGATTGACCCCCTGCACTTCTACCTGATCGTCCCGACCCCCAACGACCGTGCTCACCGCCCCCCGGCGGGCCATATGACCGTTTATACCCGAGCCCTTACCTTTGGGGAGACCATTCCGTTCCATCCCTTCGTGAAGGGCCTCTGCGCCGTCCACGGAATTTCCCCGGCTCAACTGTCACCCAACTGTTGGGTGACAATAAACTCAATGATTATCTTGTGGAGGAAGTTTCTCAGAGTCGACCTAACCGTCGACGAGTTCCTCTACTGCTACTCCTTGAAGGCCTCTCCCGACCAGAGGGGATTCTTCTATCTGGCTTCCACAAAGTCCAAACCTCCAGTTCCTCCCTTGGTGGTCGAGAAGACCACGAGTGCCCATGGGTGGAAACTCCAATTTTTCTTTTTGGGGGGCGACTTCAATTCCCACCCGCTCGACGGCAGCTATCCGCTGGAGGCGCAATCAGCCTTCCGCAAATACTGTGGGCTGTTCTTCTCCTAATTCTCGTCGCGATGGGGCTTATCCTTCTCGTCGAGCTTCCTGACATGTTGCTTCTCTTTTGCAGGTAGATCAGTTCCTCGACCGCGCCTTGATTCCGCTGCTTTGGCCCGCGTCGAGCGTATTCGAGGCCTGCCCAAAGACGAGCGTCGGGCATCGGTTCTTAATACTGCCAAGAACTGGGGAAAGTACGGTCTGTTCGTACTCCTCGAGACCCCTAGTGTACCCGCCGAGCCTCCGCGGACCTCTTAAGCGGTGAGTTATCTTTTCTTTAAGTAGTTCCTTTACTGTAATTTAAGGGCGTAGTCGGGGAGAACCCGAGCTGACATCTTACTTCCTGCGTAGGCGTCCCTTCCGAAATGAAGTGCAATCTTCCTGCCAGGCCGAGGAAGAGGAAGGAGAGAGAGGTGGCGCCGGAGACGCCGGTTGCGCCTCGCGCTCCGGTCGCCCCCGCCCCTCGGGCTGCTGAGTCACTCCCTCGGGGGGTGCTTGTGATCGACCCCCCGGCTAGGAGGCCCCGCGTCGAGGAATCGGGAGCGACTGCGGGGGTCCTCCCAACCGGCTCGGCGCCAAGAGAAAGGCAAGGGCGTCGAGGAGGCTCCTGTCCTTTCGGGGCCGGTGGTGCTGCCGGGGTCGAAGATCGACGACCCCGAATTCCTCGTCACAGATGTCATCCCCCGCTACCTTCACAACGCCCTGCGTCTGCCCCCACGGTTCAGCCTGCCAATCCAGGCCATCTACTCCCACTTTCATGAGGACTCCTGGAATACTTTCGCGAAGAGGAGCATCCTCGACCGCCAGCGCCTCACAGTGACGCGCCAGATCTCGGTACGTTCACTATTGTTCTCCGATCCTTGCTTTCTTTTTTGACGTTTAACCCCTATAAACCTGACAAGTCCCTTCTTTTACCTGGTCTGTAGGCTCTTGAGCTTGCCCTCCAGAACTACGTCGAGCTGGAGGAGTGGATGCAGAGGCAAACTGCCTCTAAAGACGTCGAGCATGAGCTTCTGGCGCTCAGGTCCGCCCGAGACGAGCTCTCCACAAACCTTGCGATCGAGAAGGCCAAGGTGCTGTCCCTCGGTGAGAGCATCTCAACCGAGAAGGCCTCCAGCTACAAGGAGGGCGCCCAAGATGGGCGCTCCAAGGCCATCGAGGAGTACCTCTCGTCTGCCGAGTGCCGGAAGCGGGAGGAAGAGGTGGCTTCGCGGGCGATCCGGGACTTTGTGAAGTCTCCGGACTTTGGCCGCTTGGTCGACGGTTGACTGGAGCTTTTCAAGGCGTCGCCGGAGCTCGAGCGGATCGTCGAGGGACGCGTGGAGCAGTTCAAATCGTCCGAGGCGTTCGAGGAGCTGGTGACCCAGAGGCTCGACGCCTATCAAGACTCGGCTGAGTTTGAGGAGCTTCAGCTGGCCCTTATGAAATCCGCTGGTGAGCAGATCCTCGACCGCTTCCGGAAGAAGCGTCCAGACGTCGACCTCTCTTTCCTCGACGACTCCGACAGTGAAGACGTCGAAGTGGTCGAGCCTTACCGGGTGGATGGCGACGGGGACAGTCCGCTGGGGGATGCCGAGCAGGGGGCAATCGGCGCTGAGGCGGAACCGGAGGAAGTCCAGACCGAGTAGGGAGCGGTTGGCGCCGAGGTGGCACCGGAGGAGTTCACCGGGGGCGGAGAAGGCGGCGCCGAGTGACGGCGATTTTGTATTTCTGTTTTGATTTGTTGTTGTTTTTTTTTTTTTTTTTTGGGTAGGGTCGTAAGGCCCAGACAATATTTTTCTCAGCGCTTTGTAACGGCCCTAAGGTCGAGACCTTATTATTATTATTATTTCTTGCATTATGCACCTGCGTTATTCCTTATATCGTGTTGTGTGGAAATCTACTTAGGAAATTTTTTGAAAATTCACTAAGTGTAGGCTCGA